>JAYKKM010000142.1:0-390000 GCA_035772405.1 Chrysogorgia sp. JL179-B06
AGCAAATACAAGGCATTGACGAGCAAATACAAGGCATTGACGAGCAAATACAAGGCATTGACGAGCAAATACAAGGCATTGACGAGCAAATACAAGGCATTGATGAGCAAATACAAGGCATTGACTAGCAAATACAAGGCATTGACGAGCAAATACAAGGCATTGACGAGCAAATACAAGGCATTGACTAGCAAATACAAGGCATTGACGAGCAAAAATTAAGGCATTGATGAGCAAATACAAGGCATTGATGAGCAAATACAAGGCATTGACTAGCAAATACAAGGCATTAACGAGCAAATACAAGGCATCAACGAGCAAATACAAGGCATCAACGAGCAAATACAACGCATTGACGAGCAAATACAAGGCATTGATGAGCAAATACAAGGCATTGACGAGCAAATACAAGGCATTGACGAGCAAATACAAGGCATCAATGAGCAAATACAAGGCATTGACGAGCAAATACAAGGCATTGACGAGCAAATACAAGGCATTGATGAGCAAATACAAGGCATTGACTAGCAAATACAAGGCATTGACGAGCAAATACAAGGCATTGACGAGCAAATACAAGGCATTGACGAGCAAATACAAGGCATTGACGAGCAAATACAAGGCATCAACGAGCAAATACAAGGCATTGACGAGCAAATACAAGGCATTGACGAGCAAATACAAGGCATTGACGAGCAAATACAATGCATTGACGAGCAAATACAAGGCATTGATGAGCAAACACAAGGCATTGATGAGCAAATACAACGCAAATACAATGCATTGACGAGCAAATACAAGGCATTGACTAGCAAATACAAGTCATTGACTAGCAAATACAAGGCATTGACGAGCAAATACAAGGCATTGATGAGCAAATACAAGGCATTGACTAGCAAATACAAGGCATTGACGAGCAAATACAAGGCATCAATGAGCAAATACAAGGCATCAACGAGCAAATACAAGGCATTGACGAGCAAATACAAGGCATTGACTAGCAAATACAAGGCATTGACGAGCAAATACAAGGCATTGACTAGCAAATACAAGGCATTGACGAGCAAATACAAGGCATTGACGAGCAAATACAAGGCATTGACGAGCAAATACAAGGCATTGACGAGCAAATACAAGGCATTGACGAGCAAATACAAGGCATTGACGAGCAAATACAAGGCATTGACGAGCAAATACAAGGCATTGACGAGCAAATACAAGGCATTGACGAGCAAACACAAGGCATCAACGAGCAAATACAAGGCATTGACGAGCAAATACAAGGCATTGACGAGCAAATACAAGGCATTGACGAGCAAATACAAGGCATCGACGAGCAAATACAAGGCATTGATGAGCAAATACAAGGCATTGACTAGCAAATACAAGGCATCAACGAGCAAATACAAGGCATTGACGAGCAAATACAAGGCATCAACGAGCAAATACAAGGCATTGACGAGCAAATACAAGGCATTGACGAGCAAATACAAGGCATCGACGAGCAAATACAAGGCATTGACTAGCAAATACAAGTCATTGACTAGCAAATACAAGGCATTGACGAGCAAATACAAGGCATTGATGAGCAAATACAAGGCATTGACTAGCAAATACAAGGCATTGACGAGCAAATACAAGGCATTGACGAGCAAATACAAGGCATTGACGAGCAAATACAAGGCATCAACGAGCAAATACAAGGCATTGACGAGCAAATACAAGGCATCGACGAGCAAATACAAGGCATTGACGAGCAAATACAAGGCATTGACGAGCAAATACAAGGCATTGACGAGCAAATACAAGGCATTGAATAGCAAATACAAGGCATCAACGAGCAAATACAAGGCATCAACGAGCAAATACAAGGCATTGACGAGCAAATACAAGGCATCAACGAGCAAATACAAGGCATTGACGAGCAAATACAAGGCATTGACGAGCAAATACAAGGCATTGACGAGCAAATACAAGGCATTGACGAGCAAATACAAGGCATTGACTAGCAAATACAAGGCATTGACGAGCAAATACAAGGCATTGACGAGCAAATACAAGGCATTGACGAGCAAATACAAGGCATTGACGAGCAAATACAAGGCATTGACGAGCAAATACAAGGCATTGACGAGCAAATACAAGGCATCGACGAGCAAATACAAGGCATTGACGAGCAAATACAAGGCATTGACGAGCAAATACAAGGCATTGACGAGCAAATACAAGGCATTGAATAGCAAATACAAGGCATCAACGAGCAAATACAAGGCATCAACGAGCAAATACAAGGCATTGACGAGCAAATACAAGGCATCAACGAGCAAATACAAGGCATTGACGAGCAAATACAAGGCATTGACGAGCAAATACAAGGCATTGACGAGCAAATACAAGGCATTGACGAGCAAATACAAGGCATTGATGAGCAAATACAAGGCATTGACTAGCAAATACAAGGCATTGACGAGCAAATACAAGGCATTGACGAGCAAATACAAGGCATTGACGAGCAAATACAAGGCATCAACGAGCAAATACAAGGCATTGACGAGCAAATACAAGGCATCGACGAGCAAATACAAGGCATTGACGAGCAAATACAAGGCATTGACGAGCAAATACAAGGCATTGACGAGCAAATACAAGGCATTGACGAGCAAATACAAGGCATTGACGAGCAAATACAAGGCATTGACGAGCAAATACAAGGCATTGACGAGCAAATACAAGGCATTGACTAGCAAATACAAGGCATTGACGAGCAAATACAAGGCATTGACGAGCAAATACAAGGCATTGACGAGCAAATACAAGGCATTGACTAGCAAATACAAGGCATTGACGAGCAAATACAAGGCATTGACGAGCAAATACAAGGCATTGACGAGCAAATACAAGGCATTGACTAGCAAATACAAGGCATTGACTAGCAAATACAAGGCATTGACTAGCAAATACAAGGCATTGACGAGCAAATACAAGGCATTGACGAGCAAATACAAGGCATTGATGAGCAAATACAAGGCATTGACTAGCAAATACAAGGCATTGACGAGCAAATACAAGGCATTGATGAGCAAATACAAGGCATTGATGAGCAAATACAAGGCATTGACTAGCAAATACAAGGCATTGACGAGCAAATACAAGGCATCAACGAGCAAATACAAGGCATTGACGAGCAAATACAACGCATTGACGAGCAAATACAAGGCATTGATGAGCAAATACAAGGCATTGACGAGCAAATACAAGGCATTGACGAGCAAATACAAGGCATCAACGAGCAAATACAAGGCATTGACGAGCAAATACAAGGCATTGATGAGCAAATACAAGGCATTGACTAGCAAATACAATGCATTGACTAGCAAATACAAGGCATTGACGAGCAAATACAAGGCATTGATGAGCAAATACAAGGCATTGACTAGCAAATACAAGGCATTGACGAGCAAATACAAGCCATCAGCAAGCAAATACAAGGCATTGACTAGCAAAAACAAGGCATTGACTAGCAAATACAAGGCATCAACGAGCAAATACAAGGCATTGACTAGCAAATACAAGTCATTGACTAGCAAATACAAGGCATTGACGAGCAAATACAAGGCATTGATGAGCAAATACAAGGCATTGACCAGCAAATACAAGGCATTGACGAGCAAATACAAGGCATTGATGAGCAAATACAAGGCATTGACTAGCAAATACAAGGCATTGACGAGCAAATACAAGGCATTGATGAGCAAATACAAGGCATTGACGAGCAAATACAAGGCATTGATGAGCAAATACAAGGCATTGACTAGCAAATACAAGGCATTGACGAGCAAATACAAGGCATTGACGAGCAAATACAAGGCATTGACGAGCAAATACAAGGCATTGACGAGCAAATACAAGGCATTGATGAGCAAATACAAGGCATTGATGAGCAAATACAAGGCATTGACGAGCAAATACAAGGCATTAACGAGCAAATACAAGGCATCAACGAGCAAATACAAGGCATCAACGAGCAAATACAACGCATTGACGCGCAAATACAAGGCATTGATGAGCAAATACAAGGCATTGACTAGCAAATACAAGGCATTGACGAGCAAATACAAGGCATCAATGAGCAAATACAAGGCATCAACGAGCAAATACAAGGCATTGACGAGCAAATACAAGGCATTGATGAGCAAATACAAGGCATTGACGAGCAAATACAAGGCATTGACGAGCAAATACAAGGCATTGACGAGCAAATACAAGGCATTGACGAGCAAATACAAGGCATCAACGAGCAAATACAAGGCATTGACGAGCAAATACAAGGCATTGACGAGCAAATACAAGGCATTGACGAGCAAATACAAGGCATTGACGAGCAAATACAAGGCATTGACGAGCAAATACAAGGCATTGACGAGCAAATACAAGGCATCAACGAGCAAATACAAGGCATCAACGAGCAAATACAAGGCATTGATGAGCAAATACAAGGCATTGATGAGCAAATACAAGGCATTGACTAGCAAATACAATGCATTGACTAGCAAATACAAGGCATTGACGAGCAAATACAAGGCATTGATGAGCAAATACAAGGCATTGACTAGCAAATACAAGGCATTGACGAGCAAATACAAGGCATCAGCAAGCAAATACAAGGCATTGACTAGCAAAAACAAGGCATTGACTAGCAAATACAAGGCATCAACGAGCAAATACAAGGCATTGACTAGCAAATACAAGGCATTGACTAGCAAATACAAGGCATTGACGAGCAAATACAAGGCATTGATGAGCAAATACAAGGCATTGACTAGCAAATACAAGGCATTGACGAGCAAATACAAGGCATTGACGAGCAAATACAAGGCATTGACTAGCAAATACAAGGCATTGACGAGCAAATACAAGGCATTGATGAGCAAATACAAGGCATTGACGAGCAAATACAAGGCATTGACTAGCAAATACAAGGCATTGACGAGCAAATACAAGGCATCGACGAGCAAATACAAGGCATCAACGAGCAAATACAAGGCATTGACGAGCAAATACAAGGCATTGATGAGCAAATACAAGGCATTGACTAGCAAATACAAGGCATTGACGAGCAAATACAAGGCATTGACGAGCAAATACAAGGCATTGACGAGCAAATACAAGGCATCAACGAGCAAATACAAGGCATTGACGAGCAAATACAAGGCATTGACGAGCAAATACAAGGCATTGACGAGCAAATACAAGGCATTGACGAGCAAATACAAGGCATTGACGAGCAAATACAAGGCATTGACGAGCAAATACAAGGCATTGACGAGCAAATACAAGGCATTGACGAGCAAATACAAGGCATTGACGAGCAAATACAAGGCATTGACGAGCAAATACAAGGCATTGACGAGCAAATACAAGGCATTGACGAGCAAATACAAGGCATTGACGAGCAAATACAAGGCATTGACGAGCAAATACAAGGCATTGACGAGCAAATACAAGGCATTGACTAGCAAATACAAGGCATCAACGAGCAAATACAAGGCATTGATGAGCAAATACAAGGCATTGATGAGCAAATACAAGGCATTGACTAGCAAATACAAGGCATTGACGAGCAAATACAAGGCATCAACGAGCAAATACAAGGCATCGACGAGCAAATACAAGGCATTGACGAGCAAATACAAGGCATTGATGAGCAAATACAAGGCATTGACTAGCAAATACAAGGCATTGACGAGCAAATACAAGGCATCAACGAGCAAATACAAGGCATTGACTAGCAAATACAAGGCATTGACTAGCAAATACAAGGCATTGACGAGCAAATACAAGGCATTGATGAGCAAATACAAGGCATTGACTAGCAAATACAAGGCATTGACGAGCAAATACAAGGCATTGACGAGCAAATACAAGGCATCAACGAGCAAATACAAGGCATTGACGAGCAAATACAAGGCATTGACGAGCAAATACAAGGCATTGACGAGCAAATACAAGGCATTGACGAGCAAATACAAGGCATTGACGAGCAAATACAAGGCATCAACGAGCAAATACAAGGCATTGACGAGCAAATACAAGGCATTGACGAGCAAATACAAGGCATTGACGAGCAAATACAAGGCATTGACGAGCAAATACAAGGCATTGATGAGCAAATACAAGGCATTGACTAGCAAATACAAGGCATCAACGAGAAAATACAAGGCATTGACGAGCAAATACAAGGCATCAACGAGCAAATACAAGGCATTGACGAGCAAATACAAGGCATTGACGAGCAAATACAAGGCATTGACGAGCAAATACAAGGCATTGACGAGCAAATACAAGGCATTGACGAGCAAATACAAGGCATTGACGAGCAAATACAAGGCATTGATGAGCAAATACAAGGCATTGACGAGCAAATACAAGGCATTGACGAGCAAATACAAGGCATTGACGAGCAAATACAAGGCATTGAGGAGCAAATACAAGGCATTGACGAGCAAATACAAGGCATTGACGAGCAAATACAAGGCATTGACGAGCAAATACAAGGCATTGACGAGCAAATACAAGGCATTGACGAGCAAATACAAGGCATTGACGAGCAAATACAAGGCATTGATGAGCAAATACAAGGCATTGACGAGCAAATACAAGGCATTGACTAGCAAATACAAGGCATTGACTAGCAAATACAAGGCATTGACGAGCAAATACAAGGCATTGATGAGCAAATACAAGGCATTGACGAGCAAATACAATGCATTGACGAGCAAATACAAGGCATCAGCAAGCAAATACAAGGCATTGACTAGCAAATACAAGGCATTGACTAGCAAATACAAGGCATCAACGAGCAAATACAAGGCATTGACGAGCAAATACAAGGCATTGACTAGCAAATACAAGGCATTGACGAGCAAATACAAGGCATTGATGAGCAAATACAAGGCATTGACCAGCAAATACAAGGCATTGACGAGCAAATACAAGGCATTGATGAGCAAATACAAGGCATTGACTAGCAAATACAAGGCATTGACGAGCAAATACAAGGCATTGATGAGCAAATACAAGGCATTGGTGAGCAAATACAAGGCATTGACTAGCAAATACAAGGCATTGACGAGCAAATACAAGGCATTGACGAGCAAATACAAGGCATTGACGAGCAAATACAAGGCATTGACGAGCAAATACAAGGCATCAATGAGCAAATACAAGGCATCAATGAGCAAATACAAGGCATCGACGAGCAAATACAAGGCATTGACGAGCAAATACAAGGCATTGACGAGCAAATACAAGGCATTGACGAGCAAATACAAGGCATTGACGAGCAAATACAAGGCATCAACGAGCAAATACAAGGCATTGACGAGCAAATACAAGGCATTGACGAGCAAATACAAGGCATTGACGAGCAAATACAAGGCATTGACGAGCAAATACAAGGCATTGATGAGCAAATACAAGGCATTGACTAGCAAATACAAGGCATCAACGAGCAAATACAAGGCATTGACGAGCAAATACAAGGCATCAACGAGCAAATACAAGGCATTGACGAGCAAATACAAGGCATTGACGAGCAAATACAAGGCATTGACGAGCAAATACAAGGCATTGACGAGCAAATACAAGGCATTGACGAGCAAATACAAGGCATTGACGAGCAAATACAAGGCATCAACGAGCAAATACAAGGCATCAATGAGCAAATACAAGGCATTGACGAGCAAATACAAGGCATTGACGAGCAAATACAAGGCATTGACGAGCAAATACAAGGCATTGACGAGCAAATACAAGGCATTGACGAGCAAATACAAGGCATTGACGAGCAAATACAAGGCATTGACGAGCAAATACAAGGCATTGACGAGCAAATACAAGGCATTGACGAGCAAATACAATGCATTGACGAGCAAATACAAGGCATTGACGAGCAAATACAAGGCATCAACGAGCAAATACAAGGCATTGACGAGCAAATACAAGGCATTGACGAGCAAATACAAGGCATTGACGAGCAAATACAAGGCATCAACGAGCAAATACAAGGCATTGATGAGCAAATACAAGGCATTGACTAGCAAATACAAGGCATCAACGAGCAAATACAAGGCATTGACGAGCAAATACAAGGCATCAACGAGCAAATACAAGGCATTGACGAGCAAATACAAGGCATTGACGAGCAAATACAAGGCATCAACGAGCAAATACAAGGCATTGACTAGCAAATACAAGGCATTGACGAGCAAATACAAGGCATTGACGAGCAAATACAAGGCATTGACGAGCAAATACAAGGCATTGACGAGCAAATACAAGGCATTGACGAGCAAATACAAGGCATTGACGAGCAAATACAAGGCATTGACGAGCAAATACAAGGCATTGACGAGCAAATACAAGGCATTGACGAGCAAATACAAGGCATTGACGAGCAAATACAAGGCATTGACGAGCAAATACAAGGCATTGACGAGCAAATACAAGGCATTGACGAGCAAATACAAGGCATTGAATAGCAAATACAAGGCATTGACGAGCAAATACAAGGCATTGATGAGCAAATACAAGGCATTGACTAGCAAATACAAGGCATTGACGAGCAAATACAAGGCATTGATGAGCAAATACAAGGCATTGACTAGCAAATACAAGGCATTGACGAGCAAATACAAGGCATTGATGAGCAAATACAAGGCATTGATGAGCAAATACAAGGCATTGACTAGCAAATACAAGGCATTGACGAGCAAATACAAGGCATCAATGAGCAAATACAAGGCATCAACGAGCAAATACAACGCATTGACGAGCAAATACAAGGCATTGATGAGCAAATACAAGGCATTGACTAGCAAATACAAGGCATTGACGAGCAAATACAAGGCATTGACGAGCAAATACAAGGCATTGACGAGCAAATACAAGGCATTGACGAGCAAATACAAGGCATCAACGAGCAAATACAAGGCATTGACGAGCAAATACAAGGCATCAACGAGCAAATACAAGGCATTGACGAGCAAATACAAGGCATTGACGAGCAAATACAAGGCATTGACGAGCAAATACAAGGCATTGACGAGCAAATACAAGGCATCAACGAGCAAATACAAGGCATTGACTAGCAAATACAAGGCATTGACGAGCAAATACAAGGCATTGACGAGCAAATACAAGGCATTGACGAGCAAATACAAGGCATTGATGAGCAAATACAAGGCATTGACTAGCAAATACAAGGCATCAACGAGCAAATACAAGGCATTGACGAGCAAATACAAGGCATTGACGAGCAAATACAAGGCATTGACGAGCAAATACAAGGCATCAACGAGCAAATACAAGGCATTGACGAGCAAATACAAGGCATCAACGAGCAAATACAAGGCATTGACGAGCAAATACAAGGCATTGACGAGCAAATACAAGGCATTGACGAGCAAATACAAGGCATTGACGAGCAAATACAAGGCATTGACGAGCAAATACAAGGCATTGACGAGCAAATACAAGGCATTGACGAGCAAATACAAGGCATTGACGAGCAAATACAAGGCATTGACGAGCAAATACAAGGCATTGATGAGCAAATACAAGGCATTGACTAGCAAATACAAGGCATCAACGAGCAAATACAAGGCATTGACGAGCAAATACAAGGCATCAACGAGCAAATACAAGGCATTGACGAGCAAATACAAGGCATTGACGAGCAAATACAAGGCATCGACGAGCAAATACAAGGCATTGACGAGCAAATACAAGGCATTGACTAGCAAATACAAGGCATTGACGAGCAAATACAAGGCATTGATGAGCAAATACAAGGCATTGACTAGCAAATACAAGGCATTGACGAGCAAATACAAGGCATTGATGAGCAAATACAAGGCATTGACTAGCAAATACAAGGCATTGACGAGCAAATACAAGGCGTTGATGAGCAAATACAAGGCATTGATGAGCAAATACAAGGCATTGACTAGCAAATACAAGGCATTGACGAGCAAATACAAGGCATCAACGAGCAAATACAAGGCATCAACGAGCAAATACAACGCATTGACGAGCAAATACAAGGCATTGATGAGCAAATACAAGGCATTGACTAGCAAATACAAGGCATTGACGAGCAAATACAAGGCATTGACGAGCAAATACAAGGCATTGACGAGCAAACACAAGGCATCAACGAGCAAATACAAGGCATTGACGAGCAAATACAAGGCATCGACGAGCAAATACAAGGCATTGACGAGCAAATACAATGCATTGACGAGCAAATACAAGGCATTGACGAGCAAATAAAAGGCATTGAATAGCAAATACAAGGCATCAACGAGCAAATACAAGGCATCAACGAGCAAATACAAGGCATTGATGAGCAAATACAAGGCATTGATGAGCAAATACAAGGCATTGACTAGCAAATACAAGGCATTGACGAGCAAATACAAGGCATTGACTAGCAAATACAAGGCATCAACGAGCAAATACAAGGCATTGACGAGCAAATACAAGGCATCAACGAGCAAATACAAGGCATTGACGAGCAAATACAAGGCATTGACTAGCAAATACAAGGCATTGACGAGCAAATACAAGGCATTGACTAGCAAATACAAGTCATTGACTAGCAAATACAAGGCATTGACGAGCAAATACAAGGCATTGATGAGCAAATACAAGGCATTGACTAGCAAATACAAGGCATTGACGAGCAAATACAAGGCATTGATGAGCAAATACAAGGCATTGACTAGCAAATACAAGGCATTGACGAGCAAATACAAGGCATTGACGAGCAAATACAAGGCATTGACTAGCAAATACAAGGCATTGACGAGCAAATACAAGGCATTGACGAGCAAATACAAGGCATTGACGAGCAAATACAAGGCATTGACGAGCAAATACAAGGCATTGACGAGCAAATACAAGGCATCAACGAGCAAATACAAGGCATTGACGAGCAAATACAAGGCATTGACGAGCAAATACAAGGCATTGACGAGCAAATACAAGGCATTGACGAGCAAATACAAGGCATCAACGAGCAAATACAAGGCATTGACGAGCAAATACAAGGCATTGACGAGCAAATACAAGGCATCAACGAGCAAATACAAGGCATTGACGAGCAAATACAAGGCATTGATGAGCAAATACAAGGCATTGACTAGCAAATACAAGGCATTGACTAGCAAATACAAGGCATTGACGAGCAAATACAAGGCATTGACGAGCAAATACAAGGCATTGACGAGCAAATACAAGGCATTGACGAGCAAATACAAGCAATCAGCAAGCAAATACAAGGCATTGACTAGCAAATACAAGGCATTGACGAGCAAATACAAGGCATCAACGAGCAAATACAAGGCATTGACTAGCAAATACAAGGCATTGACTAGCAAATACAAGGCATTGACGAGCAAATACAAGGCATTGATGAGCAAATACAAGGCATTGACCAGCAAATACAAGGCATTGACGAGCAAATACAAGGCATTGATGAGCAAATACAAGGCATTGACTAGCAAATACAAGGCATTGACGAGCAAATACAAGGCATTGATGAGCAAATACAAGGCATTGACGAGCAAATACAAGGCATTGACGAGCAAATACAAGGCATTGACTAGCAAATACAAGGCATTGACGAGCAAATACAAGGCATTGACGAGCAAATACAAGGCATTGACGAGCAAATACAAGGCATTGACGAGCAAATACAAGGCATTGATGAGCAAATACAAGGCATTGACGAGCAAATACAAGGCATTGACGAGCAAATACAAGGCATTGATGAGCAAATACAAGGCATTGACGAGCAAATACAAGGCATTGACTAGCAAATACAAGGCATTGACGAGCAAATACAAGGCATTGACGAGCAAATACAAGGCATTGACGAGCAAATACAAGGCATTGACGAGCAAATACAAGCAATCAGCAAGCAAATACAAGGCATTGACTAGCAAATACAAGGCATTGACGAGCAAATACAAGGCATCAACGAGCAAATACAAGGCATTGACTAGCAAATACAAGGCATTGACTAGCAAATACAAGGCATTGACGAGCAAATACAAGGCATTGATGAGCAAATACAAGGCATTGACGAGCAAATACAAGGCATTGACGAGCAAATACAAGGCATTGATGAGCAAATACAAGGCATTGACTAGCAAATACAAGGCATTGACGAGCAAATACAAGGCATTGATGAGCAAATACAAGGCATTGATGAGCAAATACAAGGCATTGACGAGCAAATACAAGGCATTGACTAGCAAATACAAGGCATTGACGAGCAAATACAAGGCATTGATGAGCAAATACAAGGCATTGACAAGCAAATACAAGGCATTGACGAGCAAATACAAGGCATTGATGAGCAAATACAAGGCATTGACTAGCAAATACAAGGCATTGACGAGCAAATACAAGGCATTGATGAGCAAATACAAGGCATTGATGAGCAAATACAAGGCATTGACTAGCAAATACAAGGCATTGACGAGCAAATACAAGGCATCAACGAGCAAATACAAGGCATCAACGAGCAAATACAAGGCATTGACGAGCAAATACAAGGCATTGATGAGCAAATACAAGGCATTGACTAGCAAATACAAGGCATTGACGAGCAAATACAAGGCATTGACGAGCAAATACAAGGCATTGACGAGCAAACACAAGGCATCAACGAGCAAATACAAGGCATTGACGAGCAAATACAAGGCATCGACGAGCAAATACAAGGCATTGACGAGCAAATACAATGCATTGACGAGCAAATACAAGGCATTGACGAGCAAATACAAGGCATTGACTAGCAAATACAAGGCATCAACGAGCAAATACAAGGCATCAACGAGCAAATACAAGGCATTGATGAGCAAATACAATGCATTGATGAGCAAATACAAGGCATTGACTAGCAAATACAAGGCATTGACTAGCAAATACAAGGCATTGACGAGCAAATACAAGGCATTGATGAGCAAATACAAGGCATTGACTAGCAAATACAAGGCATTGACGAGCAAATACAAGCAATCAGCAAGCAAATACAAGGCATTGACTAGCAAAAACAAGGCATTGACTAGCAAATACAAGGCATCAACGAGCAAATACAAGGCATTGACTAGCAAATACAAGGCATTGACTAGCAAATACAAGGCATTGACGAGCAAATACAAGGCATTGATGAGCAAATACAAGGCATTGACCAGCAAATACAAGGCATTGACGAGCAAATACAAGGCATTGATGAGCAAATACAAGGCATTGACGAGCAAATACAAGGCATTGATGAGCAAATACAAGGCATTGATGAGCAAATACAAGGCATTGACTAGCAAATACAAGGCATTGACGAGCAAATACAAGGCATTGATGAGCAAATACAAGGCATTGACGAGCAAATACAAGGCATCAATGAGCAAATACAAGGCATCAACGAGCAAATACAACGCATTGACGAGCAAATACAAGGCATTGATGAGCAAATACAAGGCATTGACTAGCAAATACAAGGCATTGACGAGCAAATACAAGGCATTGACGAGCAAATACAAGGCATTGACGAGCAAATACAAGGCATTGACGAGCAAATACAAGGCATCAACGAGCAAATACAAGGCATTGACGAGCAAATACAAGGCATTGACGAGCAAATACAAGGCATTAACGAGCAAATACAAGGCATTGACGAGCAAATACAAGGCATTGACGAGCAAATACAAGGCATCAACGAGCAAATACAAGGCATTGACGAGCAAATACAAGGCATTGACGAGCAAATACAAGGCATCAACGAGCAAATACAAGGCATCAACGAGCAAATACAAGGCATTGATGAGCAAATACAAGGCATTGATGAGCAAATACAAGGCATTGACTAGCAAATACAAGGCATTGACTAGCAAATACAAGGCATTGACGAGCAAATACAAGGCATTGATGAGCAAATACAAGGCATTGACTAGCAAATACAAGGCATTGACGAGCAAATACAAGGCATCAGCGAGCAAATACAAGGCATTGACTAGCAAAAACAAGGCATTGACTAGCAAATACAAGGCATCAACGAGCAAATACAAGGCATTGACTAGCAAATACAAGGCATTGACTAGCAAATACAAGGCATTGACGAGCAAATACAAGGCATTGATGAGCAAATACAAGGCATTGACCAGCAAATACAAGGCATTGACGAGCAAATACAAGGCATTGATGAGCAAATACAAGGCATTGACTAGCAAATACAAGGCATTGACGAGCAAATACAAGGCATTGATGAGCAAATACAAGGCATTGGTGAGCAAATACAAGGCATTGACTAGCAAATACAAGGCATTGACGAGCAAATACAAGGCATTGATGAGCAAATACAAGGCATTGACAAGCAAATACAAGGCATTGACGAGCAAATACAAGGCATCAATGAGCAAATACAAGGCATCAATGAGCAAATACAAGGCATTGACGAGCAAATACAAGGCATTGACGAGCAAATACAAGGCATTGACGAGCAAATACAAGGCATTGACGAGCAAATACAAGGCATTGACGAGCAAATACAAGGCATTGACGAGCAAATACAAGGCATCGACGAGCAAATACAAGGCATTGACGAGCAAATACAAGGCATTGACGAGCAAATACAAGGCATTGACGAGCAAATACAAGGCATTGATGAGCAAATACAAGGCATTGACTAGCAAATACAAGGCATTGACGAGCAAATACAAGGCATTGACGAGCAAATACAAGGCATCAACGAGCAAATACAAGGCATTGACGAGCAAATACAAGGCATTGACGAGCAAATACAAGGCATTGACAAGCAAATACAAGGCATTGATGAGCAAATACAAGGCATTGACTAGCAAATACAAGGCATTGACGAGCAAATACAAGGCATCAACGAGCAAATACAAGGCATCAACGAGCAAATACAAGGCATTGACGAGCAAATACAAGGCATTGACGAGCAAATACAAGGCATTGACTAGCAAATACAAGGCATTGACGAGCAAATACAAGGCATTGACGAGCAAATACAAGGCATTGACGAGCAAATACAAGGCATTGACGAGCAAATACAAGGCATCGACGAGCAAATACAAGGCATTGACGAGCAAATACAAGGCATTGACGAGCAAATACAAGGCATTGACGAGCAAATACAAGGCATCAACGAGCAAATACAAGGCATTGACGAGCAAATACAAGGCATTGACGAGCAAATACAAGGCATTGACGAGCAAATACAAGGCATCGACGAGCAAATACAAGGCATTGATGAGCAAATACAAGGCATTGACTAGCAAATACAAGGCATCAACGAGCAAATACAAGGCATTGACGAGCAAATACAAGGCATCAACGAGCAAATACAAGGCATTGACGAGCAAATACAAGGCATTGACGAGCAAATACAAGGCATCAACGAGCAAATACAAGGCATTGACTAGCAAATACAAGGCATTGACGAGCAAATACAAGGCATTGACGAGCAAATACAAGGCATTGACGAGCAAATACAAGGCATTGACGAGCAAATACAAGGCATTGACGAGCAAATACAAGGCATTGACGAGCAAATACAAGGCATTGACGAGCAAATACAAGGCATTGACGAGCAAATACAAGGCATTGACTAGCAAATACAAGGCATTGACGAGCAAATACAAGGCATTGACGAGCAAATACAAGGCATTGACGAGCAAATACAAGGCATTGACGAGCAAATACAAGGCATTGACGAGCAAATACAAGGCATTGACGAGCAAATACAAGGCATTGATGAGCAAATACAAGGCATTGACTAGCAAATACAAGGCATTGACGAGCAAATACAAGGCATTGATGAGCAAATACAAGGCATTGACTAGCAAATACAAGGCATTGACGAGCAAATACAAGGCATTGACGAGCAAATACAAGGCATTGATGAGCAAATACAAGGCATTGACTAGCAAATACAAGGCATTAACGAGCAAATACAAGGCATCAATGAGCAAATACAAGGCATCAACGAGCAAATACAACGCATTGACGAGCAAATACAAGGCATTGATGAGCAAATACAAGGCATTGACTAGCAAATACAAGGCATTGATGAGCAAATACAAGGCATTGACGAGCAAATACAAGGCATTGACGAGCAAATACAAGGCATTGACGAGCAAATACAAGGCATCAACGAGCAAATACAAGGCATTGACGAGCAAATACAAGGCATCAACGAGCAAATACAAGGCATTGACGAGCAAATACAAGGCATTGACGAGCAAATACAAGGCATTGACGAGCAAATACAAGGCATTGACGAGCAAATACAAGGCATCAACGAGCAAATACAAGGCATTGACGAGCAAATACAAGGCATTGACGAGCAAATACAAGGCATTGACGAGCAAATACAAGGCATCGACGAGCAAATACAAGGCATTGATGAGCAAATACAAGGCATTGACTAGCAAATACAAGGCATCAACGAGCAAATACAAGGCATTGACGAGCAAATACAAGGCATCAACGAGCAAATACAAGGCATTGACGAGCAAATACAAGGCATCAACGAGCAAATACAAGGCATTGACGAGCAAATACAAGGCATCAACGAGCAAATACAAGGCATTGACGAGCAAATACAAGGCATTGACGAGCAAATACAAGGCATTGACGAGCAAATACAAGGCATTGACGAGCAAATACAAGGCATCGACGAGCAAATACAAGGCATTGACGAGCAAATACAAGGCATCGACGAGCAAATACAAGGCATTGACGAGCAAATACAAGGCATTGACGAGCAAATACAAGGCATTGATGAGCAAATACAAGGCATTGACTAGCAAATACAAGGCATCAACGAGCAAATACAAGGCATTGACGAGCAAATACAAGGCATCAACGAGCAAATACAAGGCATTGACGAGCAAATACAAGGCATTGACGAGCAAATACAAGGCATTGACGAGCAAATACAAGGCATTGACGAGCAAATACAAGGCATTGACGAGCAAATACAAGGCATTGATGAGCAAATACAAGGCATTGACCAGCAAATACAAGGCATTGACGAGCAAATACAAGGCATTGATGAGCAAATACAAGGCATTGACTAGCAAATACAAGGCATTGACGAGCAAATACAAGGCGTTGATGAGCAAATACAAGGCATTGGTGAGCAAATACAAGGCATTGACTAGTAAATACAAGGCATTGACGAGCAAATACAAGGCATTGATGAGCAAATACAAGGCATTGACGAGCAAATACAAGGCATCAATGAGCAAATACAAGGCATCAACGAGCAAATACAAGGCATTGACGAGCAAATACAAGGCATTGATGAGCAAATACAAGGCATTGACTAGCAAATACAAGGCATTGACGAGCAAATACAAGGCATTGACGAGCAAATACAAGGCATTGACGAGCAAATACAAGGCATTGACGAGCAAATACAAGGCATCAACGAGCAAATACAAGGCATTGACGAGCAAATACAAGGCATTGACTAGCAAATACAAGGCATTGACGAGCAAATACAAGGCATTGATGAGCAAATACAAGGCATTGACGAGCAAATACAAGGCATTGACGAGCAAATACAAGGCATTGACGAGCAAATACAAGGCATTGACTAGCAAATACAAGGCATTGACGAGCAAATACAAGGCATTGATGAGCAAATACAAGGCATTGACGAGCAAATACAAGGCATTGACGAGCAAATACAAGGCATTGACGAGCAAATACAAGGCATTGATGAGCAAATACAAGGCATTGACTAGCAAATACAAGGCATTGACGAGCAAATACAAGGCATTGATGAGCAAATACAAGGCATTGACTAGCAAATACAAGGCATTGACGAGCAAATACAAGGCATTGACGAGCAAATACAAGGCATTGATGAGCAAATACAAGGCATTGACTAGCAAATACAAGGCATTAACGAGCAAATACAAGGCATCAATGAGCAAATACAAGGCATCAACGAGCAAATACAACGCATTGACGAGCAAATACAAGGCATTGATGAGCAAATACAAGGCATTGACTAGCAAATACAAGGCATTGATGAGCAAATACAAGGCATTGACGAGCAAATACAAGGCATTGACGAGCAAATACAAGGCATTGACGAGCAAACACAAGGCATCAACGAGCAAATACAAGGCATTGACGAGCAAATACAAGGCATCAACGAGCAAATACAAGGCATTAACGAGCAAATACAATGCATTGACGAGCAAATACAAGGTATTGACGAGCAAATACAAGGCATTGACGAGCAAACACAAGGCATCAACGAGCAAATACAAGGCATTGACGAGCAAATACAAGGCATCGACGAGCAAATACAAGGCATTGAGGAGCAAATACAAGGCATCGACGAGCAAATACAAGGCATTGATGAGCAAATACAACGCATTGACTAGCAAATACAAGGCATCAACGAGAAAATACAAGGCATTGACGAGCAAATACAAGGCATCAACGAGCAAATACAAGGCATTGACGAGCAAATACAAGGCATCAACGAGCAAATACAAGGCATTGACGAGCAAATACAAGGCATCAACGAGCAAATACAAGGCATTAACGAGCAAATACAATGCATTGACGAGCAAATACAAGGTATTGACGAGCAAATACAAGGCATTGACGAGCAAACACAA
This sequence comes from Chrysogorgia sp. JL179-B06, assembly GCA_035772405.1. NCBI lineage: Eukaryota > Metazoa > Cnidaria > Anthozoa > Scleralcyonacea > Chrysogorgiidae > Chrysogorgia > Chrysogorgia sp. JL179-B06. The sequence continues at coordinate 18,735 of JAYKKM010000142.1, forward strand.
GGCATCAACGAGCAAATACAAGGCATTGACGAGCAAATACAAGGCATCGACGAGCAAATACAAGGCATTGAGGAGCAAATACAAGGCATTGACGAGCAAATACAAGGCATTGATGAGCAAATACAAGGCATTGACTAGCAAATACAAGGCATCAACGAGCAAATACAAGGCATTGACGAGCAAATACAAGGCATCAACGAGCAAATACAAGGCATTGACGAGCAAATACAAGGCATTGACGAGCAAATACAAGGCATCAACGAGCAAATACAAGGCATTGACCAGCAAATACAAGGCATTGACTAGCAAATACAAGGCATTGACGAGCAAATACAAGGCATTGATGAGCAAATACAAGGCATTGACTAGCAAATACAAGGCATTGACGAGCAAATACAAGGCATTGACGAGCAAATACAAGGCATTGATGAGCAAATACAAGGCATTGACGAGCAAATACAAGGCATTGACGAGCAAATACAAGGCATTGATGAGCAAATACAAGGCATTGACTAGCAAATACAAGGCATTGACGAGCAAATACAAGGCATTGACGAGCAAATACAAGGCATTGACGAGCAAATACAAGGCATTGACTAGCAAATACAAGGCATTGACGAGCAAATACAAGGCATTGATGAGCAAATACAAGGCATTGACTAGCAAATACAAGGCATTGACGAGCAAATACAAGGCATTGATGAGCAAATACAAGGCATTGACTAGCAAATACAAGGCATTGACGAGCAAATACAAGGCATTGACGAGCAAATACAAGGCATTGATGAGCAAATACAAGGCATTGACTAGCAAATACAAGGCATTGACGAGCAAATACAAGGCATCAATGAGCAAATACAAGGCATCAACGAGCAAATACAAGGCATTGACGAGCAAATACAAGGCATTGATGAGCAAATACAAGGCATTGACTAGCAAATACAAGGCATTGACGAGCAAATACAAGGCATTGACGAGCAAATACAAGGCATTGACGAGCAAATACAAGGCATTGACGAGCAAATACAAGGCATCAACGAGCAAATACAAGGCATTGACGAGCAAATACAAGGCATTGACGAGCAAATACAAGGCATTGACGAGCAAATACAATGCATTGACGAGCAAATACAAGGCATTGACGAGCAAATACAAGGCATTGACGAGCAAATACAAGGCATCAACGAGCAAATACAAGGCATTGACGAGCAAATACAAGGCATTGACGAGCAAATACAAGGCATTGACGAGCAAATACAAGGCATCGACGAGCAAATACAAGGCATTGATGAGCAAATACAGCGCATTGACTAGCAAATACAAGGCATCAACGAGCAAATACAAGGCATTGACGAGCAAATACAAGGCATCAACGAGCAAATACAAGGCATTGACGAGCAAATACAAGGCATCAACGAGCAAATACAAGGCATTGACGAGCAAATACAAGGCATCAACGAGCAAATACAAGGCATTGACGAGCAAATACAATGCATTGACGAGCAAATACAAGGCATTGACGAGCAAATACAAGGCATTGACGAGCAAATACAAGGCATCAACGAGCAAATACAAGGCATTGACGAGCAAATACAAGGCATTGACGAGCAAATACAAGGCATTGAGGAGCAAATACAAGGCATTGACGAGCAAATACAAGGCATTGATGAGCAAATACAGGGCATTGACTAGCAAATACAAGGCATCAACGAGCAAATACAAGGCATTGACGAGCAAATACAAGGCATCAACGAGCAAATACAAGGCATTGACGAGCAAATACAAGGCATTGACGAGCAAATACAAGGCATCAACGAGCAAATACAAGGCATTGACCAGCAAATACAAGGCATTGACTAGCAAATACAAGGCATTGACGAGCAAATACAAGGCATTGATGAGCAAATACAAGGCATTGACTAGCAAATACAAGGCATTGACGAGCAAATACAAGGCATTGATGAGCAAATACAAGGCATTGACTAGCAAATACAAGGCATTGACGAGCAAATACAAGGCGTTGATGAGCAAATACAAGGCATTGATGAGCAAATACAAGGCATTGACTAGCAAATACAAGGCATTAACGAGCAAATACAAGGCATCAACGAGCAAATACAAGGCATCAACGAGCAAATACAACGCATTGACGAGCAAATACAAGGCATTGATGAGCAAATACAAGGCATTGACTAGCAAATACAAGGCATTGACGAGCAAATACAAGGCATTGACGAGCAAATACAAGGCATTGACGAGCAAACACAAGGCATCAACGAGCAAATACAAGGCATTGACGAGCAAATACAAGGCATCGACGAGCAAATACAAGGCATTGACGAGCAAATACAAGGCATTGACGAGCAAATACAAGGTATTGACGAGCAAATACAAGGCATTGAATAGCAAATACAAGGCATCAACGAGCAAATACAAGGCATCAACGAGCAAATACAAGGCATTGATGAGCAAATACAAGGCATTGATGAGCAAATACAAGGCATTGACTAGCAAATACAAGGCATTGGTGAGCAAATACAACGCATTGACTAGCAAATACAAGGCATCAACGAGCAAATACAAGGCATTGACGAGCAAATACAAGGCATCAACGAGCAAATACAAGGCATTGACGAGCAAATACAAGGCATTGACTAGCAAATACAAGGCATTGACTAGCAAATACAAGGCATTGACTAGCAAATACAAGTCATTGACTAGCAAATACAAGGCATTGACGAGCAAATACAAGGCATTGATGAGCAAATACAAGGCATTGACCAGCAAATACAAGGCATTGACGAGCAAATACAAGGCATTGATGAGCAAATACAAGGCATTGACTAGCAAATACAAGGCATTGACGAGCAAATACAAGGCATTGACGAGCAAATACAAGGCATTGACTAGCAAATACAAGGCATTGACGAGCAAAAATTAAGGCGTTGATGAGCAAATACAAGGCATTGATGAGCAAATACAAGGCATTGACTAGCAAATACAAGGCATTAACGAGCAAATACAAGGCATCAACGAGCAAATACAAGGCATCAACGAGCAAATACAACGCATTGACGCGCAAATACAAGGCATTGATGAGCAAATACAAGGCATTGACCAGCAAATACAAGGCATTAACGAGCAAATACAAGGCATCAATGAGCAAATACAAGGCATCAACGAGCAAATACAACGCATTGACGAGCAAATACAAGGCATTGATGAGCAAATACAAGGCATTGACTAGCAAATACAAGGCATTGACGAGCAAATACAAGGCATTGACGAGCAAATACAAGGCATTGACGAGCAAATACAAGGCATTGACGAGCAAACACAAGGCATCAACGAGCAAATACAAGGCATTGACGAGCAAATACAAGGCATCGACGAGCAAATACAAGGCATTAACGAGCAAATACAATGCATTGACGAGCAAATACAAGGCATTGATGAGCAAATACAAGGCATCAACGAGCAAATACAAGGCATTGACGAGCAAATACAAGGCATTGACGAGCAAATACAAGGCATCGACGAGCAAATACAAGGCATCGACGAGCAAATACAAGGCATTGACGAGCAAATACAACGCATTGACTAGCAAATACAAGGCATCAACGAGCAAATACAAGGCATTGACGAGCAAATACAAGGCATCAACGAGCAAATACAAGGCATTGACGAGCAAATACAAGGCATTGACGAGCAAATACAAGGCATCGACGAGCAAATACAAGGCATTGACGAGCAAATACAAGGCATTGATGAGCAAATACAAGGCATTGACCAGCAAATACAAGGCATTGACGAGCAAATACAAGGCATTGATGAGCAAATACAAGGCATTGACTAGCAAATACAAGGCATTGACGAGCAAATACAAGGCGTTGATGAGCAAATACAAGGCATTGGTGAGCAAATACAAGGCATTGACTAGCAAATACAAGGCATTGACGAGCAAATACAAGGCATTGATGAGCAAATACAAGGCATTGACAAGCAAATACAAGGCATCAATGAGCAAATACAAGGCATCAACGAGCAAATACAACGCATTGACGAGCAAATACAAGGCATTGATGAGCAAATACAAGGCATTGACTAGCAAATACAAGGCATTGACGAGCAAATACAAGGCATTGACGAGCAAATACAAGGCATTGACTAGCAAATACAAGGCATTGACGAGCAAATACAAGGCATCAACGAGCAAATACAAGGCATTGACGAGCAAATACAAGGCATTGACTAGCAAATACAAGGCATTGACGAGCAAATACAAGGCATTGACGAGCAAATACAAGGCATTGACGAGCAAATACAAGGCATTGACGAGCAAATACAAGGCATTGATGAGCAAATACAAGGCATTGACTAGCAAATACAAGGCATTGACGAGCAAATACAAGGCATTGATGAGCAAATACAAGGCATTGACGAGCAAATACAAGGCATTGACGAGCAAATACAAGGCATTGACGAGCAAATACAAGGCATTGATGAGCAAATACAAGGCATTGACGAGCAAATACAAGGCATTGACGAGCAAATACAAGGCATTGATGAGCAAATACAAGGCATTGACTAGCAAATACAAGGCATTGACGAGCAAATACAAGGCATTTATGAGCAAATACAAGGCATTGATGAGCAAATACAAGGCATTGACTAGCAAATACAAGGCATTGACGAGCAAATACAAGGCATCAATGAGCAAATACAAGGCATCAACGAGCAAATACAAGGCATTGACGAGCAAATACAAGGCATTGATGAGCAAATACAAGGCATTGACTAGCAAATACAAGGCATTGACGAGCAAATACAAGGCATTGACGAGCAAATACAAGGCATTGACGAGCAAATACAAGGCATTGACGAGCAAATACAAGGCATCAACGAGCAAATACAAGGCATTGACGAGCAAATACAAGGCATCAACGAGCAAATACAAGGCATTGACTAGCAAATACAAGGCATTGACGAGCAAATACAAGGCATTGACGAGCAAATACAAGGCATTGACGAGCAAATACAAGGCATCAACGAGCAAATACAAGGCATTGACGAGCAAATACAAGGCATTGACGAGCAAATACAAGGCATTGACGAGCAAATACAAGGCATCGACGAGCAAATACAAGGCATTGATGAGCAAATACAAGGCATTGACTAGCAAATACAAGGCATCAACGAGCAAATACAAGGCATTGACGAGCAAATACAAGGCATCAACGAGCAAATACAAGGCATTGACGAGCAAATACAAGGCATCAACGAGCAAATACAAGGCATTGACGAGCAAATACAAGGCATCAACGAGCAAATACAAGGCATTGACGAGCAAATACAAGGCATTGACGAGCAAATACAAGGCATTGACGAGCAAATACAAGGCATTGACGAGCAAATACAAGGCATCAACGAGCAAATACAAGGCATTGACGAGCAAATACAAGGCATTGACGAGCAAATACAAGGCATTGACGAGCAAATACAAGGCATTGACGAGCAAATACAAGGCATTGATGAGCAAATACAAGGCATTGACGAGCAAATACAAGGCATTGACTAGCAAATACAAGGCATTGACGAGCAAATACAAGGCATTGATGAGCAAATACAAGGCATTGACTAGCAAATACAAGGCATTGACGAGCAAATACAAGGCATTGATGAGCAAATACAAGGCATTGACTAGCAAATACAAGGCATTGACGAGCAAATACAAGGCATTGACGAGCAAATACAAGGCATTGATGAGCAAATACAAGGCATTGACTAGCAAATACAAGGCATTGACGAGCAAATACAAGGCATCAATGAGCAAATACAAGGCATCAACGAGCAAATACAACGCATTGACGAGCAAATACAAGGCATTGATGAGCAAATACAAGGCATTGACTAGCAAATACAAGGCATTGACGAGCAAATACAAGGCATTGACGAGCAAATACAAGGCATTGACGAGCAAATACAAGGCATTGACGAGCAAATACAAGGCATCAACGAGCAAATACAAGGCATTGACGAGCAAATACAAGGCATCAACGAGCAAATACAAGGCATTGACGAGCAAATACAATGCATTGACGAGCAAATACAAGGCATTGACGAGCAAATACAAGGCATTGACGAGCAAATACAAGGCATCAACGAGCAAATACAAGGCATTGACGAGCAAATACAAGGCATCGACGAGCAAATACAAGGCATTGACGAGCAAATACAAGGCATCGACGAGCAAATACAAGGCATTGATGAGCAAATACAAGGCATTGACTAGCAAATACAAGGCATCAACGAGCAAATACAAGGCATTGACGAGCAAATACAAGGCATCGACGAGCAAATACAAGGCATTGACGAGCAAACACAAGGCATCAACGAGCAAATACAAGGCATTGACGAGCAAATACAAGGCATCAACGAGCAAATACAAGGCATTGACGAGCAAATACAATGCATTGACGAGCAAATACAAGGCATTGACGAGCAAATACAAGGCATTGACGAGCAAATACAAGGCATCAACGAGCAAATACAAGGCATTGACGAGCAAATACAAGGCATTGACGAGCAAATACAAGGCATTGACGAGCAAATACAAGGCATTGACGAGCAAATACAAGGCATTGATGAGCAAATACAAGGCATTGACTAGCAAATACAAGGCATCAACGAGCAAATACAAGGCATTGACGAGCAAATACAAGGCATCAACGAGCAAATACAAGGCATTGACGAGCAAATACAAGGCATTGACGAGCAAATACAAGGCATCAACGAGCAAATACAAGGCATTGACGAGCAAATACAAGTCATTGACTAGCAAATACAAGGCATTGACGAGCAAATACAAGGCATTGATGAGCAAATACAAGGCATTGACTAGCAAATACAAGGCATTGACGAGCAAATACAAGGCATTGATGAGCAAATACAAGGCATTGACTAGCAAATACAAGGCATTGACGAGCAAATACAAGGCGTTGATGAGCAAATACAAGGCATTGATGAGCAAATACAAGGCATTGACTAGCAAATACAAGGCATTAACGAGCAAATACAAGGCATCAACGAGCAAATACAAGGCATCAACGAGCAAATACAACGCATTGACGAGCAAATACAAGGCATTGATGACCAAATACAAGGCATTGACTAGCAAATACAAGGCATTGACGAGCAAATACAAGGCATTGACGAGCAAATACAAGGCATTGACGAGCAAACACAAGGCATCAACGAGCAAATACAAGGCATTGACGAGCAAATACAAGGCATCGACGAGCAAATACAAGGCATTGACGAGCAAATACAATGCATTGACGAGCAAATACAAGGCATTGAAGAGCAAATACAAGGCATTGAATAGCAAATACAAGGCATCAACGAGCAAATACAAGGCATCAACGAGCAAATACAAGGCATTGATGAGCAAATACTACAAGGCAAATTGATGAGCAAATACAAGGCATTGACTAGCAAATACAAGGCATTGACTAGCAAATACAAGGCATTGACGAGCAAATACAAGGCATTGATGAGCAAATACAAGGCATTGACTAGCAAATACAAGGCATTGACGAGCAAATACAAGGCATCAGCAAGCAAATACAAGGCATTGACTAGCAAATACAAGGCATTGACTAGCAAATACAAGGCATCAACGAGCAAATACAAGGCATTGACTAGCAAATACAAGGCATTGACTAGCAAATACAAGGCATTGACGAGCAAATACAAGGCATTGATGAGCAAATACAAGGCATTGACTAGCAAATACAAGGCATTGACGAGCAAATACAAGGCATTGACTAGCAAATACAAGGCATTGACTAGCAAATACAAGGCATTGACGAGCAAATACAAGGCGTTGATGAGCAAATACAAGGCATTGATGAGCAAATACAAGGCATTGACTAGCAAATACAAGGCATCAACGAGCAAATACAAGGCGTTGATGAGCAAATACAAGGCATTGATGAGCAAATACAAGGCATTGACTAGCAAATACAAGGCATTAACGAGCAAATACAAGGCATCAACGAGCAAATACAAGGCATCAACGAGCAAATACAACGCATTGACGCGCAAATACAAGGCATTGATGAGCAAATACAAGGCATTGACAAGCAAATACAAGGCATTAACGAGCAAATACAAGGCATCAATGAGCAAATACAAGGCATTGATGAGCAAATACAATGCATTGATGAGCAAATACAAGGCATTGACTAGCAAATACAATGCATTGACTAGCAAATACAAGGCATTGACGAGCAAATACAAGGCATTGACGAGCAAATACAAGGCATTGACTAGCAAATACAAGGCATTGACGAGCAAATACAAGCCATCAGCAAGCAAATACAAGGCATTGACTAGCAAAAACAAGGCATTGACTAGCAAATACAAGGCATCAACGAGCAAATACAAGGCATTGACGAGCAAATACAAGGCATTGATGAGCAAACACAAGGCATCAACGAGCAAATACAAGGCATTGACGAGCAAATACAAGGCATTGAGGAGCAAATACAAGGCATTGACGAGCAAATACAAGGCATTGACGAGCAAATACAAGGCATTGATGAGCAAATACAAGGCATTGACTAGCAAATACAAGGCATCAACGAGAAAATACAAGGCATTGACGAGCAAATACAAGGCATCAACGAGCAAATACAAGGCATTGACGAGCAAATACAAGGCATTGACTAGCAAATACAAGGCATTGACGAGCAAATACAAGGCATTGACTAGCAAATACAAGGCATTGACTAGCAAATACAAGGCATTGACGAGCAAATACAAGGCATTGATGAGCAAATACAAGGCATTGACCAGCAAATACAAGGCATTGACGAGCAAATACAAGGCATTGATGAGCAAATACAAGGCATTGACTAGCAAATACAAGGCATTGACGAGCAAATACAAGGCATTGACGAGCAAATACAAGGCATTGACTAGCAAATACAAGGCATTGACGAGCAAAAATTAAGGCGTTGATGAGCAAATACAAGGCATTGATGAGCAAATACAAGGCATTGACTAGCAAATACAAGGCATTAACGAGCAAATACAAGGCATCAACGAGCAAATACAAGGCATCAACGAGCAAATACAACGCATTGACGCGCAAATACAAGGCATTGATGAGCAAATACAAGGCATTGACCAGCAAATACAAGGCATTAACGAGCAAATACAAGGCATCAATGAGCAAATACAAGGCATCAACGAGCAAATACAACGCATTGACGAGCAAATACAAGGCATTGATGAGCAAATACAAGGCATTGACTAGCAAATACAAGGCATTGACGAGCAAATACAAGGCATTGACGAGCAAATATAAGGCATTGACGAGCAAATACAAGGCATTGACGAGCAAACACAAGGCATCAACGAGCAAATACAAGGCATTGACGAGCAAATACAAGGCATCGACGAGCAAATACAAGGCATTAACGAGCAAATACAATGCATTGACGAGCAAATACAAGGCATTGATGAGCAAACACAAGGCATCAACGAGCAAATACAAGGCATCGACGAGCAAATACAAGGCATCGAGGAGCAAATACAAGGCATCGACGAGCAAATACAAGGCATCGACGAGCAAATACAAGGCATTGGTGAGCAAATACAACGCATTGACTAGCAAATACAAGGCATCAACGAGAAAATACAAGGCATTGACGAGCAAATACAAGGCATCAACGAGCAAATACAAGGCATTGACGAACAAATACAAGGCATTGACGAGCAAATACAAGGCATCGACGAGCAAATACAAGGCATTGACTAGCAAATACAAGTCATTGACTAGCAAATACAAGGCATTGACGAGCAAATACAAGGCATTGATGAGCAAATACAAGGCATTGACTAGCAAATACAAGGCATTGACGTGCAAATACAAGGCATTGACGAGCAAATACAAGGCATTGACGAGCAAACACAAGGCATCAACGAGCAAATACAAGGCATTGACGAGCAAATACAAGGCATTGACGAGCAAATACAAGGCATTGACAAGCAAATACAAGGCATTGACGAGCAAATACAAGGTATTGACGAGCAAATACAAGGCATTGAATAGCAAATACAAGGCATCAACGAGCAAATACAAGGCATCAACGAGCTAATACAAGGCATTGACGAGCAAATACAAGGCATCAACGAGCAAATACAAGGCATTGACGAACAAATACAAGGCATTGACGAGCAAATACAAGGCATCGACGAGCAAATACAAGGCATTGACGAGCAAATACAAGGCATTGATGACCAAATACAAGGCATTGACTAGCAAATACAAGGCATTGACGAGCAAATACAAGGCATTGACTAGCAAATACAAGGCATTGACGAGCAAATACAAGGCATTGACGAGCAAATACAAGGCATTGACGAGCAAACACAAGGCATCAACGAGCAAATACAAGGCATTGACGAGCAAATACAAGGCATCGACGAGCAAATACAAGGCATTGACTAGCAAATACAAGGCATCAACGAGCAAATACAAGGTATCAACGAGCAAATACAAGGCATTGACGAGCAAATACAAGGCATCAACGAGCAAATACAAGGCATTGACGAGCAAATACAAGGCATTGACGAGCAAATACAAGGCATCGACGAGCAAATACAAGGCATTGACGAGCAAATACAAGGCATTGATGAGCAAATACAAGGCATTGACTAGCAAATACAAGGCATTGACGAGCAAATACAAGGCATTGACGAGCAAATACAAGGCATTGACGAGCAAACACAAGGCATCAACGAGCAAATACAAGGCATTGACGAGCAAATACAAGGCATCGACGAGCAAATACAAGGCATTGACTAGCAAATACAAGTCATTGACTAGCAAATACAAGGCATTGACGAGCAAATACAAGGCATTGATGAGCAAATACAAGGCATTGACCAGCAAATACAAGGCATTGACGAGCAAATACAAGGCATTGATGAGCAAATACAAGGCATTGACTAGCAAATACAAGGCATTGACGAGCAAATACAAGGCGTTGATGAGCAAATACAAGGCATTGGTGAGCAAATACAAGGCATTGACTAGCAAATACAAGGCATTGACGCGCAAATACAAGGCATTGATGAGCAAATACAAGGCATTGACAAGCAAATACAAGGCATCAATGAGCAAATACAAGGCATCAACGAGCAAATACAACGCATTGACGAGCAAATACAAGGCATTGATGAGCAAATACAAGGCATTGACTAGCAAATACAAGGCATTGACGAGCAAATACAAGGCATTGACGAGCAAATACAAGGCATTGACTAGCAAATACAAGGCATTGACGAGCAAACACAAGGCATCAACGAGCAAATACAAGGCATTGACGAGCAAATACAAGGCATTGACGAGCAAATACAAGGCATTAACGAGCAAATACAATGCATTGACGAGCAAATACAAGGCATTGACGAGCAAATACAAGGCATCAACGAGCAAATACAAGGCATCGACGAGCAAATACAAGGCATTGAGGAGCAAATACAAGGCATCAACGAGCAAATACAAGGCATCAACGAGCAAATACAAGGCATTGATGAGCAAATACAATGCATTGATGAGCAAATACAAGGCATTGACTAGCAAATACAATGCATTGACTTGCAAATACAAGGCATTGACGAGCAAATACAAGGCATTGATGAGCAAATACAAGGCATTGACTAGCAAAGACAAGGCATTGACGAGCAAATACAAGCCATCAGCAAGCAAATACAAGGCATTGACTAGCAAAAACAATGCATTGACTAGCAAATACAAGGCATCAGCGAGCAAATACAAGGCATTGACTAGCAAATACAAGGCATTGACGAGCAAATACAAGGCATTGATGAGCAAATACAAGGCATTGACCAGCAAATACAAGGCATTGACGAGCAAATACAAGGCATTGATGAGCAAATACAAGGCATTGACTAGCAAATACAAGGCATTGACGAGCAAATACAAGGCGTTGATGAGCAAATACAAGGCATTGGTGAGCAAATACAAGGCATTGACTAGCAAATACAAGGCATTGACGAGCAAATACAAGGCATTGATGAGCAAATACAAGCCATTGACCAGCAAATACAAGGCATTGACGAGCAAATACAAGGCATTGATGAGCAAATACAACGCATTGACGCGCAAATACAAGGCATTGATGAGCAAATACAAGGCATTGACTAGCAAATACAAGGCATTGACGAGCAAATACAAGGCATTGACGAGCAAATACAAGGCATTGACTAGCAAATACAAGGCATTGACGAGCAAAAATTAAGGCGTTGATGAGCAAATACAAGGCATTGATGAGCAAATACAAGGCATTGACTAGCAAATACAAGGCATTAACGAGCAAATACAAGGCATCAACGAGCAAATACAAGGCATCAACGAGCAAATACAACGCATTGACGCGCAAATACAAGGCATTGATGAGCAAATACAAGGCATTGACCAGCAAATACAAGGCATTGACGAGCAAATACAAGGCATCAATGAGCAAATACAAGGCATCAACGAGCAAATACAACGCATTGACGAGCAAATACAAGGCATTGATGAGCAAATACAAGGCATTGACTAGCAAATACAAGGCATTGACGAGCAAATACAAGGCATTGATGAGCAAATACAAGGCATTGACGAGCAAATACAAGGCATTGATGAGCAAATACAAGGCATTGACTAGCAAATACAAGGCATTGACGAGCAAATACAAGGCATTGACGAGCAAATACAAGGCATTGACTAGCAAATACAAGGCATTGACGAGCAAAAATTAAGGCGTTGATGAGCAAATACAAGGCATTGATGAGCAAATACAAGGCATTGACTAGCAAATACAAGGCATTAACGAGCAAATACAAGGCATCAACGAGCAAATACAAGGCATCAACGAGCAAATACAACGCATTGACGCGCAAATACAAGGCATTGATGAGCAAATACAAGGCATTGACCAGCAAATACAAGGCATTAACGAGCAAATACAAGGCATCAATGAGCAAATACAAGGCATCAACGAGCAAATACAACGCATTGACGAGCAAATACAAGGCATTGATGAGCAAATACAAGGCATTGACTAGCAAATACAAGGCATTGACGAGCAAATACAAGGCATTGACGAGCAAATACAAGGCATTGACGAGCAAATACAAGGCATTGACGAGCAAACACAAGGCATCAACGAGCAAATACAAGGCATTGACGAGCAAATACAAGGCATTGACGAGCAAATACAAGGCATTAACGAGCAAATACAATGCATTGACGAGCAAATACAAGGCATTGATGAGCAAACACAAGGCATCAACGAGCAAATACAAGGCATTGACGAGCAAATACAAGGCATCGACGAGCAAATACAAGGCATTGACGAGCAAATACAAGGCATCGACGAGCAAATACAAGGCATTGATGAGCAAATACAAGGCATTGACTAGCAAATACAAGGCATCAACGAGCAAATACAAGGCATTGACGAGCAAATACAAGGCATCAACGAGCAAATACAAGGCATTGACGAGCAAATACAAGGCATTGACGAGCAAATACAAGGCATCGACGAGCAAATACAAGGCATTGACTAGCAAATACAAGTCATTGACTAGCAAATACAAGGCATTGACGAGCAAATACAAGGCATTGATGAGCAAATACAAGGCATTGACTAGCAAATACAAGGCATTGACGAGCAAATACAAGGCATTGACGAGCAAATACAAGGCATTGACGAGCAAATACAAGGCATCAACGAGCAAATACAAGGCATTGACGAGCAAATACAAGGCATTGACGAGCAAATACAAGGCATTGACAAGCAAATACAAGGCATTGACGAGCAAATACAAGGCATTGACGAGCAAATACAAGGCATTGACTAGCAAATACAAGGCATTGACGAGCAAAAATTAAGGCGTTGATGAGCAAATACAAGGCATTGATGAGCAAATACAAGGCATTGATGAGCAAATACAAGGCATTGACTAGCAAATACAAGGCATTAACGAGCAAATACAAGGCATCAACGAGCAAATACAAGGCATCAACGAGCAAATACAACGCATTGACGCGCAAATACAAGGCATTGATGAGCAAATACAAGGCATTGACCAGCAAATACAAGGCATTAACGAGCAAATACAAGGCATCAATGAGCAAATACAAGGCATCAACGAGCAAATACAAGGCATTGACGAGCAAATACAAGGCATTGATGAGCAAATACAAGGCATTGACTAGCAAATACAAGGCATTGACGAGCAAATACAAGGCATTGACGAGCAAATACAAGGCATTGACGAGCAAATACAAGGCATTGACGAGCAAACACAAGGCATCAACGAGCAAATACAAGGCATTGACGAGCAAATACAAGGCATCGACGAGCAAATACAAGGCATTAACGAGCAAATACAATGCATTGACGAGCAAATACAAGGCATTGATGAGCAAACACAAGGCATCAACGAGCAAATACAAGGCATTGACGAGCAAATACAAGGCATTGACGAGCAAATACAAGGCATCGACGAGCAAATACAAGGCATCGACGAGCAAATACAAGGCATTGATGAGCAAATACAACGCATTGACTAGCAAATACAAGGCATCAACGAGAAAATACAAGGCATTGACGAGCAAATACAAGGCATCAACGAGCAAATACAAGGCATTGACGAACAAATACAAGGCATTGACGAGCAAATACAAGGCATCGACGAGCAAATACAAGGCATTGACTAGCAAATACAAGGCATTGACTAGCAAATACAAGGCATTGACGAGCAAATACAAGGCATTGATGAGCAAATACAAGGCATTGACTAGCAAATACAAGGCATTGACGAGCAAATACAAGGCATTGACGAGCAAATACAAGGCATTGACGAGCAAATACAAGGCATTGATGAGCAAATACAAGGCATTGACTAGCAAATACAAGGCATTGACGAGCAAATACAAGGCATTGACGAGCAAATACAAGGCATTGACTAGCAAATACAAGGCATTGACGAGCAAAAATTAAGGCGTTGATGAGCAAATACAAGGCATTGATGAGCAAATACAAGGCATTGACTAGCAAATACAAGGCATTGACGAGCAAATACAAGGCATCAACGAGCAAATACAAGGCATCAACGAGCAAATACAACGCATTGACGCGCAAATACAAGGCATTGATGAGCAAATACAAGGCATTGACTAGCAAATACAAGGCATTGACGAGCAAATACAAGGCATCAATGAGCAAATACAAGGCATCAACGAGCAAATACAACGCATTGACGAGCAAATACAAGGCATTGATGAGCAAATACAAGGCATTGACTAGCAAATACAAGGCATTGACGAGCAAATACAAGGCATTGACGAGCAAATACAAGGCATTGACGAGCAAATACAAGGCATTGACGAGCAAACACAAGGCATCAACGAGCAAATACAAGGCATTGACGAGCAAATACAAGGCATCGACGAGCAAATACAAGGCATTAACGAGCAAATACAATGCATTGACGAGCAAATACAAGGCATTGACGAGCAAACACAAGGCATCAACGAGCAAATACAAGGCATCGACGAGCAAATACAAGGCATTGACGAGCAAATACAAGGCATTGACGAGCAAATACAAGGCATTGACGAGCAAATACAAGGCATTGATGAGCAAATACAAGGCATTGACTAGCAAATACAAGGCATCAACGAGAAAATACAAGGCATTGACGAGCAAATACAAGGCATCAACGAGCAAATACAAGGCATTGACGAGCAAATACAAGGCATTGACGAGCAAATACAAGGCATCGACGAGCAAATACAAGGCATTGACTAGCAAATACAAGGCATTGACTAGCAAATACAAGGCATTGACGAGCAAATACAAGGCATTGATGAGCAAATACAAGGCATTGACTAGCAAATACAAGGCATTGACGAGCAAATACAAGGCATTGACGAGCAAATACAAGGCATTGACGAGCAAATACAAGGCATCAACGAGCAAATACAAGGCATTGACGAGCAAATACAAGGCATTGACGAGCAAATACAAGGCATTGACAAGCAAATACAAGGCATTGACGAGCAAATACAAGGCATTGACGAGCAAATACAAGGCATTGACTAGCAAATACAAGGCATTGACGAGCAAATATTAAGGCATTGACGAGCAAATACAAGGCATTGATGAGCAAATACAAGGCATTGATGAGCAAATACAAGGCATTGACTAGCAAATACAAGGCATTGACGAGCAAATACAAGGCATCAACGAGCAAATACAAGGCATCAACGAGCAAATACAAGGCATTGACGAGCAAATACAAGGCATTGATGAGCAAATACAAGGCATTGACGAGCAAATACAAGGCATTAACGAGCAAATACAAGGCATCAATGAGCAAATACAAGGCATCAACGAGCAAATACAAGGCATTGACGAGCAAATACAAGGCATTGATGAGCAAATACAAGGCATTGACTAGCAAATACAAGGCATTGACGAGCAAATACAAGGCATTGACGAGCAAATACAAGGCATTGACGAGCAAATACAAGGCATCAACGAGCAAATACAAGGCATCAACGAGCAAATACAAGGCATTGACGAGCAAATACAAGGCATTGACGAGCAAATACAAGGCATTGACGAGCAAATACAAGGCATCGACGAGCAAATACAAGGCATTGACGAGCAAATACAAGGCATTGATGAGCAAATACAAGGCATTGACTAGCAAATACAAGGCATCAACGAGCAAATACAAGGCATTGACGAGCAAATACAAGGCATCAACGAGCAAATACAAGGCATTGACGAGCAAATACAAGGCATTGACGAGCAAATACAAGGCATCGACGAGCAAATACAAGGCATTGACTAGCAAATACAAGGCATTGACTAGCAAATACAAGGCATTGACGAGCAAATACAAGGCATTGATGAGCAAATACAAGGCATTGACTAGCAAATACAAGGCATTGACGAGCAAATACAAGGCATTGACGAGCAAATACAAGGCATTGACGAGCAAATACAAGGCATCAACGAGCAAATACAAGGCATTGACGAGCAAATACAAGGCATCGACGAGCAAATACAAGGCATTGACGAGCAAATACAAGGCATTGATGAGCAAATACAAGGCATTGACTAGCAAATACAAGGCATTGACGAGCAAATACAAGGCATTGACGAGCAAATACAAGGCATTGACGAGCAAATACAAGGCATCAACGAGCAAATACAAGGCATTGACGAGCAAATACAAGGCATCGACGAGCAAATACAAGGCATTGACTAGCAAATACAAGGCATTGACGAGCAAATACAAGGCATTGACGAGCAAATACAAGGCATTGATGAGCAAATACAAGGCATTGACGAGCAAATACAAGGCATTGACGAGCAAATACAAGGCATTGATGAGCAAATACAAGGCATTGACTAGCAAATACAAGGCATTGACGAGCAAATACAAGGCATTGATGAGCAAATACAAGGCATTGACGAGCAAATACAAGGCATTGACTAGCAAATACAAGGCATTGACGAGCAAATACAAGGCATTGACGAGCAAATACAAGGCATTGACGAGCAAATACAAGGCATTGACGAGCAAATACAAGGCATTGACGAGCAAATACAAGGCATTGAATAGCAAATACAAGGCATCAACGAGCAAATACAAGGCATCAACGAGCAAATACAAGGCATTGACGAGCAAATACAAGGCATCAACGAGCAAATACAAGGCATTGACGAGCAAATACAAGGCATTGACGAGCAAATACAAGGCATTGATGAGCAAATACAAGGCATTGACTAGCAAATACAAGGCATTGACGAGCAAATACAAGGCATTGACTAGCAAATACAAGGCATTGACGAGCAAATACAAGGCATTGACGAGCAAATACAAGGCATTGACGAGCAAATACAAGGCATCAACGAGCAAATACAAGGCATTGACGAGCAAATACAAGGCATCGACGAGCAAATACAAGGCATTGACTAGCAAATACAAGGCATCAACGAGCAAATACAAGGCATCAACGAGCAAATACAAGGCATTGACGAGCAAATACAAGGCATCAACGAGCAAATACAAGGCATTGACGAGCAAATACAAGGCATTGACGAGCAAATACAAGGCATTGACGAGCAAATACAAGGCATTGACGAGCAAATACAAGGCATTGATGACCAAATACAAGGCATTGACTAGCAAATACAAGGCATTGACGAGCAAATACAAGGCATTGACGAGCAAATACAAGGCATTGACGAGCAAATACAAGGCATCAACGAGCAAATACAAGGCATTGACGAGCAAATACAAGGCATCGACGAGCAAATACAAGGCATTGACTAGCAAATACAAGGCATTGACTAGCAAATACAAGGCATTGACGAGCAAATACAAGGCATTGATGAGCAAATACAAGGCATTGACGAGCAAATACAAGGCATTGACGAGCAAATACAAGGCATTGATGAGCAAATACAAGGCATTGACTAGCAAATACAAGGCATTGACGAGCAAATACAAGGCATTGATGAGCAAATACAAGGCATTGACGAGCAAATACAAGGCATTGACTTGCAAATACAAGGCATTGACGAGCAAATACAAGGCATTGAATAGCAAATACAAGGCATTGACAAGCAAATACAAGGCATCAATGAGCAAATACAAGGCATCAACGAGCAAATACAAGGCATCAACGAGCAAATACAAGGCATTGATGAGCAAATACAAGGCATTGACTAGCAAATACAAGGCATTGACGAGCAAATACAAGGCATTGACGAGCAAATACAAGGCATTGACGAGCAAATACAAGGCATTGACGAGCAAATACAAGGCATTGACGAGCAAATACAAGGCATCGACGAGCAAATACAAGGCATTGACGAGCAAATACAAGGCATTGACGAGCAAATACAAGGCATTGACGAGCAAATACAATGCATTGACGAGCAAATACAAGGCATTGACTAGCAAATACAAGGCATCAACGAGAACATACAAGGCATCAATGAGCAAATACAAGGCACTGACAAGCAAATACAAGGCATCAACGAGCAAATACAAGGCATCAACGAGCAAATACAAGGCAACGACGAGCAAATACAAGGCATCGACGAGCAAATACAAGGCATTGACGAGCAAATACAAGGCATCGACGAGCAAATACAAGGCATTGACTAGCAAATACAAGGCATCAACGAGCAAATACAAGGCATCAACGAGCAAATACAAGGCATTGACGAGCAAATACAAGGCATCAACGAGCAAATACAAGGCATTGACGAGCAAATACAAGGCATTGACGAGCAAATACAAGGCATCGACGAGCAAATACAAGGCATTGACGAGCAAATACAAGGCATTGATGAGCAAATACAAGGCATTGACTAGCAAATACAAGGCATTGACGAGCAAATACAAGGCATTGACGAGCAAATACAAGGCATTGACGAGCAAATACAAGGCATCAACGAGCAAATACAAGGCATTGACGAGCAAATACAAGGCATCGACGAGCAAATACAAGGCATTGACTAGCAAATACAAGTCATTGACTAGCAAATACAAGGCATTGACGAGCAAATACAAGGCATTGATGAGCAAATACAAGGCATTGACCAGCAAATACAAGGCATTGACGAGCAAATACAAGGCATTGATGAGCAAATACAAGGCATTGACTAGCAAATACAAGGCATTGACGAGCAAATACAAGGCATTGATGAGCAAATACAAGGCATTGGTGAGCAAATACAAGGCATTGACTAGCAAATACAAGGCATTGACGCGCAAATACAAGGCATTGATGAGCAAATACAAGGCATTGACGAGCAAATACAAGGCATCAATGAGCAAATACAAGGCATCAACGAGCAAATACAACGCATTGACGAGCAAATACAAGGCATTGATGAGCAAATACAAGGCATTGACTAGCAAATACAAGGCATTGACGAGCAAATACAAGGCATTGACGAGCAAATACAAGGCATTGACTAGCAAATACAAGGCATTGACGAGCAAATACAAGGCATCAACGAGCAAATACAAGGCATTGACGAGCAAATACAAGGCATTGACTAGCAAATACAAGGCATTGACGAGCAAATACAAGGCATTGATGAGCAAATACAAGGCATTGGTGAGCAAATACAAGGCATTGACTAGCAAATACAAGGCATTGACGCGCAAATACAAGGCATTGATGAGCAAATACAAGGCATTGACAAGCAAATACAAGGCATCAATGAGCAAATACAAGGCATCAACGAGCAAATACAACGCATTGACGAGCAAATACAAGGCATTGATGAGCAAATACAAGGCATTGACTAGCAAATACAAGGCATTGACGAGCAAATACAAGGCATTGACGAGCAAATACAAGGCATTGACTAGCAAATACAAGGCATTGACGAGCAAACACAAGGCATCAACGAGCAAATACAAGGCATTGACGAGCAAATACAAGGCATTGACGAGCAAATACAAGGCATTAACGAGCAAATACAATGCATTGACGAGCAAATACAAGGCATTGACGAGCAAATACAAGGCATTGACGAGCAAATACAAGGCATCGACGAGCAAATACAAGGCATTGAGGAGCAAATACAAGGCATCAACGAGCAAATACAAGGCATCAACGAGCAAATACAAGGCATTGATGAGCAAATACAATGCATTGATGAGCAAATACAAGGCATTGACTAGCAAATACAATGCATTGACTTGCAAATACAAGGCATTGACGAGCAAATACAAGGCATTGATGAGCAAATACAAGGCATTGACTAGCAAAGACAAGGCATTGACGAGCAAATACAAGCCATCAGCAAGCAAATACAAGGCATTGACTAGCAAAAACAAGGCATTGACTAGCAAATACAAGGCATCAGCGAGCAAATACAAGGCATTGATTAGCAAATACAAGTCATTGACTAGCAAATACAAGGCATTGACGAGCAAATACAAGGCATTGATGAGCAAATACAAGGCATTGACCAGCAAATACAAGGCATTGACGAGCAAATACAAGGCATTGATGAGCAAATACAAGGCATTGACTAGCAAATACAAGGCATTGACGAGCACATACAAGGCGTTGATGAGCAAATACAAGGCATTGGTGAGCAAATACAAGGCATTGACTAGTAAATACAAGGCATTGACGAGCAAATACAAGGCATTGATGAGCAAATACAAGCCATTGACCAGCAAATACAAGGCATTGACGAGCAAATACAAGGCATTGATGAGCAAATACAACGCATTGACGCGCAAATACAAGGCATTGATGAGCAAATACAAGGCATTGACTAGCAAATACAAGGCATTGACGAGCAAATACAAGGCATTGACGAGCAAATACAAGGCATTGACTAGCAAATACAAGGCATTGACGAGCAAAAATTAAGGCGTTGATGAGCAAATACAAGGCATTGATGAGCAAATACAAGGCATTGACTAGCAAATACAAGGCATTAACGAGCAAATACAAGGCATCAACGAGCAAATACAAGGCATCAACGAGCAAATACAAGGCATTGATGAGCAAATACAAGGCATTGACCAGCAAATACAAGGCATTAACGAGCAAATACAAGGCATCAATGAGCAAATACAAGGCATCAACGAGCAAATACAACGCATTGACGAGCAAATACAAGGCATTGATGAGCAAATACAAGGCATTGACTAGCAAATACAAGGCATTGACGAGCAAATACAAGGCATTGACGAGCAAATACAAGGCATTGACGAGCAAATACAAGGCATTGACGAGCAAATACAAGGCATCAACGAGCAAATACAAGGCATTGACGAGCAAATACAAGGCATCGACGAGCAAATACAAGGCATTGACGAGCAAATACAAGGCATTGACTAGCAAATACAAGGCATTGATGAGCAAACACAAGGCATCAACGAGCAAATACAAGGCATCGACGAGCAAATACAAGGCATCGACGAGCAAATACAAGGCATTCGACGAGCAAATACAAGGCATTGACGAGCAAATACAAGGCAATGATGAGCAAATACAACGCATTGACTAGCAAATACAAGGCATCAACGAGAAAATACAAGGCATTGACGAGCAAATACAAGGCATCAACGAGCAAATACAAGGCATTGACGAGCAAATACAAGGCATTGACGAGCAAATACAAGGCATCGACGAGCAAATACAAGGCATTGACTAGCAAATACAAGGCATTGACGAGCAAATACAAGGCATTGATGAGCAAATACAAGGCATTGACTAGCAAATACAAGGCATTGACGTGCAAATACAAGGCATTGACGAGCAAATACAAGGCATTGACGAGCAAACACAAGGCATCAACGAGCAAATACAAGGCATTGACGAGCAAATACAAGGCATCGACGAGCAAATACAAGGCATTGACAAGCAAATACAAGGCATTGACGAGCAAATACAAGGTATTGACGAGCAAATAAAAGGCATTGAATAGCAAATACAAGGCATCAACGAGCAAATACAAGGCATCAACGAGCTAATACAAGGCATTGACGAGCAAATACAAGGCATTGACTAGCAAATACAAGGCATTGACGAGCAAATACAAGGCATTGACGAGCAAATACAAGGCATTGACGAGCAAACACAAGGCATCAACGAGCAAATACAAGGCATTGACGAGCAAATACAAGGCATCGACGAGCAAATACAAGGCATTGACGAGCAAATACAATGCATTGACGAGCAAATACAAGGTATTGACGAGCAAATACAAGGCATTGAATAGCAAATACAAGGCATCAACGAGCAAATACAAGGCATCAACGAGCTAATACAAGGCATTGACGAGCAAATACAAGGCATCAACGAGCAAATACAAGGCATTGACGAACAAATACAAGGCATTGACGAGCAAATACAAGGCATCGACGAGCAAATACAAGGCATTGACGAGCAAATACAAGGCATTGACTAGCAAATACAAGGCATTGACTAGCAAATACAAGGCATTGACGAGCAAATACAAGGCATTGACGAGCAAATACAAGGCACTGACGAGCAAACACAAGGCATGAACGAGCAAATACAAGGCATTGACGAGCAAATACAAGGCATCGACGAGCAAATACAAAGCATTGACGAGCAAATACAAGGCATTGACGAGCAAATACAAGGTATTGACGAGCAAATAAAAGGCATTGAATAGCAAATACAAGGCATCAACGAGCAAATACAAGGCATCAACGAGCAAATACAAGGCATCAACGAGCAAATACAAGGCATTGATGAGCAAATACAATGCATTGATGAGCAAATACAAGGCATTGACTAGCAAATACAATGCATTGACTAGCAAATACAAGGCATTGACGAGCAAATACAAGGCATTGATGAGCAAATACAAGGCATTGACTAGCAAAGACAAGGCATTGACGAGCAAATACAAGCAATCAGCAAGCAAATACAAGGCATTGACTAGCAAAAACAAGGCATTGACTAGCAAATACAAGGCATCAACGAGCAAATACAAGGCATTGACTAGCAAATACAAGTCATTGACTAGCAAATACAAGGCATTGACGAGCAAATACAAGGCATTGATGAGCAAATACAAGCCATTGACCAGCAAATACAAGGCATTGACGAGCAAATACAAGGCATTGATGAGCAAATACAAGGCATTGACTAGCAAATACAAGGCATTGACGAGCAAATACAAGGCGTTGATGAGCAAATACAAGGCATTGGTGAGCAAATACAAGGCATTGACTAGTAAATACAAGGCACTGACGCGCAAATACAAGGCATTGATGAGCAAATACAAGGCATTGACAAGCAAATACAAGGCATCAATGAGCAAATACAAGGCATCAACGAGCAAATACAACGCATTGACGAGCAAATACAAGGCATTGATGAGCAAATACAAGGCATTGACGAGCAAATACAAGGCATTGACGAGCAAATACAAGGCATCAACGAGCAAATACAAGGCATTGACGAGCAAATACAAGGCATTGACGAGCAAATACAAGGCATTAACGAGCAAATACAAGGCATTGACGAGCAAATACAAGGCATTGACGAGCAAATACAAGGCATCAACGAGCAAATACAAGGCATCGACGAGCAAATACAAGGCATTGAGGAGCAAATACAAGGCATCAACGAGCAAATACAAGGCATCAACGAGCAAATACAAGGCATTGATGAGCAAATACAATGCATTGATGAGCAAATACAAGGCATTGACTAGCAAATACAATGCATTGACTTGCAAATACAAGGCATTGACGAGCAAATACAAGGCATTGATGAGCAAATACAAGGCATTGACTAGCAAAGACAAGGCATTGACGAGCAAATACAAGCCATCAGCAAGCAAATACAAGGCATTGACTAGCAAAAACAAGGCATTGACTAGCAAATACAAGGCATCAACGAGCAAATACAAGGCATTGATTAGCAAATACAAGTCATTGACTAGCAAATACAAGGCATTGACGAGCAAATACAAGGCATTGATGAGCAAATACAAGGCATTGACCAGCAAATACAAGGCATTGACGAGCAAATACAAGGCATTGATGAGCAAATACAAGGCATTGACTAGCAAATACAAGGTATTGACGAGCAAATACAAGGCGCTGATGAGCAAATACAAGGCATTGGTGAGCAAATACAAGGCATTGACTAGTAAATACAAGGCATTGACGCGCAAATACAAGGCATTGATGAGCAAATACAAGGTATTGATAAGCAAATACAAGGCATTAACGAGCAAATACAAGGCATCAATGAGCAAATACAAGGCATCAATGAGCAAATACAAGGCATCGACGAGCAAATACAAGGCATTGATGAGCAAATACAAGGCATTGACTAGCAAATACAAGGCATTGACGAGCAAATACAAGGCATTGGTGAGCAAATACAAGGCATTGACGAGCAAATACAAGGCATTGACGAGCAAACACAAGGCATCAACGAGCAAATACAAGGCATTGACGAGCAAATACAAGGCATCGACGAGCAAATACAAGGCATTAACGAGCAAATACAATGCATTGACGAGCAAATACAAGGCATTGACGAGCAAACACAAGGCATCAACGAGCAAATACAAGGCATCGACGAGCAAATACAAGGCATTGAGGAGCAAATACAAGGCATCGACGAGCAAATACAAGGCATCGACGAGCAAATACAAGGCATTGGTGAGCAAATACAACGCATTGACTAGCAAATACAAGGCATCAACGAGAATATACAAGGCATTGACGAGCAAATACAAGGCATCAACGAGCAAATACAAGGCATTGACGAACAAATACAAGGCATTGACGAGCAAATACAAGGCATCAATGAGCAAATACAAGGCATTGACTAGCAAATACAAGGCATCGACGAGCAAATACAATGCATTGACGAGCAAATACAAGGCATTGACGAGCAAATACAAGGCATCAACGAGCAAATACAAGGCATTGACGAGCAAATACAAGGCATTGACGAGCAAATACAAGGCATCAACGAGCAAATACAAGGCATTGACTAGCAAATACAAGGCATTGACGAGCAAATACAAGGCATTGACGAGCAAATACAAGGCATTGACGAGCAAATACAAGGCATTGACGAGCAAATACAATGCATTGACGAGCAAATACAAGGTATTTACGAGCAAATACAAGGTATTTACGACCAAATAAAAGGCATTGAATAGCAAATACAAGGCATCAACGAGCAAATACAAGGCAACAACGAGCAAATACAAGGCATTGATGAGCAAATACAAGGCATTGATGAGCAAATACAAGGCATTGACTAGCAAATACAATGCATTGACTAGCAAATACAAGGCATTGACGAGCAAATACAAGGCATCGACGAGCAAATACAAGGCATTAACGAGCAAATACAATGCATTGACGAGCAAATACAAGGCATCAGCAAGCAAATACAAGGCATTGACTAGCAAAAACAAGGCATTGACTAGCAAATACAAGGCATCAACGAGCAAATTCAAGGCATTTACTAAGACAACTTGTCAAGACAAGACAACTTGTCAAGACAACAAGGCAAGGCAAGACAAGACAAGACAAGACAAAACGAAACAAGACAAGACAAGACAAGATAAGACAAGAAAAGAAAAGACAAGACAAGACAAGATAAGACAACTTGTCAAGACAAGACAAGACAACTTTTCTAGACAAGACAACTTGTCAAGGCAAGACAAGACAAGACAAGGAGGGGCAAGACAATACAAGATAAGACAAGACAAGACAAGACAAGACAACTTGTCAAGACAAGACAAGGCATGTTAAGGCAAGACAAGACAAGACAAGACAAGACAAGACAAGACAAGACATGGCAAGACAAAGGAAGGCAAGACAAGACAAGACAAGACAAGACAAGATATAACAAGACAAGATATAACAA
Source organism: Chrysogorgia sp. JL179-B06 (assembly GCA_035772405.1). Lineage (NCBI taxonomy): Eukaryota > Metazoa > Cnidaria > Anthozoa > Scleralcyonacea > Chrysogorgiidae > Chrysogorgia > Chrysogorgia sp. JL179-B06. The sequence continues at coordinate 45,265 of JAYKKM010000142.1, forward strand.
GACAAGATAAGACAAGATAAGAAAAGACAAGACAAGACAAGACAACAAGACAAGGCAACTTGTCAAGACAAGACAACTTGTCAAACCAAGACAAGACAAGATAAGACAAGACAAATCAAGACAAGACAAGACGAGACAAGACAAGACAAGACAAGACAAGACAAGACAAGACAAGACAAGACAAGACAATACAGGACAAGGCAAGACAAGATAAGATAAGACAAGACAAGACAACTTCTCAAGACAAGATAACTTGTCAAGACAAGGCAACTTGTCAAGACAAGACAACTTGTCAAGACAAGACAACTTGTCAAGACAAGACAACTTGTCAAGACAAGACAACTGGTCCAGACAAGACAACTTGTAAAGACAAGACAACTTGTCAAGACAAGACAACTTGTCAAGACAAGTCAACTTGTCAAGGCAAGACAAGACAAGACAAGACAAGACAACTTGTCAATATAAGACAAGACAACTTGTCAGACAAGACAAGACAACTTGTCAAGACTAGACAAGATAGGATAAGACAAGACAACACAAGACAAGACAACACAACACTAGACAACACAAGACAAGACAAGTCAAGACTAGAGAAGACACGACAAGACACGACAAGACAAGACAAGACAAGACAAGACAAGACAAGACAAGATAAGACAACTTGTCAAGAGAAGACAACTTGTCAAGACTAGACACGACTAGACAAGACACGACAAGACAAGACAAGACAACTTGTCAAGACAAGACAACTTGTCAAGACAAGACAACTTGTCAAGACAAGACAACTTGTCAAGACAAGACAACTTGTCAAGACAAGACAACTTGTCAAGACAAGACAACTTGTCAAGACAACTTGTCAAGACAAGGCAAGACAAGACTAGACAAGACAAGACAAGACAAGACAACTTGTCAAGACAAGACAACTTGTCAAGACAAGGCAACTTGTCAAGACAAGACAACTTGTCAAGACAAGACAACTTGTCAAGACAAGACAACTTGTCAAGGCAAGACAAATTGTCAAGGCAAGACAACTTGTCAAGACAAGACAACTTGTCAAGACAAGACAACTTGTCAAGACAAGACAACTTGTCAAGACAACAAGGCAAGGCAAGGCAAGACAAGACAAGACAAAACAAAACAAGACAAGACAAGACAAGACAAGACAAGACAAGATAAGATAAGACAGGAAAAGAAAAGACAAGACAAGACAAGATAAGACAACTTGTCAAGACAAGACAAGACAACTTTTCAAGACAAGACAACTTGTCAAGGCAAGACAAGACAAGTTAAGGCAAGACAAGACAAGATAAGACAAGACAAGACAAGACAAGACAACTTGTCAAGACAAGACAACTTGTCAAGACAAGACAACTTGTCAAGACAAGACAACTTATCAAGGCAAGACAACTTGTCAAGGCAAGACAACTTGTCAAGACAAGACAACTTGTCAAGACAAGACAACTTGTCAAGGCAAGACAACTTGTCAAGACAACAAGGCAAGGCAAGACAAGACAAGACAAGACAAGACAAGACAAGACAACTTGTCAAGACAAGACAACTTGTCAAGACAAGACAACTTGTCAAGACAAGACAACTTGTCAAGACAAGACAACTTGTCAAGACAAGACAACTTGTCAAGACAAGACAACTTGTCAAGACAAGACAACTTGTCAAGACAAGACAACTTGTCAAGACAAGACAACTTGTCAAGACAAGACAAGACAAGACAAGACAAGACAAGACAAGACAAGACAAGACAAGACAACACAAGACAACACAAGACAACACAAGACAAGACAACACAACACAAGACAAGACAAGACAAGACAAGACAAGACAAGACAAGACAAGACAAGACAAGACAAGACAAGACAAGACAAGACATGGCAAGATAAGGCAAGACAAGACAAGATATAACAAGACAAGATATAACTAGACAAGATAAGACAAGACAAGAAAAGACAAGACAAGATAAGACAACAGGACAAGGCAACTTGTCAAGACAAGACAACTTGTCAAGGCAAGACAAGACAAGACAAGACAAGACAAGACAAGGAGGGGCAAGACAAGACAAGATAAGACAAGACAAATCAAGATAAGACAAGACGAGACAAGACAAGACAAGACAAGACAAGACAATACAGGACAAGGCAAGACAAGATAAGATAAGACAAGACAAGACAAGTTCTCAAGAAAAGATAACTTTTCAAGACAAGACAACTTGTCAAGACAAGACAACTTGTCCAGACAAGACAACTTGTCAAGACAAGACAACTTGTCAAGACAAGACAACTTGTCAAGACAAGACAACTTGTCAAGATAAGACAACTTGTCAAGGCAAGACAAGGCAAGACAAGACAAGAAAAGACAACTTGTCAAGACAAGACAAGACAACTTGCCAGACAAGACAAGACAACTTGTCAAGACAAGACAAGGGAATAGGACAAGACAAGACAACACAAGACAAGACAACACAACACAAGACAACACAAGACAAGACAAGTCAACACTAGAGAAGACACGACAAGACACGACAAGACAAGATAAGACAACTTGTCAAGAGAAGACAACTTGTCAAGACTAGACAAGACACGACTAGACAAGATACGACAAGACAAGACAAGACAACTTGTGAAGACAAGACAACTTGTCAAGACAAGACAACTTGTCAAGACAAGGCAAGACAAGACTAGACAAGACAAGACACGACAAGACAAGACAAGACAACTTGTCAAGACAAGACAACTTGTCAAGACAAGACAACTTGTCAAGACAAGACAACTTGTCAAGGCAAGACAACTTGTCAAGACAAGACAACTTGTCAAGACAAGACAACTTGTCAAGACAAGACAACTTGTCAAGACAAGACAAGACAAGGCAAGGCAAGGCAAGGCAAGGCAAGACAAGACAAGACAAGACAAGACAAGACAAGACAAGACAAGACAAGACAAGACAAGAAAAGACAAGACAAGACAAGATAAGATAACTTGTCAAGACAAGATAAGATAACTTGTCAAGACAAGACAACTTTTCAAGACAAGACAACTTGTCAAGGCAAGACAAGACAAGTTAAGGCAAGACAAGACAAGACGAGACGAGACGAGACGAGACGAGACGAGACGAGACGAGACGAGACGAGACGAGACGAGACAAGACAAGACAAGACAAGACAAGACAAGACAAGACAAGACAAGACAAGACAAGACAAGACAAGACAAGACAAGACAAGACATGGCAAGACAAGGCAAGACAAGACAAGATATAACAAGACAAGATATAACTAGACAAGATAAGACAAGAAAAGAAAAGACAAGACAAGACAAGACAAGACAAGACAAGACAAGATAAGACAACAGGACAAGGCAACTTGTCAAGACAAGACAACTTGTCAAGGCAAGACAAGACAAGACAAGACAAGACAAGACAAGACAAGACAAGGAGTGGCAAGACAAGACAAGATAAGACAAGACAAATCAAGACAAGACAAGACGAGACAAGACAAGACAAGACAAGACAAGACAAGACAAGACAAGACAAGACAAGACAAGACAAGACAATACAGGACAAGGCAAGACAAGACAAGACAAGACAAGACAAGACAAGGCAAATTGTCAAGACAAGACAACTTGTCAAGGCAAGACAAGACAAGACAAGAGAAGACAAGGAGGGGCAAGATAAGACAAGACAAATCAAGACAAGACAAGACGAGACAAGACAAGACAAGACAAGACAAGACAAGACAAGACAAGACAATACAGGACAAGGCAAGACAATACAGGACAAGGCAAGACAAGATAAGATAAGATAAGACAAGACAACTTCTCAAGACAAGATAACTTTTCAAGACAAGACAACTTGTCAAGACAAGACAACTTGTCCAGACAAGACAACTTGTAAAGACAAGACAACTTGTCAAGACAAGACAACTTGTCAAGACAAGACAACTTGTCAAGGCAAGGCAAGACAAGACAAGACAAGACAAGACAAGACAAGTTGTCAAGACAAGACAAGTTGCCAAACAAGACAAGACAACTTGTCAAGACAAGACAAGATAGGACAAGACAAGACAACACAACACAAGACAAGACAACACAACACAACACAAGACAACACAAGGCAAGACAAGTCAAGACTAGAGAAGACACGACAAGACACGACAAGACAAGACAAGACAAGACAAGACAAGATAAGACAACTTGTCAAGAGAAGACAACTTGTCAAGACTAGACAAGACACGACTAGACAAGACACGACAAGACAAGACAAGACAACTTGTGAAGACAAGACAACTTGTCAAGACAAGACAACTTGTCAAGACAAGGCAAGACAAGACTAGACAAGACACGCTGCAAAGACACGCTGTCTTGTTGTCTTATCTTGATAGCAAAGTATCTGAAAAATCATGCAACAGCTAATGAGATGTGGGATGAAGGACAAATGGGAGCAACAGAAGGGGTATTAGGAACAGTTGACCAATTATTGATTGATAGATGTATAATGGACGAAGTGAGAGAACACCATAGAAATCTTGCAGTAGCCTATTATGATTACCAAAAAGCCTATAGACGACTTTCATAATGGCTGCTATTTTAAATATTCTTTTATGTGCATATAAATTAGTCTTTACTCTACTGACTGTGGCCTTTACAACCTCGTTACGAAGCAAAATTATTTTGAATTGCTGACATGCAAACGAGGCCATAAAGGCTAATTTAGATGCACATAAAGGAATATTTAAAATATTTAAATTAGCAGCCATTATGAAAGTAGTGTATGACAGAGTACATCATGATTGGATATTGAAAGTGTACCAATGGATAGGTGTTCCAGAAGATGTTTGTAGACTAATTGAGGAATTGATGAACAAATGGAGAACAAGACTGGAAGTGTGGACGAAAGGAGAAAAGAAAATCAGTAGATGGATCTCAATTTTGACAGGATTTTTGCAGGGAGCCTCTCGCCGGTTGGGTTCTGTCTGAGTGAAGTACCTATTGGGATGCTCCTGAATGAAACAAGAGGGTACATGATGGGAATGCCAGATAATCGGACAGTGAAACGAAGACACAGCTTATTTATTGATGACCTGAAGGTGTTATCAAGAGAACCATGATAGGTTGAAAACTGTTAATGAGATGATTGTGCAAGCAAGCTATGATACGGGAGCATGTTATGGTGTGGAAAAGTGTGCTGAAATTGTGTTTGAGCATGGTAAGATGGTGAAGGGAGAAGGATTAGATGTGTTAGATGAGAGAATGCGAGCCTTGAATCCAGATGAGAAAATTGTGTACAAGTTTTTAGGATGTGAACAGGCAGATAACGTAGAAGGGGAAAGTGTTGGAAAGAGTAAAGAGGGAGATGGTGAAGAGGATGGAAAGTCTTGTCCATCTAGAATTATATGACAAGAGCTTGGTTAGAGCTGTGAATTGTAGGGTGATACCGGTAGCAGGATATGCAATGAATATATGCAGATTCAGTAAGGATGATTTAGTGGAGCTTGATATGGTTGTGAAAAGGAAACTCAGGGAGGAGAAAATGCATGGGAGACAGGCTGGTGATGAAAGTTTGTACCTTCCCCGTAGTAAAGGTGGAAGAGGAATAAAGAGTATGAGGGACTTGTATAAAGAAACAAAAGTACGAGTAGCATGCTACATGGTAATGTCAAGGAGCAGGTGGATAGAAGTGGCATGGCTAAGAGAACACGCGAACGAATATTGTTTAGTAAAGAGAGAAGCAGAGGATGCAATGTGAGAGGCTTTGCAGGAAGTTAACTTTGCATGCGGAAAGATTGAATTGAATGGTGAGCAGTTACAGGGGACCTGGAAAGATGTTTGAAAAAACTGAAAATGTTGTTGAAATCAAAAACTGAAGAAATGCGTATCGAGGAGTATCCTAGAGGAACTGCGGATATTGCGAACAACAAGAGAGATGCAGAAAATTGTACTGATGGAAAGTGAAACTATTGTAAGGAAGATCATATCGGGGATTGTACAGCCAGAGTAATTGTAACGTTGTGACTATGTCAAATGCTAGCAAATTTTGGTAGCTTATTAGCCACTCCCCAGTGTATGTGTGAGGGGTGTAGGCTGTGGCCCACACATAATAATAATAATAATAATAATAATAATAATAATAATAATAATAATAATAATAATAATAATAATAATAATAATAATAATGATAATAATAATAATAATGGACACGACAAAATTGGAGACACGACAAAATTGCTGGAAAAAGAACTGAATCTGAAAGAGGGGAAGCGTGAAAGAGGGGAAGTATGAAAGAGGGAAAGTCTGAAAGAGGGAAAGTCTGAAAGAGGGAAATTCTGAAAGAGGGAAAGTCTGACAGAGGGAAAGTCTGAAAGAGGGGATTAACTCTGAAAGAGGGAAAGTCTGAAAGAGGGAAAGTCTGAAAGAGAGAATGTCTGAGATTGGGAATGTCTGAAAGAGGGAAAGTCTGAAAGAGGGAAAGTCTGAAAGAGGGGATTAACTCTGAAAGAGGGAAAGTCTGAAAGAGGGAAAGTCTGAAAGAGGGAAAGTCTGAAAGAGGGAAAGTCTGAAAGAGGGAACGTGTGAAAGAGGGAATGTCTGAAAGAGGGGATTATCTCTGAAACAGGGAAAGTCTGAAAGAGGGAAAGTCTCAAAGAGAGAAAGTCTCAAAGAGAGAAAGTCTGAAAGAGGGATAGTCTGAAAGAGGGAAAGTCTGAAAGAGGGAATGTCTGAAAAGGGAAAGTCTGAAAGAGGGGATTAACTCTGAAAGAGGGAAAGTCTGAAAGAGGGCAAGTCTGAAAGAGGGAATGTCTGAAAGAGGGCAAGTCTGAAAGAGGGGAAGTATGAAAGAGGGGAAGTATGAAAGAGGGAAAGTCTGAAAGAGGGAAAGTCTGAAAGAGGGAAATTCTTAAAGAGGGAAAGTCTGAAAGAGGGAAAGTCTGAAAGTGGAAGTTATAACAATTATAAATTGAGAACAATTATAAATCTCGCTTATTAATGTAATTTCAATTGGCTACTTGAATCACAACTAATAATATATGATAACAACTGATGACCATATAATAAAACATGCAAATTTATATACAAATATTTCAAAAAGCTAATAATTCGGGATTTCCCCATTCCTTATTTCGGCAGGAGAAAATGTAATATGTAGTTCTGATAGCTACAGTATATTCATCATTTTCCTTACGATTGGTGCTTGTTATCAAGACCAACCTATCTAGCATATCTAAAAAAGTGGGGCACTCATTCGCAAAAACACCTATGGAGCTCATGGAGAGATTTATAAATTTAACATCATTAAAATGTTCACTTTGCTGTTTTACTAGTACACCATATTTTAATTTCTTCTTTGCGTTTGACGTTGTTTTGAAGGTTTGATTCAAAACCAGCAGAATATAAAGACGGCCGTTTGAACATTGCAATAGCAATAATAATAATAATAATAATAATAATAATAATAATGGACACGACAAAATTGGAGACACGACAAAATTGCTGGAAAGAACTGGAGACACGACAAAATTGCTCAGGTGATCCATTGGGAGTTATGTAAGAAATACAAGCTGGAGCATGCGGAAAAGGAGTACGAGCATAAGCCAGAAACTGTCACTGAAAATGTAAATGTAAAACTGCTCTGGTATATGAAAATCCAAACTGATAATAAGATAGAACATTCCCGGCCAGATATACTACTTCCAAATAAAAAGAAAAGATACTGCGCACTGATAGATGTTGCATTCCCATTTGATACATACGGTGGCCCATATCCGCCACGGCAAAACATTAATACTCACGGCAAAACATTAATACTCACGGCAAAATTTTGCACGGCCACACAGAGGGGTCTGGGTACGAGAATAACGGTAGGTACTTTATCTGACCCCATTATAGTGTATCATATAATTCCTACGCATACTTAGCCCTCCTTAGGCATACTTAGCCCTCCTTATGCATACTGAGCCCTCCTTAGGCATACTTAGCCATCCTTAGCCCTCCTTGGGCATACTTAGCAAGGAGGGCTATGCCTAAGGAGGGCTAAGTATGGCTAAGGAGGGCTAAGCTGTATGCCTAAGGAGGGCTAAGTACGCCTAAGGAAGGATGGCTAAGTATGCCTAAGGAGGGCTAAGTATGCGTAAGGTGGCTAAGGAGGGTTAAGTATGCCTAAGGATGGCTAAGTATGCCTATGGAGGGCTAAATATGCCTAAGGAGGGCTAAGTATGTCTAAGGAGGGCTAAGTATGCGTAAGGATGGCTAGCCCTCCTTAGGCATACTTAGCCATCCTTAGCCCTGATTAGGCATACTATAGCCATCCTTAGCCATCCTTGGCCCTCCTTAGCCATCCTTACGCATACTGAGCCCTCCTTAGGCATACTTAGCAAGGAGGGCTATGCCTAAGGAAGGCTATGCCTAAGGAGGGCTAAAGATGCCTAAGGATGGCTAAGGATGGCTAAGTATGCCTAATCAGGGCAAAGGATGGCTAAGTATGCCTAAGGAGGGCTAGCCCTCCATAGGCATACTTAGCCCTCCTTAGCCATCCTTAGGCATACTTAGCCCTCCTTAGGCATTCTTAGCCATCCTTCCTTAGCCCTCCTTAGGCATAGCTAGCCCTCCTTAGGCATTGCTAGCCCTCCTTGCTAAGTATGCCTAAGGATGGCTAAGGAGGGCTAAGTATGCCTAAGGAGGGCTAAGTATGCATAATGAGGCCTAAGGATGGCTAAGGAGGGCTAATATTTATTCGATTTCAATTCTGAAAACAGATTTGGAATTACCAAGGCTGAACACATAACATACGTGTCTGTTATATTACGAGAATGTGCATACCCTTCGTAAAAACGGTTTATGTAGTTAGAAATTAGTCGGCAATCAGGCGGCCGCTTCGTATATTATTTTGAACGTGAGAATTATCTCGATCAATATTTAACCGTTTTCAATTCTGAAAACAGATTTGGAATTACCGAGTCTAAATACATAACATTCGTGTCTATTATATTGCGCAAAGGTGCACACCCTTCGTAAAAACCTGTTTATGTCGTTTGTCAGGTCACAAATCGCCATTGACAGCTCCGCTTTGTCTGCCAAGGCCCAAATATTGTCTGATTCAAACGAATGACCCAAGACGACTTTTTACTTCCTTATAAGGAGTTGGTCCTACCATTTTATATATTATTGATCTATTGTGATCTATTTCAATTTCGATTTTTCAGAAAGCATTACCAAAGAAAATATCGGAGTATTCGAAATACAATCATTCAACTTCGATTTTTTAGAAATAAGTTGTGCAGAAATGTTCTGACTAACAATAGACGTTTAATAGTGTAAATGTGTAATAATCGTCGTGATGTCAATTCCAACATTTAGCATGTACAAGTACAGTATGTGACTGATGGCAGAAATAGAAAGAGCTAGATAAACACTTTGAAAAGGTGTCTTCTGATTTCCCCGCCATTTTTGAATTCAAACGAAAGGTTGCTGAAACGTTTTTAAAAAGTTTAACAATGTAACACTTTTGTTTAAGTAAGGAAAAATTATATTTTCATTATTTTAATAAATGAACCTTTTACCTATTTTCAAAACGTAATTTTATAAAAGAAATAAAAAAACATTTCCCCGTGTTTCCATACCTCAATATCGCAATGCAAACACTCACCCTACGGGCTCCACGGCATTTTCTCATAGCCTTATCCAAACTAAAACTTCTGCCATGTTATCTGCTCTTCCAATTGATCTAACCACGTATTAAACATAAGGAGAAAATTATTAGACATAAGGAGAATGTTGGAGAAAGTTAGAAAAAAGGCAGATATAGCGGATATACAGTTAAGAATAAACGCTGCAAAACACAGAAAGAACGAGAAATAGAAGCATGTTAACTACAAAAAAGTACATTGTGTTAAACGAATCTTTCGATAACAATGAAATGTTTATAGTAATATTTGACGGTATGCACCACGTTTATTATTTATTGCTCACTATGAACCTTACTATAGTCATCATGAAACTATGAAACTATAACTATAGTCACCATGCAAATATATTCAAGGAATTAATGAAATGTTTATCATGACAATGTTTTAAGTTAAATCGGTTACTTTTTTATGTATTTTTAAACCAAAAAGAGAGACTAAAAGAAATTATGACTGGAAATTAAAAAAAATCATGGCAATATGTATATATCGATATTCTTCTTCCTTGGGGCTTCTTTGACGAAACCTCTTTACTCGTATTTTAAGTCGGCTCGAACGTCGGTTTTACTGGGGCAAAGCTTACTATCTATATGTATATATAGGTATTTGGTTGGTTACGGATATGCATGTTTGTAAATTTGAGAAGTGCTGTTTTGAGAATTTAGCGTTTGCATATATAGTTAATTGTCGACAATTCAAAAACTCATTAATGACATTAATGGTTCATGTGGAAAACACAGCTATACCTATCACGTAAATCTTCCCACGGTACAATTCAAAAGCTGCCTCCAGCTTTTGAAAATGCACTATATAAATGCTAGAAAAATAGGTCCGAAAATTTAATGTGTTGATCTAGCAACGCCAATGAATTTTCATTTTCATTCTCCTCTACTTTGATGTGTATTATCTTCAGACAGGAGTAGACGCAATGCACACAATTTTTTAACGATGTTTCTGTAAATTTTTAAATTAAAATTAGGGGGACTTGATAGGAGAAAATAAGGGGTCACGACAAGTGGAAAGATTGGGTGAGGTGAAGTGGTTAATTACACAACTACAAACACTTGGAAAAGTGGATATCGAAATGCAGTGCACGTATACACACTTCCCAAATTTATTTTATTTATTTAACCACGAGTTCGGTACATCACATGAACGTTATGACCGTTTTCACGAGTCATATCACAACAGTGGCGTAATAATAATAATAATAATAATGGAAACTTTATTAAATGAATTTTTCTAAACAAACAATTGTGAATCTCACTCATAGAGGTAATTTACAATCGGCTACTTGAATCACAACTAAGTCACTTAAAGAGAATTAAAAGTTCAGCAAATCAGGATTCGTCCATTCCTTATTTCTGCAGCAAAATATATAATAAGTTGTTCTGATGGCAATAGATATCATTTTTCTCACACAATAATTTTGGTGCTTCACATCAACTCCTACATCGTTTAACATTTCAATAAAGGACGTACACTCATTTGCGAAAACACCGAGTGAACTAATCGAGAGATTGACAATAATAATAATAATAATAATAATAATAATAATAATAATAATAATAATAATAATAATAATAATAATAATAATAATAATAACAATAATAATAATAATAATAATAATAGACGTATTAGGAGCATTATACAATAGACTCAATGCTCTTACAACAATATATTCTTAAATTTACTTATAAAACTTATTACAGTTTCATTATAAGATAAAGCCTACTACATATATTACCACTATGAACAAAAAACTATTAATTTTAAAAAAGAAAAGTCTTAACTGCTGACTTAAAATTGCCCAACATATCAAAGCTTCTAATTTCCTGTGGTAATGAATTCCACAGTTTTGGTGCCGAAACCGAGAACGCTCTGTCTCCATGACTCACCGTTTTGGATTTTGGCTCAAGTAGCAGATTACGGTCTGCTGATCTCAAAGCACGAGTAGGTTTATTTTTATTTAGAAAATCAGTAATATAAACAGGCGCCTGGCCATGCAAAGCCTTGAAAGTAATTATTAGTATCTTAAATACAATCCTTGATCTCACCGGCAACCAGTGAAGATTACGAAGCACAGGGGAGATATGCTCCGATTTTTAACCCCTGTTACAAGTCTAGCAGCTGTATTTTGAATTCGCTGTAACTTGCTCAATTCAGCTTCTGGTAAGCCATATAGGATGCTATTACTTACATGAATGCATGCACCAACTTCTCACAGTCCTTTTTACTCAAATATTTCCTGATCTTGCCGATATTTCGGATAGCAAAAGTGGCCGATTTACAGATGTTATTAACATGAGTATTTAATTTTAGATGTCTATCTACAGCAACACCGAGATCACGTGCAACCGGAGCCGGTTGGATTTTCACATCATTGACACATATTTCTGGCATTGGTTCACAATGCATAAAACGTGGATTGCATATAAGACCATTCATAGTACACCAGTTGGTGATGTCCTTAATACATAATCTACAGTTTAGCTAGAGCAGCAGGTCGATCACATGGAGATTTTATAGGCATATACAGCTGTGTGTCATCAGCGTACATTATGCAATCAAGGCCATCGAGTACAGAACCCTGAGGTACACCATATTGCAATGGTTTGTTTGAGGAATGCGTAATAGAGGTAGACGGGGCCCTTATGCATGTCTTGGGTCTGGAGCCCAATGAAGGCTCGACTATAACTTCTATATTATCACTATATAGTACAATCGTGAATACCTAGACCCCTATATTCCTTCCTCCTCGAGTTAACATTGGCAAATCGGTAAATCAGCTCTTTCTTATCAACTGAAGGTCAATTTACCACTCAGGACATTAATGATTCTTCATCACCATAAATCGCAGATTCGCAGGAGGTGGTCCGGGAGAATCTATTTTTTCTTGCGCCATTTCTGAAGTTCTCACGGTGCAGTCCATTTTATTGACTACCAATGCTTTACTGCGAAAGAACGAGAATTTTTCTTCGTTTTATCTTTTGTTCTGCTCTTGGCTTTATGATCTTATGACTATGACAATCCTTATGATACAGGCTTGACTGCATTTCTTTTTTTGGCCTTTCATTTTCTACTTATGATTATGCTTTTGCGTACATGTGAACCAGGTTTAAGGCCAGGGCCGTCGCGACAAAACCAGTTCTGTCGGCAAATAAAGGATTTGTCGGCAAATGAAACTTTTGTGGGGTTTGCTATAACCCAAGTGATGATAACCCGGGTGATGATCGAGGATGAGCACGAGGGAATCGAGGTGTATATATAATCGTCAGAATTTTGTCACCAAACCATGAAATAACCGCTAACCCTAAAACAACTTAGATCCTAACCCTAACCCCCCACCTAATGAGTTTTCTAACCCTAACCCCCACACCTGAAGTGTCTTCCTAACACTCCCACCTCGATTCCCTTGATATTATCCAGTTAATGTGACTGCTGACCAACAATATTTCATGCTCATCCTCTATCAGCAAACCCCAACCTTTGTCGGCAAATCTTTTTTCGGCAATTCGGCAAGACAGTAAATTACTGTTCGAAAATCGAAATCACGAGATATACAGCAGAGGAACTGAAGTGTGATGTACGCCAGGCCTTTCTATACTATTCTTTTAGTTAAACCCCACTTTCATTGACCCCCTAGAAGTCAATATACGGATAGTTCCATCTTTCCTGTGAGTCGGAGTTTTTGGTAGTTTGGTCGTTTTCGTAGTTTGGTCGTTCATGTCTGGATTTATTGTTTTTGAACAATCACACCCAGTGACCACGCCCATTTGTCGGCAAAATTAATTCTAACCCCCCCTGCTCAATTCCCTTCGCGACGGCCCTGTTTAAGGCTCACACCTGACAGGTCACGCCACTGAAAGATCAAGTGTTTTGTTGACATCTTAAAAACTTAATACGCTGACACGGTATTAAACTCAACATTTTTGAAGATTTACGACGATTTTCTTGAGAAAAATTCTGGGTTTGAAATTTTATAAAAATGTCGAGTTTGTTGTCAAAGGGATGTTTGCAAAAGTGTTCCAGACTATGCCGTTTGGCTTGCATGTGTTGAATGAGCTGCTTCCCGGCCAAATCCTGATTCATTTTGATTGCAGTATATAGCTGGTCTTGAAGTCAGAACGCAGGCTATGACTTCCGTAGCTCAGTACTAGCATCGCAGGGTCGGGGCGGGCGGAGATGAGAACCTGGGTACGAGGTTGCGCAGGGTCGCGGGTTGAATTCCAGCCGGAAGACCTTGATGTTGCATTTTTCGCAACTGCATGGTCCCGGTTTGGTTTTAAAATATATATATTTCAACACTCGAAATTTTCCTTCACCACAAATCCTTAGAACATAAATTTGACTATAGTTGTTTACTGACTTACTGCCGTTATTCCATCGTTGACAATGACATCTTAGTTTCAGTTAAGCTTGGTTTTCACTTGAACACATGCAAGTATCAGTATAAGAACAAAACAAAAGCCAAGGCAAGACAAAGGAATAAAGTGAAGTTTCCGACATAAAGTCGACATAAGCATTAGAACACAGAGTCCAAGCATAAGCCAAGAGAAGAACAAAAGACGAAACAGAAAAAAAATTATCGTTGTTTTGTCTAAGCAAGTACCAGAGGCGAAGTCATAACTAAGTCATGCTTTGTTTTCGTATTGATCTTATGCTTATGCTTATGTATAGCAAGTTGTGCAAACTTTGTTTCCGGTTTCGTTAAGTTTCCTTTATCCAGTTTCCCTTCCATTATCTATGATATAACTATTAATTCGAAAAAACGAGAGTCTTATGTGCTCTTCTAATTTGCTCTGGTAATGAATTCCAGAGTAACGGACCAAATATCAGATCCTAAAGTGCAAGCAGTGCTATATATATATATATCGAGTCAGTAAATCACTGATATAAATAGGTGCCTGGCCAAGTAAAGCTTTGAAAGTTATCAACAGTATCTTGAAAATAATCCTTGATCTTACTAACAACCAGTGAAGATTACTAAGTACAGGGGAGATGTGATTAGATTTTTGAACCCACGTAACAAGAATACAAGGAATCAGTTCCATGAACCAACGAACTCTGAACTGAATCGCTCTGACACCTGTATACGTAAATATGTGGCTCAAAAAGTGAAGCCAAAGATCGCCGTCATGAAAAGATTTTGGACGACAGTGTTTAACTTGGACGTCGGTTTCAGTTCGTTTCCAGTCATGCAGTTTCAGTTTTTTGACCGTGTAGGGGACTGAAACTGACGTCCGCCATTTCCGGCTTCACTTTTTGTTTGGCATGATGTCAACGTTCCAGTTATATATAGAGTTAAGTGGTTCAATCAAGTTCGAAAACCGGTTTTCCAAAAACCAGTTTTAACTCCGGTTTACGAAACAAAGTTGAGCCTTTGTACCCAACCGACTCACTTTGTCTCTGAGCTACTGAGGTAAACTGCTTAAGTTTCGTTCACGTATATGTACATCATCTAAATGGGGAGTAGTCAATCTACCGTTACAGCTGGGAGTTGCCAATCTCCCAGTGCAAAGATCGCAGAACTTGAAAAGAGATCCCAAGAACTTATGGATGATATTGCTAGCCTCCAACAAGCTGATGAAAACAATCAAAAATTGCTTTCATCTAGTCTGAATGATCAACTACAGAAAATGAAAAGCGATGTCCAAGAGCAAAGACCAATTATCGAAGAACATGTAGTAGCAAAAGCGGAAGCTGACGATCGGGCCTTTATCTTGAGATACAGTGACCTTAAAGACCCAGAGAAAGTGAAAGAGAATGTCGAAGAGCTTTTTGGTGATTCTCCAGCGTCTGAATTCTTGGTGAATTCAGCGGTGAAAGTGTTCAACGTTATTACGTCAACAACAGAACTGAAAGAGATGCAAGGCTGGCGCAGAACGTCCAAGATCAAAAATATTGACGGCAAGATTTATGGAATGGAAGTACACTTCGTGGTCAATGGCATCAAGGAAGCGAAAGGCCGTGATTGGAAACTACATAAAATGGAGGACACAATACTTTTGATAGGATACAAATATGTAGTCTACAGCATGAATCTCAATCCTGACGAAATACCAAATGAAAACGAGTTAAAGAAACTGAGCTTTTAAACTTTAGACCTGCATTAAATGATCGTCGTATAGCTATATCATTATATTATAGTCACTATATTATGTAAGTTTATATACATTCTAATCATTCTAATCATTATACTTTAACATATATCCTTGGCTTTCCATGACTATTTTGATGATGTTCATTTGCAGAATAAAATCAGTTTCAATTCATGTGTACTCGTGTCAATACTCTGTGTGGATGTCCTATTCTATAGCATCACTGAAATATTTGACAATGCACCAATTCAGTTGAGCTATTTTGTCGTGCAGCGATTTCTATTCCGTAGAGCGATATCCATATCAGACTGTATATATAAAATATATAAAATATATATATAAAACCGACAGGTAACTCATATTAAATATACTCGTAGCAAGGCCGTGGAAAGCTTGCCTTGCAATTTAGCTGTTTAAAACTGGCGCATATAGTTAATATCAATAAAATAAAACTGTGCACTGTGCAGCTGTATAGAATGACAACCATGGCTTTCAAATGTTGTGTATGTTATAGTTCCATCCAGAGATCGGAGCTAGTACTAGGAAAATATAATGGAAAACGAATAGAAAATAGTCGTCCATTCAGCGGTCTATATTCTATAACGAATTAAAGATGGACGATACATGCGGACGATCGTCAAGCTCAAATCCTCAGAAAATGTCTCGGACTGAATCCCGTATATGTCGGACGATGTGTCAAGGTCAGTTCATGGAATAAGACTTTGGAATAAGATCTTATTATAGATTGGAATAAGATCTTGGAATAAGATCTTATCTAAGTTCTTGGAATAAGATTTTCTTTGAGCTTCTCATTCTTGAAATAAGAGCTATTCTTTATGAGTTTCTCCTTCTTGGAATAACAAACAATATATAAAATTGACATATGAGTAACAAACAGGTCAGACAGGAATCTCTGCAGGGACCAAGGTGAAATTACCAAGAAAATTCATTAAATTCCATTAAAATGAAGAATTACTTTGAAGTATTCATGTTCCAACTTTAATTTACATTTATGTTACGACAGAAACAAGTCAGACGTCATTCAGGGAATTTCACATATATATATATACTAATCATGCAAGACGGGATGTATTCTTCTATAAAGCACTAATACGACACTGTTGGGATTCGAATATATTTGTGAACCTCCAACGACCAAGTGCACGAATCTGTGCGTCAGACATCCCCTGCTCTGCTGCTTAGGAAGCCTCAACAATACGGAAGCTACAGTATATGACCCTTATGATCGAGAAGGGTCAAGACTGCAATTAGCGCGTATACTCAGCAGCAGCAGTCGTGAAGTAAATACTTCTCTCGTAACAGGCAACACAAGTTGTGTAAGGGAAACAGCCCCCTAAAATGTTAAATTCATCTAAAGCTACAGGTCCTCTCGAATTGGGTTCTGAATGATGGCGAATTATTTTCGTCTCCTACATCTATAATCTGCTTAACGCATCTTATCGAGAACAGAAATTACCATGCGCCTGAAAACAAGGTCCCACACCAGAAGCTTCTATATAAACTTGCATCCTTGGGAATTAAGGGGTCTTTGCTGTCCTGGTTTCGGTCCTACCTGCATGACTAGCTGGTAGGAAACATAGAGTCATCATTCAAGGCGAAAAATCTTCCTTTCCACCAATACTTTCTGGTGTACCTCAAGGGTCCATTTTGGGGCAATTCAATCTCCTGGTACATCGCTACCACTTTTCGCTGATGACTGCAAATGTTTTCGATTAATTCTTGGACAAGACGATGGCGAAAAACTACAGGAAGATCTGAATAAGTTGTACCAGTGGACTTGTACATGGGGCATGGAATTTAGTATTAAAAAGTGTAAGGTTTTACGTATAGCTAATATCAAGTCAATCTTTGTCAGAGACTACTTTCTTGGTGGGAAGCAACTAGAGCACGTAGTAAAAGTTGAGAAAGATCTGGGAGTTCTCATTAGTCACGATCTGAACTAGAACAGTCACATTAACTACGTGACTGCTAAAGCCCAGAAGATGTTAAATGTCTTGTATCGCGGATGCAAGCATATCAGTGACCGGGATATTAAGAAACTATACTTTATGTTACTTGGGTTAGATCTCGTCTTGAATATGCTAGTGTGGTATGGTCACCTTACACCATAACAAAATATTACAGCTCTAGAACGAATTCAGCGAAGAGCAACTAGATTTATTGTTGGAAATGAGTTGTCCTATCGTGAACGCCTTGATTGCTTACATTTACTTCCGTTGGCCTATCGTAGAGAAATTAGTGACATTATTTTTTCTTTAAGTGTTTCAGGAATCTGTGTAGGGTTGATATTTCTCAATATGTTTCTTTTCGCTCATGTACTAAGCCTCTTAGAAATATACTGACCATCTTACTCTGAAGATTCCTTTCTGTAGAACTGAGTCCTATAAAAACTCTTACTTTATACGTGTCTGTCGTTTATGGAATTATTTACCGCTTTTATCTACTTTTCGTAACAAACTAATTGACTATTATTATGTTAAATTTTCAAATGATTCAAACGCTTTATAATAATTATTATTCATTCTCCATTTTGTAAATAATGTTAGTTAATTCTCCTGGCAGTTTATGCTACGGAATCTTGAATTCTGTTTTAAACTGTCCACAAATTTTCATTATATAATGTACTCAATAATATAATAATGTAAATTTGAAATTTGATTAAATAAATAAAAACGAGCTAACATCACGCCGATTCCAAAAAGAATCCAGTTCGAGAAATCAACAAGCAACTAATTGGGCCTATTTCTCTCACTTCTGCTCTGTTAAAGTTAGTCGAAGATTTTGGGGTCCAAGAATGAAGCTCTTGTTAGTATATATATGACTCTTATACATGGCTGAGGCTACCGATGGTACTGGAAATGATGTCCGTGTTGTATCCGAGAATCGACTCCATCTGAACGTTTCCAAGCTGTGTAAAGAACTTTTTATACACTTTGGAAGATCTGTACTGTACGCATTAACAAGGGAGAACTTGACGTAGTTGCTCACGCAATAATCCTGGGTTTGACTATCAGCAACAACCTGAAGTGGAATGAACATATTACGAACATTATCAAGAAAGCTAATAAACGTTGTTTTATCCATCGTTTATTCGAATACGAACTACGTATAGATAACCTTAGGCAAAGCGGTCTGGCATGATAGGCGTTACACGCATGTTTGAAGTTTAGTGAGATAATTAGTAATTAATTATCCTGATCAGTTAGCGCATCGTCTTCCACCAATGAAAGTTTCATGTTACAATTTAAGAAAACCTCGTGCTTTAATTGTGTTGGGTTTTTAATAAATTATCAATTATCAACAAACAACCAATGAATTCCTCGTTCCATATCTTCGATTTAAGTTTCGCTGAAACTCGAGACTGGGTCAATCGGTAAATTTGTCGAATTAAACTGCTGTGTTGGTGTGACTGTCAGGGATTGCCTCCTCGTATTCACCCAACACTTTGCGACTACACAATATAACGTTGGTTTTAACCCACAGGTTGACAAATCATCCAGCTTCTGACATAACAGAGCTCGGGATTGGCAATAACTGCGGCTTCACCTGAAATGCTCGCGTGAGTCGAAACTATTGTCCCATTTACCAATGTCGTTGCTGATCCACCAGATTTTTGGCTGATTGCGGACGGTGATCGGCGGGTGAAAAGATAGGCAACGCTGGGAGAACAGAAGGGAGCGATCGCGCTTCACCAATATAGGTTGGGTGGGTAACAATATCGAGAGCTGCTTCGTTACTTCAGCTGTCGCAGTCGATACAAGCGTCTGGACTAGGTCAGAGGTTCAATTGTGCCAGAAGGCTGGGGGCCATCTGCGACAGTTGGCAATGCGGACTGAACATGCACCTTGTTCGTTCAGGGAGTCGCGGACTAGTAGTGTTGAAACGAAAATCTTTGGAAAGACACAAGCAGTGAAGTAAAACACAAGAAGCAAGTAGAAAATATTTGGTAGTTTAAGAGAAAATGTTAAAATGAAAAAAACGGTTTTTTTTAAAAATTTTCGCAGGGTCAAGCATGGCTGACAGATTACTGTCGCCGTATCACCAGCCCTGAAATGCTAAAATTATATTGATTAAAAAACGATGCCTCAACCATAGCGAGAGGACCAAATCCAACAATAATGTTTGAACAATAATGCCTCGATCACCATAACGTGAGGACCAAACCTAAATAAATGGGAAAACAAGACCTGACTTGCCTCTTTGACTGGTGATACTAAATATTTAAAAAAAGAAAATTCACTATATAAGAAATTACCAACTTTGTAACGACCAACTAGAAACAGATTTGGGTATCACTGTTACCGACAATTTACAATGGTCTTTGCACATAGAACGGCCTCGTTACAAGCCAATCGTACGCTGGGCCTCGTTAAGAGACTATGTAGAGATTTTCAAGATGTTTCTGCACAATTGTACGTCCAAAACTGGAATATGCAAGTGAACTTTGGTCACCTTACACCATCAAACACCAGATGTTAGAAAATGTTCATCGCAGAGCTACGAAATTTTTTTTAAACTATCCTAAAGAACTTAACTACAAGCAGCGTCTCCTTAAATTCTCTCTTTTACCTTTAGAGTATAGAAGAGATTCTAAAGACTTTCTCCTATTTAAATCTAGACTAGACCTGGTAGACTTATATAGATCATCCTTCCTTACATCAGTTCTCTAATGCTCAAAATCGTATTACTACTCGCAACTTCTCTTCTTATAACTATAGATTACTAAATACAAATCATAACTATTTAAAATACTCTTACTATTACAGGGCCACTACTGCCTGGAATGCCTTACCTCATGAGCATGTCAAAAGTACTTCTATCCTTTCAACGTTTAAAAATGCTATATTATTTGTCGAAACTTCAGTCATACAGTCTTCCTGACAAAATATTTATTTTGTCATAACTTTTAAATTTTATACTAATCATTACAGTTCCTTTATTTATAGTCTTTAATCTAAGTGTCTTAATTAATTAATAAGTTTTGGGTGTTTGATCTCAATTGGGACTAGATAGATAGATAGATAGTTTATTAAATTTAAAAATTACAGCCCTATATAATTACAAAAGCTGAATTGTATTTAAACTTTACAGTGTCTGATTATATAAGAAATTAATTTATCTATTATAAAATATTTAATATTGTTGCACTAATCACTAAGAATTTGTTTTAAAATGATCTTTCGCGTTTGCCATTATAAAACTGTTTTTAAATCTATTCGTTCTGCACACTGGGTTGTTAAAGGTACTCTTTCTTCTCAAATTCATAACAGACTCATTTTGGCTTGGTATATAACAACACGTGTAATTTGTGAGATGTGTTTTTCACTATGTTATTAAACAGATGTTTAGTGAGAGTATCTCTTTTGGTGTACAAGGAAACTAAACCTCTAATGCCTCTAATGCATTCAGATATGATAAATGTGGGAAGATAATACGTAGAGCTCGTTTTTGAAGTTTCTCCAAGTCTTCTGACAGATATTTAGTGAGAGAATTATGAAAAACTGGACAGGCATATTCTGTTACTGGGCGTACACAGGTTAAGTAAAATAACAAAAGCTCTTTGACTGCAAGACCAGCTCGTTTCAATTGACCAAGGAAGTATAGTCTAGTTGACACTTTCCGTATAATCTCCGAAATGTGCGTATTCCACTTAAGGTCATTTGAGATGTTAAGACCTAATATTTTTGTTGATGTGACAACTTCAATTTCTTTGTCGTTCATGACAATGGGGGCAAACTCAGGTTTAGGCTTTGCAAAAGATATGTGTAACTCTTTGCACTTCGTTTCATTTAACTGGAATTTGACAGCTAAGGACTGGTTCGACAGATCTTCGACGTGCTCCTGCATGGCACTTGCATCATTCTTCAACACAGTTTCTGCAATGGTTGTATCATCTACATACTTCCACTGATTAACTCCTGCTACGTCAAGATCGTTTATCATAATCAGATAAAGCCATGGTCCTAGTTTTGTTCCTTGGGGTACGCCAGCTGGAATAGTACCCCATTCTGAGTAGCAGTCGTTTCTCAGTTTCACCCTTTGTTTACGCTGCGTCAGAAAGTCGGTTATCCAGCAATGCACGATGCCGGGTGGGAGGCCATAATTGGAGAGCTTTCTTTTAAGGATGTTATGATCGATCAAGTCGAAAGCTTTTTTAAAATCAAATAAGACAACCCTGACAGCTGATCCAGATGCGTCTGTAACTTTATTCCAAGTATGGAGCATACTAATTAACGCCAGTGTTGTTGATGATTTTGGGACGGTTCCAAACTGGTCTTTTCCGATCTTTCTAAGAACAGCAGGTTTGACAAAATCGCGAACCACAATTCCTCGCTAATCTTAGAGAGTATAGGTGTTAACGAAATTGGACGAAGATGCTTGTTGACGTCATGTATTGGCTTTGTTTTAGGGATCGGTACAATATCTGCTTTCTTCCAGGATTTTGGTATACGGCCTGTACTATAGGAAATATTTAGAATATCTTTCACCGGATTTGCTAGTAGGTCGGCATTTTCTTTCAATAACCTGCAAGTAGGAATGCCGTCTGGGCCATGTGCTTTTGTTGAATTCAACAGGGAAAGTTCTTTATACACAGCATCAGCGGTGACAACGAGAGCGGGATCAACCAAGGAAACTTCACTGTTTCCATTATGAATTAAGGGTTGGAAAATATTCATTGGAGTAAAAAACGCTATATTGATGATGTTGGCTAGGTCAACGCTGGAAGCATTTTTGTCCCATTTTTTGACTATGTCCCATTTTTGACTATGTCCATATTCTTGACTATGTCCCATTTCTTGCTCCCGTTGCCACTGTTTTTTATTTGTAATTAATGGTTGACAACAAATAGGGATGCAACATGCATGCGCAATGCTGCCAGAATGGCCTCGCAATAACTGGTACAAATTATATTGCCCGATGCATGAAATGGACACCGTCGGGTAAGAACGGAGTCACAGATTAGTTTGAAAAATCCTGTGAACCAACAGAAAACATGAGTAAATTGTTCTAAGAAAACACGCACATAACCTTCGCGTTGAAATCGGAATTAAAACATATATAACAGACGCAAATTGACCCGAACTGAAATTTTTCCCAAAAGAAGACGAACAAGCTCTTCGATTTCCGAACCAACAACCTCAGGATTAGAACGTGATAATTCGTTGGTACCGAATTCCCATCTCTAGAATGACGATGACTGGTGAGTATGCGAGAAACTGCGCTCAGATCCTGATTCCGAAGCTTTAATTCAAAACGCTGCGACCGCCCACACCGTGCATATCTACAACTATACACTGTCGCAAAGCGCAAAATCCGGGGAAGCGCGCTTTTCAAAATTAGCGTTACAAACGAATGACCAATCAGAACCTTTGGTGGTGAATGGGCCATTGACGAAAGAAAATTGAACACACGGAAGAAAGAACGAGAAATCACGAAACAAAAAAACAGTGGCCTGAAAAAACTCGTAAATCCACCTTAGCGCCAGAAAAACCAAGAAAAAACCTTTACCTTCAAATGAACAGAAGAGACAATGACTTATACGTCTTCACTTGCCACCAGTGGACTGGTGTTTAATGATACTGGAATAGTGATATCGTACTTGTTATATCACTTTAACTGCATGTGTTCCATCTTCCATATATAGACATATAAAATTACTATTCGCAAGCAAATATGTTATTTAAATTAGAATAATTTAGCTTGAGAAAAGATAAACACATCAGTTTGCTTATGTACGATACAATTAACTGTAACGTGCCTAATTCTGAGTGATGTTTCTCCATGAAAATGTTGAGAACTTAACGATAACCCTTATAAATCTCGACTCAGAGAAAAATGAGATTAATATGACATGTATTCCCAATATGGAATATTATAAAGGATCTTTTTCATACCGAGGTGCAAAACAATGATATAAGAGGCTATATGCCCGCCAAAAGAGATGTAATTTCTCTTCAGACAAAAGTGGCAGCAAATTTGCATGTAATGAAACGTTTTCCTACGAACCATATGACTATATAAAGCGTCAAAACGACAAAATTGAAAATTATATTTTTAAAAAGGCTCGAAAATAACATCGTGTGCACTTAGCCAACGGCTTAGTCTGGGCTTAACAAAAAATGTAAGAACAATGTATCCGTAGTTTGTTGTAGAACAGCACGCAACAGTCTCCATCTGTGGTTATATTTTATTTGTATAGTACCTGTTGCATTTACACGCGTTGTTTATAATTCAGTCACCAAGCCGCCGTTGCACTTGCAGCATGTCTTTTCAAACAGCTTAAGAATTTCAGAGCGTCTAAGAGAGCAGACGAAGAAACAGGTAAGACGACTGGATAAACTTCATTGCAATAAACATAGTACCGTTACCTTATGTTTAGACTACGCGTGCGTCCATGTACGTGTACCTGTGTATGTTGTTCTCAGTCAAGATATTCCGCAAAAGCAAACATTCGTTTAACGAGATGCCAGACTTTTCGTATATACCTAACCCTATATATATGGCGGCATGTCATCACATAATAATATATAGTTATACATAGTTTATTGTAGCCCTAGTCTCGAATTCAAGGTTCGCGGATTCGATTTCCAGTCGGAAGGCACTGATTTTGCATTTTCGTATACTGGTCCAGGTTGGGTTTAATAATATATATTCTGACACCCAACCATTTCTGCTTGTTCAACATTGTCATATTCATTTCATAATACCCCTATATATAGCATTGCATGTATTTGCTATTTTCGATTAAAAGTCAACTCCCGTTTTATTTGACTATAATGTACGTGATGTCAATGTACTTTATTATAATAATATAAGGTTTAGTACAACATAATTTCTGTTGTTTCTATTCACATATATATGTTTCTATTAAATTATATTATTTACATTCAACAATATATATTGAAAATTCATTCAATATTATATATTCCGAATATATATTATTGAAGTTCTAAAACAATTCTTCAGACTTTGTTTGCATTTGTTGCCACGACAAAATCGTTACTTTATTAAACTATATATATATTGTAATATAGATACAATATTCCGCGGGTTCCGACTCGTGTATGGGATTTACAAGGCGAGCTGTTGTGAATCGCATATCTTAATTCGGACGAGAATATTGTATCTTATTTAAAATACGAATGTATCTAAATAACTATAGGTAATTATGGACTATCATTTCATCATGCTGATTCAAGGCTATTTTAATTTAGCTAAGGAAATTGAATTTTATGTAAATAACCTTTTAGGGCGGTAATTCAAAGGGAGATTGCCGCTAAAACTTGGTTAAAATTTAATCGGCTCTTTTGTTTGGTACTTTGGTATGTTCTGTTTGACAACTTTAGTTAAAATTTCCTAAGAAAAACCTTTTGATGTATGATGTCTTAACAGTATGATGTCTTAAAGTCTTAAAGTAGAGTGCTGCATAGACAGTGTTTTGAATATATAGCAAAGTGAAAAGGTGGTAAACTGCCAATAATTTAGTGACGAAAGCGGAGCCCTTCATCAGAGTAGCATGGCCTGATCCAAACACGCGGGATGTTGCGAGACTTGAGAAAAGCGTAAAGAAACACGAGCCGCCAGGCGAGTGTTTTTTAGCTTTTCGAAAGTCGAGCAACATCCCAAGTGTTTGGATCAGGCTATCCTGCAAACACGGAAAACCCATTAGGTAATTATTTTATAAAATAACACGAACGAACGAGCAACACAAACTTGAGTAAAATTTTGGTGGGACATTTCCGTGTTTGGATGGCCTGATCCAAACATGGGTATTGACCAATCAGAGCTTGCGTAGCATACATGTTATTTTATAAATAGATTTCCTTTTAATCCATGCTTTCGTCACTGATATAACGACTGGTGCATCTTTGATGCCCATATTTTCTCTGTATTCGTATAGTTAGGAGATCTGCATAACTTAGCGAAAATTAACCACGTTGATGCAGAATTATGTTCTTCGTTGGTGTCGAAATCTAACCTTAAATTGATTGGAGGTAGAACCCACATATTGCAATTTACATGTCCAACAAGAAATGAGATAGACCACAAGTCGAAGTACAATAGAGCGACTGCTTAATCTTATAAAAACGACCTGTGGCATAACTAGTAAATCTGTCGGCCTCTGTAAAATAATTTTTACATAGGTCACATGTCTTCTTACATTTAAAACAACCCTTTTCATCTGGGGAAACATTGCCACAATTAATATTATTCTTAAACTTAGAAGGGGCCAAAATATCTTTCAAATTTTTAGTTCTCCTATAAGCCGGAAAAACGGAGAAGATTCTATCAAGTGCATATTCTTCTTAATGATTACACCAATGTCAGGGAGCCTAGGATTATAATCTAAAACCACAGGATAGGTCCGTTTTCTGGACTTCTTCTTGGGTTTCAAAATGTCGGCGCTATTCTTATGCATTGCCTTATCAAATTGTCTATCCACTAAGACTAATAATTTTTAATCCACTAGTTTTGCTGTTTAAGTAAAAAAAAACCAAAAAAAAAACAGTCAGTGATTTTTCCATATACATGTTAAATTCGCCTCGAGAGGCCTTTCTCCACATTATGGTTAGATGCGATGTCTGCCTGTTGGTGTTAAGTGAAAGCGGCGAATTTAACATGTATATGGAAAAATCACTGACTGTTCTGACCGTGTCTCATTAGCTCAAAGGTCAGAGCGCCGAAACGTTGATTCGGAGACCAGGGTTCGATTCTCGGTTGGGGCAGTCACTTTTTCCATATATGTATTTGACAATATTAAATCCTCTCATATTTCAATTAATTATTATTAAAGCCCTCTGTATACAAGAAGTTGTGTATCGCTTCGCTACTTTGGGAAGTGCGCTCGAGAGGCCTTTCTCCACATTATGGTTAGATGCGATATATATATATATATATATATATATATATATATATATATATATATATATATATATATATATATATATATATATATATATATATATATATATATATATATATATATAAATAAAAAATAAAAATATATATAAATCTTATGATTAATCTTTTGACATCTTTTTCATAGCACTAATATGGGCAATAGCAATGCCAGTCATCAGGGCTATGGAATCAGAACGAAGACTGGGGACAAGAAAGGAAATGGGACGGATGTTAACATTTACGTCACGCTAATCAGCGAAGATCCCCGAAGGTCTCACGATCTTCATCTTGACTGTAAGTGGCGTGATGATTTCGAGGCGGGGAGTGAGGATACGTTTGAGTTCGATACAATTCCCGACATTGGTCCAATCAGCGCTGTCGAAGTTCGTCGCTCAGCAACCTGCTGGCGATCAGAATGGTTCTTAGAATGGATCGAAGTAACCAATCATCACCGACCGGAAGACGAGTCAGACATATTTCCATTTCAACGGTGGGTAAAATCTGGCATTCGCATTACAATCTACAAGTATGACTCTATCCTGCCACAGTTTTCCGAGGTTCCAGGACAACGGCAGCTTGAGTTGGAAAAAAAGCGAAATGACTACGTGTTGTCGGAAAAGTCGCCAGGAATACCAAAACAGGTAATTCAGGAAGAGGCCTAGGTCCTAATAACGTGATCTCTAAATAAAGACTGGTTCGGGAATTGGGAAACTATTTGTTCAGAAAATGAAGCCAGAAGTAGCACGTGGTATGCTGAATGCGCGTGGTATGGTCTTGATGCGTCTAGCTGAGAGCAATATAGTTCTACTAAAAGCGACAGAGACTATCGGTCTCTGATCAATTTAAAATGTCTATGAAACGAAAATGTTTGTTGCAGTTTTTAAATGTTCAATATGCATTTAGGACATATTGAATAGAAAAAGTATTTAGAACGTTAGTGGTCCCTTCTAAGTGGATACAAAATACGATGAGAGATATTCCAGTGCTCCTAACAACAGTATAGTAGTTACCGAATCTAGTTGACATCTTTTTAAAATACGCTCTCTTTCACTCTTAGTTTATCAAACTTCTTGACGTCATCAGAGCTAAGTTCGGACCCAATCTCTGTGACAGATGTTTAAAGAGCTTTGTCAATTTTGATAATTTTTCAGAAGATTACAAATATGAAAAAGTGTTCTAAACATGCGCAACAACAAAAACTGAAAAATAATTTTTCTAGGCACTTTATGCTAAAATCTTCAGTTGTAGGTTTCCCGTAATTTAGCTAAATTATATTATATTATAAAACGTAACCTACGGCTCCGTAACAGTAAACTATGAAGCCGGAATTAGTTCTTGTTTTTAGGTTATAACTGTTTGGTGTTATTGAGGCAAGAGTCACGTTATATTGTATAACCGACAAAATCGTTCGTTTTTAGTCGAGAGGGTAAATGTTATGCATTTTTATTTAAATACGAAACCCAACTCACAATGCTGTGCTCTTCCTTGGAGGCGAGCTCTGTATATACTAGTATATCAAAGTATGATTCGACACCACTGCTTTTCCTTCATCTGATACAATAACAAATATTAGCTTTAATATACCCCAATGCATCACCTGCATACCATATATATGTTGAACTCGTGGCTAAGCTCACGGCTACGGCTTCTGTATCTCAGTCGGTTAGAGCGCTGGTCTAAAGGTTGCGGGTTCAATTCCAAGCCGGAAGGCTTTGAAGTTACATTTATCGCAACTGGTTCCGGTTGGGTCTCAAAGGTATATGATTCGACACTCGTGATTTAGCATAACTTCCGTATACAGGCCCGTCGAGAGGCAACGTACCGGAGGCCTGGGGCAAACTAGTCATTATAAGAGGCCCCCTGACTATCGGATTAAATTGAGTCGGATATTAAATACCTCTTGGAAAATCCTCAACATAATTTTTATGAGGCCCTTTAGAGCATGAGGCCCCCCCCCACTCCCTCTCGGCGGGCCTGCTTCCGTATATACTAGATATATGTAAATGCCCATATAAGCATATTATTCTAATTTCCGGCCCCATAGTCTTCTACGTTACATTTACATATCCAGGACACCCGTGTGGTTCTCTATCTGCAACTATAACTATATCTTCAGATATATCAAGAATGACCGAACACGAAGAATAACTAACCGAAATGGTCGTAGAGCAGGATGATCGATAGACCATATAATCACGTATAAGCAATTATGGTTTAGGACTCCCTGATAGATGCAGATATTACATTCGAAGCATTCTTTTATGCGGTAAGCCTCACAAACAAATCGTTATTCACCTTGAAGTTTTTAAGCATATATATCTGATTCTTCCATCGCGAACATATTCTTGTATATTATATATAGTGAACTCGTGATCAAGCTCACACGGCAAAGACACCCTAGGCTAGAGGTCGAGTTTCACCTCGATCCTTCATTTGCACAAATTAAATATGAGGACCTCAATTTGGGGACCTCAATTGTTACTGTATATCTGCAGACAGTCTTGAAAACATTTTAATATCTTCTCCAAAATTACGAATATTCAGATTTTCGGCCAGCTGCGTACACACGCGTCTTTCCTTATTCAAAATTGTTTTGTGTAAAACGAGGCAAAACTGTTTTTTATCCAGACACATGATTACTTTAGCATATACCTTGCCATTATTTAGGCCCATCATCTTCCAGAGCTCTTTTCAACACCCACGAGCCTCGTTTTTGTGCTGACCACCATCTTTTTATACAAATCTATAACTGTGAAGTATGAACGTATTATAAAGCGTGTTAGCGATAGCAATGGTTTGGGCAATAGAAATGAAATTTCAAGACTATTCGTTTTTGCTTTAAACATCCTCTCCAGTTTATTTGTGCTTTTTATTGGGGCATACTTACTATATAGAGCTAGGAGCTATTTAAGTGCGGGACGGGAAATACAGCTAAGAAAATATTAGTAAATATAAACTATCTTGAGATCTCAAGAACTGAATATAATCTTAGAGTAAATGAGATGCAGATAACTTCACTTGTATTTTATGCTTCTGGACGACGCCATTTTAGAGTTTGGTTGACAGCTCAAAATCGAAGAAAAGCGGTATTTTTTTTCATTTTGACGTCATTGACTCGTATCGAGTGCTTGTCTTTTGTTCCTTGCACTCAATGACGACAAAATTGAAAATAAACCCCGCTGTACATCGAGTCTGAGCCGTCGAGCAAACTACAAAATGGCGGCATCCAACAGCATAAAATACGAGAATAAAAACGTTATTTCTCGAGTACGAGAGCAGATACTGTAAAACTATTAACATTTCTAAACTTTACACTTAAAGGCCTATTATTTAAAATTGATTTGTTTTTGGGAACATTCATTCCCCTTTGATTATTTTTGAGTCTTTACATGGGAACGACGTTGAGATTTGCGGATCCCGATAAAGATTTTTGGGACCAGTCATCTGTAAATCAAGCTTGAAATATTGTTTTTTGGCGTTGCTTCATGTTCTTGACTTTATTTTTTAATTATTGTCAATACAAGTTGAAGCATCTGAATGACCTAAAATATTTTTTATGTGTATCATGAACTTAAACTAACGGCCACTTTTGCTTAAGTACCTATATTGTGCCAATATATTTTATATATTACAATCATTGGTGTGACTTTGTGATAAAACTTGCTTAATATTATCCTCAACTAAAATTTCATCTTGATGTCTCTTTCTCCTGCTAAAGTTGGTTTACTATTCACAGGAAGTGACGTCAACCCAGGGACAAGCAAACAGTTTGCACAGTGATTCGACAGCGAAATACGAAAAGAATTTGCTCTGAACTTTAAATAAACCTGTTTAGAAAAAATTCACTCAATTTCCAATTCCTTTTACTGTTGCATCAATTCGCGACGGCGAAATACGAAAAGAATTTGCTCTGAACTTTAAATAAACCTGTTTAGAAAAAATTCACTCAATTTCCAATTCCTTTTACTGTTGCATCAATTCGCGACGTTTTTGCGTGTCCCTGGGTTGACGTCACTTCCTGTGAATAGTAAACCAACTTTAGCAGGAGAAAACACTGGGGAAACGAAGCCTCTTCCATACTATGTAAATAATATGTAATTACTTTGGAAATAGACTGTAATTCCAATTTACATACTAATTGTAGTTTGACATACTATGTAAATTGCATGCTTTCTTTGTAAAAATTTTGTAAACTGTTTGTAAATTCACAAGGTTTCTCCTAAAACTGTTTGTCGATAGTTTGTATCTAGTTTGTAAATTATATACTGGGATTTGTTTGTAAAGAGTTTGTAAATTGCTGGGAAGTTGTTTGTAAAGAGTTTGTAAATTACTGGGAAGTTGTTTGTGAAATACGTTGCACGTATTTCAAGTTTAACGTCCTTGAAAACCCTGCCGGCAGATTACAAACGTATTTGAATTCCTGACATAATCGAAAATTAAACCCGATTTTACATATTTTTTTATTTTTTTATCATGGCAACGACAATATTTCACCAAATTTTTACAAACTATTTACAAATAAGTTGCCAGTAATTTACAAACTATTAACAAATAAGTTGCCATATTTTACAAACTATTAACAAATAAGTTGCACGTATTTTACAAACTATTTACAAATAAGTTGCCAGTAATTTACAAAATATTTACAAACAAATTGGCAGTAATTTACAAACTATTTACAAACAAATCCCAGTAATTTACAAACTAGATACAAACTATTGACAAACAGTTTAACAAGTATTAGGAGAAATGTTGTGAATTTACAAACAGTTTACAAAATTTTTACAAATTAGGCATGCAATTTACATAGTATGTCAAACTACAATTAGTATATAAATTGGATTTACAGTCTATTTCCAAAGAAATTACATATTATTTACATAGTATGGAAGAGGCTTCGTTTTTCCAGTGAAAAGACATCAAGATAAAACTTTAGTTGATTAAGCAATTTCTACCAGAAAGTGCCAAAGATTATAAATATATAAAAAAAGCCCAAAGATAAGTAAGATTGGGACTTTAACACCAAGCTTGCAGACCATTATTTAAACTAAAATATTTTAATACTCATCATTTAGGTTTTCAATATGCCTGAAGATGAAAATTTTAGCAATTCTTACAAGGTATTGTGCGACATAAATTATATTAACTATTCTAGGCCGAGTATTTATCGGACCATTAATATTTTTACACCCTCTGGGTAAAAGGAGCTTTTTCATTTAGTTCTGAACCAACACAGACGTAAAATTACATTAAATGATATAAGGGTACGTTTTAGGAGATTCATGGCTATTGCACGCCGCATTTTACTGCTATGTACCTCAAATTTCCAGTCAACAAAGCCAAATAATTGTTTTGTAACTAGTTACAGTTACAGTTACATTAGGATAAATGTAACTAGTTACAAGTAAAAGTTAGAAGACAAAAAGTAACTCGTTACGGTTACAAAGTTACTTTCATAAATGTTTAACTAGTTACAAAGTTATATTCCTTGGTTTCAGTTACTGGTATTGAAACTGGGAACGAAGTTGGCACTGGACACTGGTTAATTACATGTACTATACACTGACCAAATCAATACAAGTCGTAACTTAAAGGAAGCTGTAAAGCCATGAAAAGTAAAAGTAAATGCCTGGACATGTTTTTGAGGCAAATTTGATAACGAAGTCAGGCAAGCCGAGCACTCCATCACTTTCGGTAAACGAAGTAATCAAGTTGGCATGTTAGTGATTTAAAATAGAGCATATATTTCCCAAATACGGCCATGGATGTATAACGATACCAACTGCGGGCTATAGCTCTATAGGGTCAGTGCATCGACTAAGGAAGAGGACAACTGCACGCATATATATTGACCAGAATGCATTGCAGAAACGCCAAACGAAGATAAGATCCTGGGTACAAATTTGAGCGACGTCCTGCTTTTATATTATAAAGTGAACAATAGTCTAAACTAATAAAACTATAAACAAGCAAAAAGTAATGGCGCCGTCAGCGGCAAATGTAACTAGTTATCATTAATTTTATTTTTAAATTTTGTAACTAGTTACACAATACAGTTACCTTATCCAAAAAAGTAACTAGTTACCGTAACTACAGGGTGTCCCCAAAAAAAGGCTACCTTTTCAAATTCAAATTAGCATGTTAATTCAAGCAACCTATTGTAGTTCTTTGAAATTCATTATCGCTTTTGAACTACGAATGCGTAAAAACACACAGTTTTATACACATGGGATATTAAACACAATAGGTTCTTTGAATTAACACGCTCATTTGAATTTGAAAAGGTAGCCTTTTTTTTTGGGACACTCTGTATAGTCTTTGATTTCAAAATTGTAAATTCGTCCGAATTCAATGCGACGGTTATGCAACGTTTGAAACGGACCTTATTTCGCTTTTAAAAAAATTGACAGGATCTTTGTTTATTTATCATGAACGATAATGGATTTGTTTATTGTCTTTGTTTTTATTTTCCAGTGGGACATTCTATCAATTCGGACTTCGTTGATTCTTAGATGGAAATTAAAAAGGCTTTTTACTAGCAGCTGGAAGACAATGAATGATATTGATAATATTTACAGTGGCTGTTTTTCCTTCCCAAAGCCTTATGTAAGTTCATGGTTTTACAAAAATTGCCCTTGCAAGAGCCTTAATTGAAAGATCTTTGAATTAGGTTTTTAATGTCTTGTAAACGAAAATGGCCCTAGGAACGGGCCGGTTATCTTTAATATCAAAATTTCTAGGTTTTTTTATATGATAATTCATGTGAGAAATATGCAAAGCTCTGTAGACTTTGTCATGTAAAGTATTTATCCTAAAAGCAACTAATTTATAATACATCCATGATTATCTGATATAAAATCATATATGAACAAGTATATACCGAATGCAGTTCTTGATGATTAACCAAAGCCCTTATATTTCTAATTCGCGATAAAACATCTGGATTTAGATGAATGAATTAAAACATCTGGATTTAGATTAATGAATTATAATCTAGCTGGATTTAGATTAATGAATTAAAACATCTGGATTTAGATGAATGAATTATAACTCTTGCTAAATAAATTGAATTCTAAAACATTTGGATTTAAATAAATGGATTATACTCTAGCTGAATTAATTGAATTCTAAAACATTTGGATTTAAATAAATGGATTATACTCTATAGCTGAATTGAATTTTAGAACTGATCAATAAGATTATAGAATCGACCAGCCGATCAACAGCAATAGGTTATGTAATGTAGCTAAAACACTGGACTTGCTCCAAGTCTGCCTCTTGATTGTTTCGAGATGGGTTTGTTCCGAGACGTGGTTCGGTTAAAGCGAATTTAGTGGTTTGGGTTTGTTTACACCGGTTTATTTACTAAAACACATAAAGGAATTTATAGGAAACCCTAAAAGACTAGCCATTTTTATTATCAGTTTTAAACGATTGTTCATTAAAATATACGCTCCTAAAAATCATATAGCACAAAACGAATAGGTCCGAATATTTAATGTATTGATCTAGCAACGCCAATGCACGCCCAAAATATAACTTCAATACATTTAGAAGAAAGAAAAAGTACCACTCTAGTCTTTTACACTCGTGGCGAATAAAAGTATTTGATAATTCAAAGAAGGATTTCCTATTATGACTATAGCGAATTTTTATCAGTTTCAAAAGATTGTTTAAGTAAAGTATACACTCCTAAAGATATATACATCATAGCACAACATAATAATAGTTTATCAAAAATTACAAATTGACGAGTGTCAATGAGTACGTTAACAAATGACCACACATTACGTGACCACACATTACATGCAGTCTGACGTTTTGGTTGTTGGTGAACTTTCATTTGTGCACAAATGAGGTGCGCGCGCACATAATTTTTAACGATGTTTCAGTGAATTTTTCTAAGCGTTTTTCAATTTTTATTTTAAGAATTGCCATCGTTTCCCTTTCCCACGGCCCTGTATATGTTTTCTGACACTAAATCCAGAAAACGAAAATACAGACGCAATCTCAGGAAGATACTTTTTATTTTTAACTAAAGGGAAAAGACATGTGGAGGTTGGACAACAATTTTGGACGTCAGCGAGTGCAAGGTTGCAATCCTGTTTCCATATGTCGCTGTGATGAAATTCCAGAGAAGTAAGTTGACAATAGGAACTATGACATTTACAGACGTACAGGACCAATATTTTGCTTCAAACTATGAACAATGGTGTGGTTGAATAAATGAACTACTTATTTAACGAGGGTAAAGACTAGACAGTTTGAGAACTGAAAAACCTCAATACTGTTACAACTTGTTATTAAAATAAGGTTCATCAACAGCGAATACGCTTCCCGCTGAAGCACGGCAGAGCCGTTCCTGCATATTAAATCAGTTAGGCCCGTTTCAAACGTTGAACTTTTTATGTGTCAAATCTAATGGAAATAAGCTTGAACAAACAAAGGGTTTTGCTCATTTACATTAGATTCGGTACATGAAAAGTTCGACGTTTGAAACGGGCCTTATATTTAATAATTAACAATTTCATAGTATAGTTATTTTTATAACATTGATTTAGTTTTGGGGTAACTGCAGAAATGATGGAGCCGTTTCTAGAAGGGAAGACACTTGAAGAAGCTATGGATGAGAATCAAATCTACATAGTTGATCACTCATTTATGAAAGGACTTCAATGTACTAATAATAGAAAGGTGGGTAATTAATATAATACTTTGTAAAATCATTAATAATTCATGAAGAAAATTCAAAAGAAATTAATATTTAATCAACATCTTTAACCCAGGATAAATCATTGATTAATAAAACATCAATGTTTTATCAAAGTTAACTTGCTCAAATTGAGCTTTTTCGGAGTTAAAATAATTTGTTTGTACCGTTTCTACAACTTTCAAACAAAGTATATGTATTATATAATATTCTATTCATTTTACAAGTTCGTTAAAACATTCGCGGTCGATGTTTATGGCAGTTACAACGGCTCGCCATTGAACTACCCATAAACATCGGCCGCTCATGTTTTAACTACATATAAAGACCGAGAACAAGGACTGTAAATGGAAATTATTTGCCTGAGCCGAAACCCAATCCATTATTTGAGAGAATGGATTGCACCGAACCCACAGAGCGAGGCGCAGTCCATTCTCTCAAATAATGGATTAGGTCGAGGCTTTTAGACTACTTAAAACCCAACTTTCATAAATTAATTTTGAAATTAATTCATGCACGATTGCACATATCGAGTGCTTAGCAATGCGTAACAAATAATGGATATATTGACTGAGTAAAAGTATTCACGTGAAGTTGTTGAGTGCAAGTTTGTAAAAAATAACGGAATCCAGTGAAGGCGATGAAGAATTATCTATAACTCAGTCGAGATGCAGTATAGTAGAGATGTGGAAAGTGACACTGATGGTATTTTGCGTGGATCGCAAGTAAAAGAAATACATTGGAATTGAATTAAAAATATTTTTGTGCGTTAATCTAATGGGTGACGTATAAATTAAATATACATTGCTGTATATTGAAAAATAATGGACAGCGTCCATTATTAGACAAATAATGGACGGTTGTGCAAAATAATGGAGAGCTACAACAAAATGGCACACTACAGCTGGGTTTTAACAAATACATATTCGTTATACGTTTGCTTGATTTAAAGCGTATAGCCCCTTGCAGCATATAGGCAGGTAGGGCCATATTGTAGGATAACGGACCTCTCAAGCAGTGGCGTTGCTAGGATCAAAATTTGGGGGGAGCAACGGAGAATTTGGGGGTGCAGTTAGATTAAAATTATCAAGTATTATATGGTGTAGATCGTGGCTTTAGCCGCGACCTATGTAGGGGGTATGGGGGCATCCCCCCAGAAAATTTTGAATTTTTGAAGCCCTGTGAGGGCATTTCCCATGATTGCTGAGACGAATTTTCCCGAAAAAAATTACCTGCACTGGCCGGTTGAAAAAATATTTAAATAAAATTGATTACAATTAAGATTAATTCGTATATAGCTGGAGTCCTTAATTGACCAACCTGTTAAAGTCTGACAACAAGATATATAAATAACCAACCATGGATCACAATATTTGCATTCAAGGTAGTTCATGTATGGCTAAAGCTGGTTACTTCATGTAAGCCTGTCCCCAACACAACTATAATCCCAACCAAAATGTTGTCCAAACCATTTTGTGATCCTAACATGAAGTGATAGCCCGTTTAGCCGACCCTGGTCAAAAGGACCGAAGGCTCTCGGAAGCATAATTCTGCGGCGAGCAGGCTAGTGAGTGTGTTACAGCATGATTACTGTGAACACTGATTCCACTGGTAAGCCTATCAGCATCACGATTAGCAACAGATCTTACTTGAATTTAACATCAGACATTCAGGGGACTGGGGGGGATGTGTAGATGGGGGGATGTGTAGATGGGGGCCCAGGCCCCCCTAGCTACGCCACTGCTCTCAACAACCATTTGATTGTATTGAAAATGTAGCCAGGTTAGTGTCTGACCTGGTTATATCTATGTTATGAAATTTTGACGTTATGATAGCGATTGAATCTTTTACACGCGTTTTTTATTCATTTCGAAAAAATTCTGAATGCAGTTTATATACAACTATTAATTCTGAATTCCAGAAAACATTTATTGTAACTACGGTACTATCTCTCTCTGTCAATAACTCTAAGAGATATATGCTATGATTTGTACTATAGAACTCAGGATTGACCGAAGCTCTCCAGTGGCGTAACGGAGCCAATGGGAGCCACTTGAAAAATATCAAAATTTCATTTTCAACTGGACATTCACAATTCACAAGAAATCAATCTTCTATCATATATTTAATGAAATATAATCAAAAGGAAAATAGAAAATCCGCCAACATGGCAACATCAACTAGAGTACTATAATACGTACAGTATAATAATTGTTATAGTCATAAGTATATACAGACATTTATTTCGCAATTTTGACCCACACAGTCACAAAACAAACGTCCGTCGTGTGGCTCTGAAGTATACCTTGGTAAAGACCGCTGCCAGAGATCGGACCGCAAAATATCAATGACAATAACCAAATCAAGCTAGATTTCAGAAACTTCACTTTCTTTATTATAATAATTAATAATTTTGAAACTGGTCAGATCACACAACGAAACCTTGTTACACCACTGAAGCTCCCTTTTAAAATCAGTACTATTGTACTATTTTTACTTTATCAGGTCACTGCACCTTTCGCTCTCTTTAATGTAAGTTCTCACGGAGAGTTGATGCCTATCGCCATCCAACTTTTCCCAAACACATCAAAGAAACAACATCCGGTAAGTAGTTATACGATTGTAAAAGGTGTAAAGGGACACGCCAGGGGGGATTGGAACTTTTTTGGGCAACGTTTAGGGAAAATAAAGCAAATTCGTATTAACTTAAGCCCATGTACAGTCTGAATATACACCTGTAATTCAGTCTGTGAAAACTCGCACGGTAGCTTGTCGATCCCCTGTTGAGCTACTCAAATCTGAGAAGTAGATTTTGATTGTCCAAATCACAACCCTTGTCTTATTCCAGTTGCAATTGGTCATCTGGGAATTCTTGTGAGATCAAATAATCCAATCAAATAAACAATTATGAATCATATGAGTATTAAACCACATACGAGTATTAAACCACATACGAGTATTAAACCACATATGAGTATTAAAATTATGCTACTTCTCAGATCTGAGAAGCTCAGCTGGGTGTCGACAAGCTATCGTGCTAATTTTCACAGACTGAATTACAGGTGTATATTCAGGCTGTACACAGGCTATATTAACTTGGCAAAAAGTTGGCAAACCTTAATAATTTGGTTATTATAGGGTTTTGGTAATAAGTCAGCCTAAATTTCGTTAAAGAACGTTTTGCCATTATTTCGTCCATCTGAAGTTATTGTTTTTGTCTGGCATAGTTGAACAAATTTAAACAGTGGCTTCTCATTGTCTTTATCAGTTCCCTTGAGTTTTTTATCTACCCCCGGCTTGCTTATATATGTGATTGGCTAATTTTTGTCACATTATTTTGCGACTTTTACGTTTCACTCAGTGACAAAGCGCCTTACGTTACACCTCCTCTATTTCGGACGAGTACACCAACTGTTTCGAGTTATATTTCAACGTACACTGCCTTACGCAGCACAACACGTTTATACCACATGTGATAAATCTGTGTAAGCTCTTTTTTGGTGATGTCATATCATGACGTTTTAGGACGTCATCGAGAAATAAATAATCCTATAATTTTTTAAAGTTATGCAACATTAGTTTAAGGGGTACTACAGTCAAAATGCAAATGAAGTTAATATGGAAGATATCACTGACCTTGGTTTATTCCCAAAGTTTCAGCATGACATGGCTAGTTGAAGTTGAAAATTTGAGGATTTTAACGCGATATTTGGCAGTGGAGTTGTATTAGTAGTATAGTGAGTAGGGCTGCGGGCCCAGCGACGTCAAACGTGAATATAAACACCAAAACATCACCAAATTTGTGTCGAGCCACAATTCGGCAATGTTTTGGTACTCACGTTTTATAATCGACGTTGGTGAGCTCACAGCGTCAGTCTCTGTGCTATTATGGTGATCGTTAGTCAATCTAAACACCCCTCCCACGTTTTCTACTAAGTTGATGCCAAATATTAGAAAAATCACGACTTTCACTAAACTTTACGCTACTTTAGCCATTTTTTAGGTGCGTTTCAACATTTTCACAAATTTGTCGAATCGCATTTAAAAAAATAGTCGTTTCAACATTTTCACAAATTTGTCAAACCATATTTAAAAAAATAGAGAGCGTCGTTTCAAAATTCTCACAAATTACATTTAGGAAAAAATAGAAAGTGTCATTTCAACATTTTCGCGTGTTAAAAAAATAAAATGTGGAGCGAGCCCACTTTCACATATTAAAAAATAGAGAGTGTCATTTCAACATTTTCACATTTTTTGTCGAATCACATTTAAAAAATAGAAAGTGCCGTCTCAACATTTTCACAAATTTGTCAAACCACATTTAAAAAAATAGAAAGTGTCGTTTCAACATTTTCACAAATTTGTCAAATCACATTTTCACAAATTTGTCAAATCACATTTAAAAAATAGAAAGTGTCGTTTCAACATTTTCACAAATTTGTCAAATCACATTTAAAAAATAGTCGTTTAAACGCTTTTACAAATTTATGTATCGTAAAAGTGTCTCACGCGTGATAAAATTGCCACCTGTTATGCAAATTAGATTATTGCCACCTGTTAATAATAGATTAGTCCGTTTGTTCACTATTTTCAGTGTTTGTCGTCGCACTTCTGAAATGGTGGTCGTACACGTATTTAGACGTTGTGATTCCTCCCGACAACAAGCCCAAGAAAGGCACGTACGGTGTCACAATCGCGACAATGCTTTCGACGTCTTTCTTTAATAGCGGGTCTTTCTGCAACTCATCATTTAGTTCGTCAGGATTTTCAATAGCGTTCAACCCATCTAGTAAGCTAGCGAATTTGCTGATTAACAAGTCGGTGAGAAAAGCGTTTGCGATCTCCATTCTCTTCAACTCGTATTGACGCCATATCTTGTCGATAACCTTTGCGGACGCTTTTTTAATGTACGCTTCAGATTGACTTACCACACCATCGCCAGACAGTCTAATAAGTTCGGCTCTCCTAACGTCAATGTTGTCTTCCACAGTCGAAGTGTCATCAGTCTCCTCAACTAGTTCCTCAATCGTGGGGTTTTCTTCACTTTTGCGTTTCACCATCACGTTATTACTTATACCCATATTTTATTGCGGAATAACAACTTCGTGACTGTATGGATAGCGCAGTGAGATTTCGAGTCTAGCGTACTTATTATTTTTTAATGCGGTCGCAATCGCCGACGATTTTTCTCTGCTAATGTTTCCAAGGTAATCGTCGATAACGACCTTCATATCACTTCTGCTCGGACAGTAAAAGCAAACGAGCTTACTAATATTTTCTCTATACGGTTTTGCGATCGACGTCAGTTGTTGTGTGATGACAATAACGCTCAACATAAAATGTCGCGCACTAAAAGCCAAGTTGACCAATTGACTAGTCCTATTCTTGACGTCCTGCCCACTCGCACAGTCGTCCAACACAATCAGAGTGTTAGTACCTTTAAAAACGTTAGTCACACACTTGAGAACAGCGTCGACATTGTCTTGCGCGCAGTCTATCGCTAACACGTCGGGGTCGCGCACATATTTCCAATCTTGATACGCTTTGTTCCACTCGAAAGTTGGACAAATCAACACAATGTAGTCAAATTTACTAAAGTACTCAGATTCCAATGTTTCCAGCAAATAATGCGTCTTACCACAAGCTGTCATACCAACGATTAGCATATTAAACGGAGTCTCCATTAACTCACGTTTGATTTAATACTGGATTGACTGCAACCCATTGTTCATGAAGTTGACCAACCCGTCACTCATCACAAACACCCTGCACATGACATTTGCAGTCGTCGCTTTCTTAGTGATCTCGAGAAGCACACCGGATTGTGTGTTTACAATGTTCTTGCCAGTGGCGACATTGCGATTATCTTGAACACTCCTCAAGTCGATGACTAACGCAAAGCCATCTTTATAGAACCTCTGCATGGTCATGAACTGAGCGTGTTCTTCACCCAACCCAAACAATCGTTTCGCTTCTGCATAGAACTTCGACTTTGGGATGCCTTGTGAGTACACACTATTTGGCACACCTTCAATTGTGACTCTAACACTATCAATATTTGGGTAAAGAAACTCCTCGCTGTCTGTTCGCACCTTATTCGTGAATAGCAACACAATCGCCTTCATGCTTTTTCTTGGTAGATTAATGTTTTCATTCACAATGGTCGTACCTTTGTCCCATTCGGTGGTTTTCATCAACGTAACGTGCTCATATGACAAACTACGACCACTTGCGTAGCCCGACGCTATTTCGTCAGCGAGCTCCTGGTTATCAATCGTCTCATACTCAAGCTCGAGGTTCTCCAGAGTGTATCCACCCACAGCGCTACCAGATTGCGCCACCATGATGTCTGTGGCCTTCGGAAGTGTGATCACATACTGCAAGTTGTTGTTCATGCTAAAAGGAGCGTACAACCCGTGGTCATTCATGATTTTACCAAGCTTAATCCGCTGCTTCGTCCCAATCACACCAAACATTAACGCGTCACTAACTTTAGCAACGTTCCCACTCGTCGCACCACTGTCATCCTTAGAAACTAGCTTTCTCAAGTTCTCACCACCAACACCATAGTCAATCATTTGGTCTCGCGCAGTGACACTCTCCCAAAGGTCGCGATAAACACCAGTGTAATTTTCCCCATTGTTGTCATACACGGTCTCCCCAGCTAGTCTCACAACAAGTCTCTCAACCAACAACCTGCTCACATTGTTCAAGAACCAGCTTTTGGCGTTTGCATTCTTAAAGTCGAACACTAAACCTAACGATCCAGGCACCAAACAGCTACTAACCTTGAGCTTTGGTATATCAA
This sequence comes from Chrysogorgia sp. JL179-B06, assembly GCA_035772405.1. Taxonomy (NCBI): domain Eukaryota; kingdom Metazoa; phylum Cnidaria; class Anthozoa; order Scleralcyonacea; family Chrysogorgiidae; genus Chrysogorgia; species Chrysogorgia sp. JL179-B06. Next base: position 87,486 of record JAYKKM010000142.1, read on the forward strand.
TGTAAAGTCCCTCGCCAGGACTGACTTTATTAGGGTTCAACGTGATCACATGCTGTGTTCTCACCCCCTTTATACCACCCATGGTCGCTCGTCTAAAACCAGGACTCAACTCTGCTGACGTGACGTTCATATACCTTTACATATGTTTTGTCATCTTCGAAGCTGAGACCCTCGAAGCTGAGACTACCGTTTTAGCTTGTAATAATCATAAGCAAACCACGCAAATATCACCGCAAGTACCCACAGATTTTGAGCCAACCAAGCGAGACCCTTTGCACCCAACGTCAACATATTGTAAACTAAATTAGCCAATCCAACAGCCCATGGACCCATCTTCATTATCGCGTTCTTAACAGCCTGTGCGAATGACTTTATGGCTTTAGCGCCTTTCATAACAGCAGACCTACCAGCGATAATAATTGTTGTTATAATTCCAGCCATTGAAATTGCCACAACGCTCAACCCAACCACATTTTCTCTAGCCCACTTCTTGAACTTCTGCAATCTGTTAATGTCAGTCTCTTGTTGCTCTCTAACCTCCTCTATTTCTCGCTGTTTAATGACTCTGTCTCGCGCTTCTTCAAGCCCCACGATACGTTCTCTCAATTCAAAGATAACGCTCTCGTCGTCTTCACCATCTAGTTTGTCTGACGTTCTATTTATTGCTTCTTGAAAGTGGTCTGCTTGTATTTGCAACGCACCATTGTCACCTGTTCTTGATTCAGGCAACACACTATCGCTCGGGTTAAGCACACCATTCAGCTCACGGTTTTCGTTTGGTGTTAGCCCATGTATGTCGTCGCGCTCTGTGTGTGTGGTGTCCAACAACGACATACTCCTCACAGTTTCCTCACGGTCTTTCGAGTTGGCTAGGATTTTATCCATAAGGTTTTTAAATTGGAAAACTGAGCGTCGCGCGACTTCAACGTCGTTATTGTACCGCAGAACACCACCCTTCCCACGTTTGAGAACTATTTGCTCTTTACCAAATTCGTTTTTATTAAGCATAGGTTTGAATGATATATTATTGCTCTTACTTATTGATACTCTGTTTCGCAGCGCTAACACATCGTCGTCACGAGTGTCAAACTTGAATCGCACCCCAGTTTTATTACTAAAGAACTTTTCTAAGCTCATCAAAACTTGGTTCTCAGGGTTCGACGGCAAATCGTTGACATCAAACTCTACTACTGGGACTTCTGTGCTAGTTCCCCTTATTGTCACCGTTTTACCACCGTCAGCGTCAATAAACGACGTCTCCTCTTGCCCACCTTGTCTTTTATCAAGCTCACCTCTTATCTTTTCTACGTAGTCATGATAGTTGTCGTAATTAACACGGACGTTCGTCGACATGTTTTTTACAGTGTACTTAGTGTCCATGTCTGTAAGCCGCTCCTCAATATTAGTGAGTTCCTCTTCTAGTCGCTCATCACTCATGCCTTCGTACTTGTCGAGGTTTTCCATCTCAAAGTCGTCGAAACCTTCCCCACCTTCGACCATATTACATTAGCTCACATTTTGAATGTCGCTTTCTGATATCCACGAATTATGTTTGTTCTCATAACCCAACCATTTGACCAGCGCCATCTTCTTCCCTCTGACTTTCTTTCTTTTCAACACCTTTTCAACTCTGTACACATCGTCGCCATGTTTCCTATTGACCAGCGATAATTCCTGTTCGTAAAATTTACCAATAATCTGTTCACCGGTGTGATCCTCAATTTCGTACACATTCGGATCACCGCGAATAACCTTTACCACTTTAAACAGCTCTTCAGTGAAGTTGGCTTCATAGCCCTTTGTGAACACACTCTTGTACTTACTAATTCTCACCGATTGACCAACTCTAAACTTTGGCAATGGGTTGTCTGCAAATTGATGACCAAACAAAGTGGTCCACACTTCACCCTCATTCGACTTATTGACATCCTTCGGCTTCATCATAATACTGCGGTTCACATTGCTATTGTAATTGCTCACAAACTGGTCGAGACCCTCAATCCATTTGTACGTTCCACGGGTGTAAAAGTACTTCCACATAATGCTCTTGAGGCTTCTATTGAAACGCTCAACAACAGCAGCCTTTTTATCGCTCTTAGTGCTGAAATATTCAACACCATGTTCTTTCAGTAAACTTTTCACGCCAACATTGTAGAACTCAAGTCCATCGTCAAATTGCGCTAACTTAGGTGCGACCCCAAACCGATCTTTAAAGTCATTCAACAATTTTCCAACAGCCTTAGTCATGTTCTTAGTGTCTTTTCTGTAAACTGCAATTCCAAAAGCATATCTACTCAATATTTCAATGCCTGTTAGTATCCAATAATACCCCTTGTTCTGTTTTGAGTACTTACTCATGTCCACTAAGTCCATTTGGAGCTCTTCACCAAGAAATCCAACAAAAGTCGCACGGAACTTATGTCTTCTCACAATAGGTTTGTACCTAGTGTAAGTGTCCTGCGCTGTCAACCATTCTTTCACTGTTTTTCTAGTTACTTTCAATCCGTCTCCCAATGCACTTCGATACAGTCTCTCTACACCAGTGTACCCTGTCTTGGGATTATAATAGATGTCTCGCAACCCTTGTTCTGTTTCCACACCGAGTTCCATATAATTCACACAATATACAGTTCCAATAACACCGCGCCAATTTTAATAGCGCCGTTATTTGGTTTGATGCGAAACGTCATACTTGAGTAAACACCTTTTTTAACACTCACCTTGGACTCGATGTCCACATGACGTTGCACTGACCCATTCAAAGACTGTTTAGTGGGTATTGGCAACGTTGTGATCACACTGCTTCGCTTCCCATCAATACCCACGTTGCTCTCGGTTTCAACAATATCACATAAGATCTCTATGTACTTCAGACCTCTGAGCATGTCGACCTCGTTTGGACTAGTGTGCCACCGTGAGTCACCCTTAATCACCCTATCCCTCGCGAAACCAAATAGAGGTCCAAGAGTACCTTTAAGCGTGACTGGGGCGTTAGCCTTAAATATAGATCTACTTGTGAGCGGCAATTTCTTTATCTCAAGGTCCCTCCCCCCTCCCCCACTTGTTTTAAATTCTTGTTCTAAGAGTCTGGCCAGTGCGTCGAAGCTAGCGTACCCTCCACTCGTTATCGTACTTTTAAGATCACTCGAAGGGTGGCTCAGCGCGGAGAGCTGAGTGGCGTCGCTATCAAATACGTTATTGTAGTTCCAAAACACAGTGGCTGTCTTGACCATAATGCATGGGTTATCATGCGTGATCATCATCGCGTTGTCAAAGGACACAACTTTTTCTACGCCTTCAATGAACACCGTCAACTTTCGCATTATGTATAACATATGGTATATTATATATGCAGAAAGCCCTTCACGATTACTATGGAAAGTATTACAAACGTGCGATGGTGAACACGTCGAAGGCTACACATGACGCAAAGGCAGACTTCATCAAAAAGTACCCCAACGCTACTTTAGGCAAATTCGAGTTCTATCCAAATATTTCACAAGATGGTAAGATCATGAGTGTCGATGTGTATTTCAGAAACAATGACATCCTCAGCACAGACATAACCAGCACAACCTTCAAAAATGATAAAAGCATGTGGAAGTGGCTACACAATAGTAAGTTCCCAATAATATGGCAAGGTGGTGGAGCTACCCAACCACTGCCAAAAGGTCATAAAAACCACTGGGGGCTTTGGGATGGCTATCCAACAGAAAATGTGTTAAATTATCCAGTGAATAACTTTAAAGTCTTTGTTAACCAAAATAGCTACTTCATGTCAAAGCTGCCAGTCTTGCGAGTCACCACGTCAAAGACCATGTCAACGTGGGATGACAACGAGTCTTACTATCGCGTTGTGTTTGCGACGTATTGTGCGAGTTTCTGTTGTGGGGTGTCACTGCAACATTTATCAGTATCGCAAGAAGTTCACCCTGTGGTCACAAGTGTGATGAGATTTCATTTGTACTTCACCATTAGGAGACTTCTCAGAAGAATGGAAGGTGGTGAGACCATGAAATCAATAAGTAGAGAATTCAACGCTTCTGAATTGTATGGTAAGATCTCTAAGATTCCTAGAAAACATTATTACCAGAATAAAGTCCTGAGCGATGGCACAACAGGTGAAACCAGAGTCTTCACACTCAACGACGTTCAGAACGATTACAAACGATATGTCGCGCGATTGTCAGACGGTTTTACCAACATTGGGCTGCAATATCTAAATCAGAGCATAGAGTCCTTTGTGTACTCCACACTTGGTGCGCAAGCGAGAACACGTGTATCAGTCGTTGGTGGTTCTGCAGGAAGTCTAGAGACCCAACAAGAATTCCGCAAGTTGTTTTCTGACAGTGTTGTACAGTATGACGTGTCGACATGGATCCTCAACATGAATAAATCGATTAGAGACACCAACGTTGTCCAAAATCTCGCGGTGTCGCCAAGTACATGGTTAATGCCAAGCAACGTGGTGATACTCAAGAATAAAATCGCTGGGTACAACAACTTATTAAAGATTGCCACAGAGTCCATGAAATTTGGAGTGAACACTCGCTTGAATGCAACAACACCAACAATTACAGCTAAAAAAGTCCACCAAGAAAATGTGGTGACTCACTCATTAGTAGTACCAACAATCGTGAAGAAAAAAGCTCACCAAGAAAATGTGGCGGCGCTAAGTAATCTCGTGGCTAAAAAAGTTCATCAAAAAAGTGCGGCACCACTTCCCATGAGAGAAGCACTTCCCACAAGTAAGTCAGACACGACGACGTTGGCGATAGTGTTAGGGTTCTCAGCAGTCTCTGGTTATCTGCTAACCAAATACACCTTGAAGTAGTAATGAGTCTAAACTACGGGTATGAGTCTGACGACCCTCACGATAAAATACTAAAGAGAACGAAAAGACATCTGGACGAAGATCCTAAATTAAGCGCGACCGGTGGAAGGATGTCTGGAATAATAGACATGCAAGGCTCAGCAATAAAAAACGTAGCAGACCCAGTCGATGACTCAGACGTTATCAATAAAAGAACTATAGAGCAATTGTTAGCAGGTTTCCTCAAGAGTCAGTCCTACAATGTTGTGCTCGACTTCAACGTTAGCACACACGCCTTGAAAAATGTGGAATTTCACGCCAATGGTTCAAACAAAGTGAAAGCCATTGGTGAAACAAGCAAATTAGTGCAAAACAACCCAGCTTATGGTCCTATTGTTGGCATCAGCGGTGTAAGCCAAAGTTTTCTATCACCTGTGTTAACACCAATCCCACTTGAGTCAGGTCTCCATTTTAATTGTCCCAGTATGCAATGGTGTGATCTCTCTATTTTTGTTGTGGTGAGGTTACCTACTCGCACCGCTGGATCAAATTGGGAGACAATTATATCGAACGACGATGGTCAGTGGGATAAGTTCATAGGGTACAAGACTGGTATGACTAATGGACTCGCGTATGGTGGTAGCATCCCAGCAATGGAGAGCATATGCACTATTCCGAGTAGCATTGACATAAGTAAAACGCATATGATATCAATACACTGGCAAATGGACAATTCACATGTCAGGGTCAACAACGTTAAGTCAACCGATTCAGACTTCATAGCAAATATGAAAAAGATAGGCACACCCTATGGAACGATTTTTGGAATACATCGACCAAGAATACCACTCGCACCTTATGCATACCCATCGTTGATAGAATTCTACGGTGTGAAAATTGTGAGTGGTTACATGACGAACCGAGACATCATAATCATGGGTGGAGAGATGATGAAGGAATATGGTGTAAAGTAAATGGGAGCATGTTTTTCGAGACCTCATGAAATATATAAAATAAATAAGACGACTGATCACATGTTCAAAGCTGGTGGGTCATTTGGCCGCGGTGATATAACTCTCGAGCTCCACGCTGAGATTGGTATGAGGTCTAAAAAGACTTACGGCGAACCTATTATGTTACCAGAATTAGACACTGTGGGGGTGGTAGGAGACGTGACTTAAGTTATGTAATGGGTTGGCTTAGAAAACTGGCTCGTAACATTAGAGACTTTTTCAGACGACGTAGAAAACTGAAGACTAATAAAACACACCTGCTGCATTGGTACACAACAAACCAGATCTATAAAAAACCTGACACCTATGTCGAGTAGTTTTTTTTTGCGAGGCTATAGTAATGGCGACCAACTCAGTGCAATTATTCGATGGTCACCAAATCACGACGGTTAATCACAACGGTGAAATATGGTTCAAAGCGAAAGAAGTCGCGAGCGCTCTAGGTTATGCTCGACCAAAAGATGCAGTCAACGACCACGTCGAACCTGATTGCAAAATGAAGATGGAACAGGCCTCGTTTATCAACGAACTCGGGGTCTACTCATTGGTGTTCTCAAGTAAAATGGAGCGTGCGAAACACTTCGGAAGGTGGGTGCACTCAGAAGTCTTACCAAGCGTTAGAAAAAGTTTAGCCGACGTTGGTCTCAAACACAATCAATTCGTAATGATCACTGAGTTCGACCTTCATACGAAAGTTGTTGGTTTTCTTAGGAGATATTATCCAGAAGCTATTTTGATAGCCGCTTGTGGTGAGAACCAAGACACTTCTGCGAAGAGAATAAATTCGTGGAAAAAAGGTTACCAACGTGGGACACCTGACTTGGTTATTGCCAATGCAAACCGACAGCATAGCGGACTCGTGATTGAGTTCAAGAATCCAGGTGGCACAGGCAAGACGTCCAAAGAGCAGGAGTCTCTGTTGCTTAGATACAAATCCGCTGGTTATCTAACACTCTTGTGCGACTCATATGACGACGCTATTACCACAGTGATAAAATATCTCTTTGACGTTGGGTTTCAATGCTCTCACTGCCTTCGCAAATTTAAAAATAAATCAGCGTTGAGTAACCATGAGAGACGCTATTGTAAAGAGACTTTTTAGACAGCGAGTAATGAGTCGAATTAGCGCTCGTTCTCGTTGTTGAGACGACGTCTGAAGTGACAACTGCTCTAGCATTTTTTAAAGACGTTTTTAACTCAGTAAAAAATGTCTGCGAAACTTTCTCTACTTATTTCACAAACCTTCTGACCACTGTGTGAAAAAATGTCTCTATTTACATTGGACGCTTCATGTGACCAATGTCTAAATTTAAAAAAGTGGAGTATCCGAGAACACCCTTAATTTTGTGTGGAAGGATGATGACGTCTGCACACTGCGCGATATTGCTCAGCACCACCAACGAATGATGGTCCTGGGTTGTATCTCCAATTGAATGGCGCTTCAACAGTTGTTCCGTAAGTGTCGCGACAAACGGCGCAATACGCTTTTAGAAATGTGATGTCGTCTGCCATTGGGAAGAGCGTGTCGAGTTCACCAAGTCTTTTTAAATGCTCTGTTGTTATGAGACCACAAATAATGACGTGAATGCCGGCTTTAATGTATTCACAGGTAATTGGGAGTAACCCAGAGTACCAATGGCCCTCATCAATGCCGATGACGTCGTAATCAGCTATCTCGGAGGAACTCGGGAGGTTGGTGATTAACTTCGCAGGTAAACTGTCTGATCCGACAACAATGGTCTGACGATGTGTGGAGAACGCGTGGTCAGTTCGTCTGGTGTCACCTGTGTTGTTCATGTAAAGGACTTTGAGCCCTGACTTACTTAACGTGATTAACCTGCGGAGAGTCTCTGTTGTTTTTCCTGCAAACATGGGACCAATCACGATTTCTAGTTTACCGATTTTCTCCATGGTTACTATACCTCCAGAGAAACGCTCTCCCCTCTTGCGGCAACTGTTGCTCGTTGTTAAATATCCGCTGAAGCTCTAAGTTTTTAAGATGAGACCTCGAGCTCTCGTGTCTTGAGCGATGCATTGGGTTGTTGGTAACCACACCACATGGGTAACAATTGTACGACGCGCCGCCGTGCGCAAAATCCAGATGAGTGTGTGAGAGTATGTGACTCATAATATCGCCCGCACCTAGTATTTCATTACACCCCACCCTACAAACGTTGACGTCACAGTTTGCGGCGAGCTCTAGCCACGCTTTGGCTTTGGTTGAGCATGGTTTCCACAGAAGGGTCGCCAAGAGCACTTCGAGGTAGTTACCGAGTAGTGTAGCGGCGGACTCGCAGGGGTTGCTCAAGTAACGACTACTTGCTAACGTAAGACGTTTGAATGGTGGGTAACACCACACAGGGATCATCTTGGCTAGTTCGTTAACCATCCTGTTGGCTCTAACTTCGTCAAGCCCGACCCAAGCCTCATGAGCAAACTTTGTATAGAGAATCTGGGCACCAAATTGTCTTGACACCTCTTCGTTTTTACGATCGGGGTCGCACAACTTGAAGACTTGTGAGTACCCTTTTAAGACGTTGGGTCCAGAGGCGCCTTGTGGGGTAGACGCATCGACAAAGGACATTCTCCGCATTGCGTCGATCTCCTCTTCTTGGTGGGCTTGGTCTTGAGTCATCTCTTCTGCGATGTCTTGGACTTGAGTCATTATGTTATACTCCCAGAAAAAATCCTAATTTTTTTAGCGCGTTTGGTCTGGAACTGTGAGATACCTGTGAGGTCAACTGTGAGACACCTGTGAGGTCATCTGTGAGTAAGATAACACGTGATAATGTATTAGATGGTTGAGGACTCACAGACGGCTGTTGAAGCGAAGATTACGGCTGATGTGAAAAGTGTTAAGGTGAAGGACCCAAAGCGTGTCGCCGCTGGTAAAAAGTTGGCTGAGATATCGAAAGCCGCGAAAGAGAAGAAAATGCGTGAAATGATAGTCAACGAAGAACAGGGTAGTGAGTGGGGTTATGGATATGTTGTCGGAACACTTGGTGTAATCATCGCTGGTGCTTCGTTATGGTACACAATTAGCAGTGAAAAAGAGACACGACTAGAGCCTGTGAGTACTACACCAGCTGTGTCAGAAAGTTGTAGAACTCGTCGTCCAATACTTGACACATTTGATTCTTGAACAAAACACACGACAATGTATATATGTCTGCGATCGATCGAAAAGAACTTATGAACGAATTGTACGATGCGCTACTTGTCACGACTGGTGCTGTGGCAGTGAGTATGATTTCTAAAAAGGCTTTGGGGGAACCATTGGGAACACCAGAGACAGTGAAAGGCACAGTGAAACTTGCTGCAGCTGTTGGTGCAGGAACGCTGTTAGTAAAATGGGCGCGATCGAAAAAGTGGATACCGACAGACCCATTCAAATCAACGTAAGTTAATGGCGAGTGTTGTGGCTGGAGGGATTTTTAATGCAGTGGCTTTTGCAGGCGCTGGCTTTATGTTTTCGAAGTTTAATCATTCAGGCTATGAAGCTGAGATGAAAAGACACAACCATGCGTTGGAACAGCTAGCCAGTGCGAAAGAAGCGTGGTACGAGAATGAGGTCGCCAAGAAAGATAAGATTCAGCGTTTACGGCAAATGCTCTCAGATGCTAACGCTGACATCAATGACACAAACCACGCGTTGGAGGAACTTAGAAGCGTAATGACCATACAGTACAGCGGACGAGTGTTCACTGACCTCCCGAGGGTTGCGGATTACTACCAACCGAGTGCGGAAATGAAGGAATACCAATTATTGTTTGTTAGCGCGCTAGGCTTGGGTAGTGGAGTAGCGGTGTGGGTGCTAACTCGGTAAAAAAATGTTGGAGTAGTATAAGAGTGATGGACAAACTTATGAGGCAGATGAGCTACGGCTACACAATTGACGAAATCGCGAGTGAGACGCAAATTGAGTGTGGAGACACCCCCAGGCTCTACTACTGCTCGGATTGTGACGTTGTGAAACGCGCGACCGACTGCGGTGGGTACGCGTGTCCAAAGTGTGGTGACATCGAATGGGGTTACGTTCAGAGCTATAGTGATATGAGACTCACACAACTAAAAAGCGTTCACAAACGGTCTTGGTGGATGGGGAGGAGACTGCGGAACGTTGTGAAGGGTGAGCACCTTGAGTTGATAAAAGAGGACTTCTTGAAAGTTGTCAATGCGTTGTACTCATGCAATTTGATAAAGGGTAGAAATGTCAGCAGATATGGATACTACATTATTAGGTTGTGTCATAGAAGACAACTCGAGACACTCAAGAAGGTGTCAGACCTCAAAGACGGGAAGGTGAAAGATAAGTTCGACGACAATTTGTTTGGGGTGGTGTACCCAAAGCTGGGATGGTGTGAAAGTGGCGACAATTATTACAACGAGTGGTTTAGGAAAAAAATAAATAAGCGTAGTATATAGAAGCCAATGAGTCGGACTGCGAAAAACCCGCTGACAAAAAGACGGGCGCATAAGACGAGTGCAGCCGTTGTCAATTCACTAACAGATGAGGCGACCAACGTTCACGGCTTTTTTAGAGATCAAGAAACACAACGTCTAGTCGAAGACCTCGCACCGTCAACGCATCTGTTGGATCGAGCACTGAGAGGGTTCACAAGGTCTTATGGAGTCGAGGTAATTGACGACAGAGACATCAATCAGGTAAATGGTAGTAGAAGCGCTGTCACTAACCTTTTGAGACGTGAACTGGGTGAGACCAACGGAATGAAAGTGGTGGAGACAGTCAAGGTCACTTTTGAGAAAGTTTTAGAACTCAATAAGACCACGTACAAAACTGCCTACTTTAACAGCGAAACGTTTGTCGTCATTAATGACCACGACATTGAGGGTGTCGCCAATCGTGGGTCGGAGCAGATTTTGACGCGGATAGCTGGGTGGTTATCTGAGGGGTCTGGATGGACTATCGACAAAATAGATGCACACTACGTCAATATCGCTATTTATAGACCTCTGCATGGGAGTAGCTACATTGCGTTGCCAAAGGAGCTGCGCAACAGTATGAAGGGTCTGATAAATGTAAATAACGATGATGACAACGAGTGCTTTAGATGGTGCCACCTCGCACATAAGTTTCCTGTTGGAAAACACTCTGATAGAACGTCGAAGTACGCTAGGCATGTCGGTGAGCTGAACTATGACGGAATTGACTTCCCAGTCACACTCAAAGATTACAACAAGATCGAAAAGGCAAACGATATTAGCATTAATGTTTTTGGGTATGAAAATTTGCAGCCATTCCCTGTGTACGTTTCTAAGGAGGCGTATCTTGACCATATGGACCTATTGTTGATAACTAATGACGTGGGCAACAAGCATTATGTGTACATTCGCGATTTTAACAAATTCATGTACCGTCAGACAAAGTATAAGGCGAGAAAGCACTTTTGCAGGTATTGTTTGCAGTGTTTTAGTCGCGAGGACGTGCTTGAACGCCATGTGGAAGTATGTTTGGTTATTAATGGGAAGCAAGCTATTAAAATGCCACAAAAAGGTGCGAAAGTGAAATACGAGAATTTTAGTAGACAGCTAAATGTACCATTTGTGGTGTACGCAGACTTCGAGGCTATCACACAGAAGGTGCACACAACAAAGCTGTCAAGCGAGTGTAGCTACACAAACGCTTACCAGAGGCACGTTGATTGTGGTTATGGGTATAAGTTAGTTTGTTGCTATGACAATGAGTACAGTAAGCCAGTAAAAGTGTATCGCGGTGAAAACGCAGTCAACAAGTTCATTGGGGAGATGTTAGAAATTGTTGAATATTGTAAAAAGACATCTGAGAGTCACTTTAACAAAGAAATGGTGCTGACTGACGGCGATAAGAAGGACTTTGACGAGGCTAAGAGTTGTCATATTTGCAGTGTTGAGTACACCAGCGCTGACGTTAGAGTGAGAGACCACTGTCACGTGTCAGGTAAGTACAGAGGGTCTGCACATCGTCAGTGTAATGTGAACTTTAAGTTGACTGACAAAATCCCTGTGATCTTTCATAACTTGCGCGGCTACGATAGCCATTTCATCATGCAGGAGATTGGTAAGTTTGGTCAAGACATAAATGTGATACCGAACAACATGGAGAAGTACATGGCGTTCATGCTTGGAAAAAACTTAGTATTCTTGGACAGCTTTCAGTTTATGAGTAGCGGTCTAGACAACTTGGTGAAGAACCTACCAAGGGACGCTTTCAAATACACGTCAGAAGTGTTTCGCGACGAGGGGTTGGCACTCATGACAAGAAAGGGAGTCTATCCCTACGATTATATGGACTCCTTTAATAAATTCAACGAAAGCGAGCTGCCCTCCAAAAAAGATTTCTACAGCGTTCTGAACGATGAGCACATCACGGAAGAAATGCACGAGCGCGCCATCGATGTGTGGGACTACTTCGACGTTGAAAGTATGGGTGGGTATCACGACCTGTATTTGAAAAGCGATGTGCTCTTGCTTGCCGACGTTTTTGAGAACTTTAGAAAGACATGCCATCGCGAGTATAAATTAGACCCTTGCCATTATTTCACATCGCCTGGATTGGCTTGGGATGCTATGCTGAAGATGACTGGAGTGGAGCTTGAGTTATTGTCCGACATCGACATGTTCCAGTTTGTAGAATTAGGTATGCGTGGTGGTGTGAGCTACATATGCAACAGACATGGCGTGGCGAACAATAAATATATGAAGGGGTACGATAAAGCGCAAGAGTCGAAGTATTTGATGTACCTTGACGCCAACAATTTATATGGGTGGGCAATGAGTCGAAGTCTACCTACGGGTGGCTTCAAGTGGTTGACTGAGAAAGAGATAAAAAAAGTTAATCTACACGACTATCACGACGATAGTAAAAAGGGCTTACTACTCGAAGTCGACTTGGAGTATCCAGCCCATTTGCATGACCTACATAATGATTACCCGCTGGCTCCTGAGAAGATGGAGATAACCGTTGACATGTTGTCGGAGTACTGCACGAAAATCAAAAATAAGTTTAACGTGAGTGTTGGTGGTGTGAAAAAGCTGGTGACTAATTTGATGGACAAAAAAAAGTACGTGTGTCACTATAGAAATCTGCAGTTGTATATGGATCTTGGATTGAAAATCAAAAAGATTCATAGGGTCCTACAGTTCGACCAGTCCAAGTGGTTGGGCAAGTACATCGACTTTAACACAGTCAAGAGAACTGCGGCTAAGAACGCTTTTGAGAAGGACTTCTTCAAGTTGATGAACAACAGTGTGTTCGGAAAAACGATGGAAAACTTGAGGAAGCGTGTGGACGTAAGATTAGTGACCACTGCGAAGAAATTAGAAAAGCTTGTCTCGAAGCCAACGTTTGTGTCTTGCAAAATATTTAGCGAGAACTTAGTCGCTGTCCATAAGGTTAAAGAAACGCTGACACTAAATAGACCTGCATATGTGGGTATGTGCATACTAGACTTGAGTAAAACGCTGATGTACAATTTTCACTATAATTATATTATGAAAAAGTACTCTAGCGACACCTGTAGATTGCACTTCACTGACACTGACAGTCTGTTGTACTCAATCAAAACTGGCGACGTTTATTCCGACTTCATGGAGGAGCGCGAAAAGTTTGACAATAGCGATTACCCTGCAGACAACCCGTTCGCTTTCAAAGAGAATAAGAAAGTTATTGGCAAGATGAAAGACGAGTGCGCTGGAACACCAATTATCGAGTTCGTTGGGTTGCGCAGTAAAATGTACAGCTATTTGAAAGAGGATGGGGGTGGTGGGAAAACCGCTAAAGGCATTAGAAAGAATATAATTAAAAAAGTGATCAAGCACGAAGATTATAAAAGTGTGTTACTTGAGCAGAAACAATTGCGACACACAATGAAGACCATTAGAAGTGTCAAACATCAGCTAGGTAGTTATGAAATTAATAAGGTGTCGTTATCCTGTTTTGACGATAAACGATACCTTTTAGAAAATGGTATTGACTCCTACGCGTATGGTCACAAAAACATTGTAGTGAGAGACATACCTTAAACACTGCGACGTGATTCCCATAAGGTCACTCTCTCCACGCGTGCGAGATTGCAAACGCTTTTCTCACCGACTTGTTAATCAGCAAATTCGTTAGCTTACTAGATGGGTTGAACGCTATTGAAAATCCTGACGAACTAAATGATGAGTTGCAGAAAGACCCGCTATTAAAGAAAGACGTCGAAAGCATTGTCGCGATTGTGACACCGTACGTGCCTTTCTTGGGCTTGTTGTCGGGAGGAATCACAACGTCTAAATACGTGTACGACCACCATTTCAGAAGTGCGACGACAAACACTGAAAATAGTGAACAAACGGACTAATCTATTATTAACAGGTGGCAATAATCTAATTTGCATAACAGGTGGCAATTTTATCACGCGTGAGACACTTTTACGATACATAAATTTGTAAAAGCGTTTAAACGACTATTTTTTAAATGTGATTTGACAAATTTGTGAAAATGTTGAAACGACACTTTCTATTTTTTAAATGTGATTTGACAAATTTGTGAAAATGTGATTTGACAAATTTGTGAAAATGTTGAAACGACACTTTCTATTTTTTTAAATGTGGTTTGACAAATTTGTGAAAATGTTGAGACGGCACTTTCTATTTTTTAAATGTGATTCGACAAAAAATGTGAAAATGTTGAAATGACACTCTCTATTTTTTAATATGTGAAAGTGGGCTCGCTCCACATTTTATTTTTTTAACACGCGAAAATGTTGAAATGACACTTTCTATTTTTTCCTAAATGTAATTTGTGAGAATTTTGAAACGACGCTCTCTATTTTTTTAAATATGGTTTGACAAATTTGTGAAAATGTTGAAACGACTATTTTTTTAAATGCGATTCGACAAATTTGTGAAAATGTTGAAACGCACCTAAAAAATGGCTAAAGTAGCGTAAAGTTTAGTGAAAGTCGTGATTTTTCTAATATTTGGCATCAACTTAGTAGAAAACGTGGGAGGGGTGTTTAGATTGACTAACGATCACCATAATAGCACAGAGACTGACGCTGTGAGCTCACCAACGTCGATTATAAAACGTGAGTACCAAAACATTGCCGAATTGTGGCTCGACACAAATTTGGTGATGTTTTGGTGTTTATATTCACGTTTGACGTCGCTGGGCCCGCAGCCCTACTCACTATACTACTTGTATTCATGGCGATCACATAGTGATAGTTGTTGCGAGTGATATTTGGATGAAAATTAGTCGAAATAAAGTATTTAGTTCCTCATGCGTGAAAGCAGAGGAGTTTCATAGGCATAATACGGATGGAAGCAAACGGTAACGTTATATTTGAGAAACAAATATGGCGTCGAAATTGGACAAACTCTCAAACTTCAACTAGCCATATCTTGGTAGTTACCAAGATATGGCTAGTTGAAGTTTGAGAGTTTGTCCAATTTCGACGCCATATTTGTTTAATGATTTGAATGCTGAAACTTTGGGAATAAACTAAAATCAGTAATTGATCTTTCACCCAATATCGAATGTTTAAAAAATACCAAATATCGAATTTTTAAGGTGAATAAACACAATAAGATGTTTATGTTAACTTATTTGATTTATATTAATTTCGTTTATATTTGATTTAGAGTATTTCAGAGTTAGCTCTGTATTATTATTTATGAAGAAACCACGCATACTTTTTTACAGGAAGCAACTGCGGTTTAGATACACAAAAATGTAGCATATTGTAAAAATAGGTACGCAATGCGTACATGCGTCTACGTTGAGAAGACACAGATAACTTGCACACTGCACAGCCAAAATTTTATCAAAAAGGACAGCAATATCACATTGAAATGTATTTGCCTCGCACGCCATGTATTTGTTGATCACAAATCGGAAAAGGATATTTCATCGTAAATTTTGAATGTTATCTTGGCCAATATTTAACCGAGTTTAATTCCGAAAACAGATTTGGAATTACCGAGTCCAAATACATAACATATGTGTCAATTATATTACGCGAACGGGCATACCCTTCGTAAAAATCTGTTTATGTACATAGAAATTAATCGGCAATGATAATGGTTTCGTTTAGTTTGATTTTAACGAGCACAATCGCTTCGTTTAGCTTGATTTTAACGAGCACAAAGGCTTCGTTTGATTTGGCAGATTTTGTCTTATCGAAATGCTGATCAGCGCGAACACACAAATATACACCTAAAAATAGAAGAAAAAACTGTCAAATCGTCAGAGAAATATGCTGATATACTTCGATAAAACATAAAAATAATAAACTATTGTTTGTAAGATGAATTTTAATTCTATTCACAAACGAGACGGAAACGGATTTAATATTAGCTATCATGCCAAAATATAAGATGCCCTGGCAAAAAATTAAATCGCAGATGACATCTCCCTGTATCAAATTTCGTTTAACAGCTACTATCTTAATCATTAGTCATCTTACCTTGACATGAAAATCTGTCCTCGCTTCAAAGAATTCGAAAAATCGATTCACGTTCAATACTTCAACTGGACGATCATCAAAATCAAAATATACACTCAAGAGTCACAAGGCGCGATCTCTCTTACGTCCCAAAACGTCATAAAAACTTGCCAGTCCGTCCGTGAGTCAGAAACATCGCTAGATGTTACAATGCTCTACGTTGCTTAGGAACTTGGATGAAAAAAAAATATAGTTTTGTGCTTATTGATAACGTTATGTCATCAAATTACTTCTCAAACATTAAATATTCACCAGTAATGTGCGGTCAAATCAGTCACCTGACGTAGCGGGAGAAGTTCAGTAGCATGCGCATTCCACAACGTACAATACACGGATCGCGAATCTCAATATACGCATGAGCGTTTCGTATTATGAGATACCAGAAGTGAGTAAAACTTGCGTTCTTGGTTATACCTTGACGTTGTAAAAGTGGTTTGTTTTTTCAGCGATTTGTTTTTTATTCTTATTACATCCGTAGAAGCATTGTCATTAAACTTTAACGCAATAAAAAGCTTAAATGTTGGGGTCATGTCGTACCTACAGGAACGAGGTCTATGATTGGTTCTCTGCAACATTCCATCACCGCATCACCGCAGTTTTTCCTTTGAATTTCGTACATAAATTAGCACGTGCATCATGCATATTTTCATATCAGAACCATAACCCTAACGTTAACCCTGATACTAGCCCTAACACTAGCCCTAACCCTAACCCTGACCCTGACCCTAACCTAAACCTCCATGACTAATCACTGAAGAAATGAAGAGTTTACGAACTAAAACGGAAGAAAATGGAATGTCGCAGAGAACCAATCATATACCTTGTTCCTGTAGGTAGTACCTTACCCAAATGTTGCGCTTGTAAAAATATTACGTTGACTGTTAATTGGTATGGCGGTTGGTTTTTCGGAAAATTGACTTTGTTCATCATAGTCAACGGAGTGGTCTGGAAACTCTTTGTTCTATGTTTTTGTTCACATTTATGCAAATTTATGTACGGCAATCAATTCAATTCCTGCTTAAATATTAATAAATCTAAAACAAAGGATATGTGCACGTTGAGGTACCGTACATACTCGAATGACTAGTACGGTTTATTGAATAGTCAACATTTGAAATCGGTAACTTTCCAACCATTGAACCTTTCAACCGTCATTTTTTCTCCGAGCTCCATGGTGCATAAGAGAGGCAACCTGAGTTTTACTCACTTCCAATATCCCATGCTGATGCACTTTTCAGGATCATTTTTCGAGATTACTGCGCCGTTTATTTTCTAAATATTGTATTTAGATCAACATTTCTAAATACTGAAATGTAGTTCTAAATAAACAGCTGATATACCAAATAGCAAAGCCAAAAGGTGGTGAACTGCCGAGATTTTAGGAACGAATACTGACGTTTCGAACGGAGCCCTTCATCAGAATAAGATGAGCAAGAGCGACTTCAAACACCATTGCATGGTACATCACTAAAACATGAATTAAAGACAAATGGACGCGTATACAATGCTAAACTGCAACTATCTTTGAATGTGATTTCAACTCCACCCATTCATTTTTATTCTCCAAGAAGTGTTATTTACATGTCATATATGATACACAGCGTTTTCTAGATATTCACCCCGCCTTTATTGCAAACTTCTTAAAGATACTTGTATCCCTAATCGATATTTGAACGTTTCTACTGACATACACACAGTATATACTCACTGTTTCTTTCTTCAAGCTTTCTACAAGAAAATCAAGAGCGTATTCATTTGACATGCATTTCACCACAACACTTACTCCAACGATGTGAGCATGCAAATGATACATGCATGTGCTTTTGCCTACATTAATATGATTCCCTCGACGCTATGAATATTTAATAAGTCTCAGAAGCCGCTTCTTATCCTCGAGGCTGTGTTTGAAGTAATCGTCATTTGATAGTTTAAGATTCCCGACAACTGGACTACGACTACGGTTGAAAAAATTATAACTTCTAGTTTCAACATATTTATCCAACAATCATGCATAATCGCATGCAACCGTAGGTTTTGTAGATTTTACGAAGAGTTAAGTTATTTACTCACTCTTTTCCCTAAGGTTTTCAGTAAGGACTCACACCCGTTCTCATTAATAATTGAATGAGCAAACAAACAAACAGCGTTTAGAAATTTAGTCCCTAGAGTATCATCATCACACTGTTGTCAGCCTGTTAATAATACAGTGTGTACAAAAAAAAAATGAACCGGCATAAAATTAATTAACATTCCTTTCAAACAACCTATTGTCACCTTGACACCTCTGATCCACGGTGCGTAAAAAAATATGGTTTTATGGTTTTATACACCTCGGATTCGGAGCTCTAACAGCGGCAATATTTCCCAATATTTCCCGTGTGATTCTTCGCCTGACAGAATTGCCCTTGTTACGGTTAATTTGCTAGTTCCTGCACTGTATTCAGATATTTCCTGACGTTGCATAAAACTGTTATCTTAATTTCCCAAGTGTATAAGACCGTGTTTTATATCCCAAGAGTATAACTCTTTTGTTTAAGTTCATTTGCATTGAGTTCGACTCATGAAAAGTTCGACGTTTGACCCTAAGGTTCAGTTTTTTGTACAGTGTGTATAAAAAAACCGGCATAAAATTAATTAGTATTGGGCCATTGGCTCAGAGGTGTCTAGGGCTTTCAAACTACAACAATACTGTAAGTTGTTTGAAAGGAATTTTAATTAATTTTATGTCGGTTCAGTTGTTTTTTATACACACTGTATGAACGCATGATTTTAAGGGAGATTTAGTGATTAAATTACCCGAAAGCCGAGGGAGGTTTAGTAACTAAGGACTTTTACTAAACCTCCCGAGGGTTGAGGAGACATTTAATCACTAATATCCATCAAAGCCATGCGTTTAGTTTGTATTTACACCGGTGAAATCTCTTTATCGAATTGGTTCAGTGAATCTGTGTATAAATTTGGTTTGCAAATACACGTTAGTATTTTTTAGTCGGAGTGATTGATGGCTGATGTCCGCTTTTCGTTTGTGAACGATAAAGAAGTTGCCGAAGCAAATGAAAACCGAGTTCCTTTAAGCACCAAAGTAGGAACAAATCAATTAGTCCTTTGAGGCATATTTGTAATGAATATTGCATGAGGGATATTTAGTTCTACAGTGTGTATAAAAAAACTGAACCCTTAGAAAACGGTCTTTTTCAGTCCTGGGAAATTAAAAACACGGTCTTAATACACCTGGGAAATTAAGATAACTTGTAAACGTATGAAGGAGTATAACTGCAATGAAACGTTAATATATTTAACATATTTAACATGAGTATAAGACCGTTTTCTAAGGGTTCAGTTTTTTTATAGACACTGTACATAACCTCAACTATAAATTGTCCAATCAAAGAGCTAGATTTGTACCACGTGAACAGTAAATGTAAACTCGAATTCCCCGCTTTAACCTCGAATTCCCCGCTGATGACGTATTCAGCGGGGAATTCGAGTTCGAATAACAATGGCGAACAACAAGACCTTTGAAGACGACGTTTCAATACAGCATTCAGGATTGTTTCCGTATAATATATCGATCATTTATAGACCCTTCGCTCGGGGAATTCGTCGAAATATTACACTTCGGGATGATATATCGTCAAATTCCCCTCGCTCCAGGTCTATAAATGATAAAAACGTCCCTCATGAATATATTGATGAGGGATGTTTAGAACTAAATATCCCTCATAGTGAGGGCTGTTGGGGTCATAAATAGCCCCAATTGTGCATTTTATGATACCAACACGAAACTTGGCAGTCTTATAGAGTTTGAGGTACTTAAAAAGATAAGGTCGGGACCCCAACGCCAAGGTGCCTCTAAACGCCATTTTTAGATCAGGTAATTTTCGTTCTGTAGCTCGAAGATGTCCAAAGCCAGATG
Source organism: Chrysogorgia sp. JL179-B06 (assembly GCA_035772405.1). NCBI lineage: Eukaryota > Metazoa > Cnidaria > Anthozoa > Scleralcyonacea > Chrysogorgiidae > Chrysogorgia > Chrysogorgia sp. JL179-B06. Next base: position 107,718 of record JAYKKM010000142.1, read on the forward strand.
TCTTTCTTCTATGGTCGGTCTGGTATCGTGTGTCCTTTCATTGGCTCTTTCTGCTGGCAACTTCTAAAGGTTTGACAAGTCTCGCATCGCTTAATAAGATTGGCAATATGGTCATGCAGAGCAAATCACGAGCACGTCGTTTGCATTTCTCAATGCCGAGATGATTTTCGTGAATTATACTTAGCATTTCTCGTCTAAGTGCATGACGTAGGTATTATTAGCCGTTCTCCCGATCGTTACAAGAATCCCTCCTGTGCGCTGATTTCGTCTCGAATCGACCAGTATTCGCGAATGTCATGATCTACTGCTGACTTGTCATTTGGCCAACCAACGTGTACGACGTGTTGCTTGCAGTTTCTGTAGGACTGGATCGGTCTTGGTCTCGGCATGAATTTGTGCTAATCTTTGTGGTTATACTGGCAGGTATTGGACGGTGTGCACTTGATAAAGATCTTCTACTTCTTCAGATTATGTGAGTTTCCCAGGAGCTCTGCTCAGAGTGTCAGCTATGTATAGGTTGGTTTGTATACAACATGCAGGTCATACTTTTGGAGTGCAAGCATCATGTAATCTTGGTGGCGTGGCTGTGAGAAGTTTTCGGAACAAGTACTCCAGGGGCTTGTGGTCTGTTTCGATGGTCACATGTTTGGCGTAGATATACTGGTGAAATTTGGTGCATCCAAAAATTATGGCAAGAAGTTCCTTCTCTAGGTTTCTTCAGACTTGTTTAATGAACGTGACGCATATGAGGCCGGGCGTCCATCTTGCATCAAACATGCCCCCAACCCGTAGGAAGATGCATCACCTGATGTGGTCACCGGTTTGGTAACTTCGTAGTATTTCAGGATTTGCTCATCAGTTAGACTTTTTTATTTCTTGGAAAGCTTTTTCGTGGATTTCAATCCAGTGCCAGGCTGTCTCCTTCTTCAGTAAATCTCGCAGTGGTTGGGTCATATCGGACAATTTGGGAATGAACTTTCCCAAGTAGTTTACCATGCCCATAAATCGAAGGAGTTCCTTTTTGTCTTGTGGTGCTTTCATCTCTGTGATGGCATTCACTTTCGCTGGGTCAAGCTTGACCCCGTTTTACTAAAGATGTGTCCTATGTAGGTTACTTCACTGGTTTGTACCTTAGACTTCTCGGGATTCAGTTTCAAATTAACGTCGCGAGCTCTCTGAAGTACTTGCCTTAAGCGGCAGTTGTGTTGTGCGTCAACCTTGCCCCAGACAAGGATATCATCCATAATGATATTTGTCCCATCAATATCGTCAAAGGCTTGATTAATTAGGCGGAGTAACCGATACCGTATGTCACAGTACCCAGCCCCATTCTGTAACTTGGGGTAAATCTTGCCATTTGATAAGTGACTGTCCCCATACATACCTTGGTGGACTGAGGCCAAGTAACACCTTTAAATCATTGTAAATTTGGTTATGTATAACATACATTTTCAACTGAATCTGACTTCATTTAATCTCGTTATAAGTTTAAATTGCACAAACCTCTCCGGGGGTCTGGGACCTAGTTGGGCTGTATAAAAATAGCGTTTAGAGGCACTTTGGCGTTGTTGTCCCGACCCTATCTTTTTAAGTACCTCAAACTCTATAAGACTGCCAAGTTTCGTATTGGTATCATAAATCGCACAATTTTTTCCTATACTACCCCACTATCATCCAGTATTCATGGTAAATACGACAGTAATCGTCCCTGTTAAAACAAAAGAAACCGAGGTGACCATGTTATAACGTAGTTAAAGCATAACTAGATATACGTTCCGCAATAAACCCTGCCCACCTTTTCTACCACTCTCTTCCCCAAACCTCTCTTCCCCCTAGAGTTTCGGGTTATATCGTTATGTTTCGCGCACCAATTGAATGCGGGGCGTTAGGGTAATAGGAAAACACTGGCGGGGGTTAGGTTAGGATTAAGGGTTGGATTAGGGTTAGGGTGTCTATTTTAATATAACATGAAGTTTTACCAATTGGTGCGCGAAACATGACGATACTACAGAGTTTCGTTTCTTCTACCATGGTTCCCAGGGCCCAGACCGCGCACGCCGTGTATTTATTTTATTGTCTGCAGATAACAAATCGCACGTAGATTTTGAACGTTATCTCGGCCAATATTTAACCGTTTTCAATTCTGAAAACAGATTTGGAATTAGCGAGTATAAGTGTATAACATACGTACCTATTATATTACGAGAACGTTGCATACCGGGGACCCTGTTAAATGTGCTAATTACAAGAGGTTATAAGTAAGTAACTCTGTCAAAGATCAACTTAACAAAGTATATCAGAGTTACACCACCAATCTTACTGCTTCATTAGCCGCTAATCCAAAAAAATTCGCGCACCGGTAATCATAAATAGCAATGTTTACAGAGAGATATCTCTGTAACGAATGAACTAAATCTGAAAAACTGTAAAATACCTTATTGTCACTGTCTTGGACTTATAGGCACTTTAAATACGGTCATGACTTATATTGTAAATAGTACTTAAAATTCAACCCGTAACATTTTTTAACTAAATGTTCTTATTTTAACCAGGTTTTTCTACCCAGCGATCCAAAAGGAGCTTGGACATTGGCCAAAATATATTTTAATAATGCCGACGCGTCATTTCATCAATGCTGTACTCATTTAGGTAATATACTGTGTGGGCAGAACATTTTTTGTTTTGTGACTGACTCATCTTTCAGAGATACGACCAAAGACAGAGAGAGCTATATAGATTGTTTCAGTCACGTGAATAAAATATATTTATTTCTATTTAAACATCTATTGAGGTACACCAACATGGCTGCTATGACGTCACGTGAAAACGATCCATAGGAAAAACGGCAATAACAGAGCTGTCCAACTTTTAGTAAGAGAGTGGAGAGCCATATTGAATAGTATCAATGATGTCGGTGGTATCGAGATTGATATACTCGTGAACAACATGCATGTATAAGGCTTTTATTCTTTTTAGCACAATATATCATTGCATGACATGCGTTTAGCGGCAGAACCAGGGGGCCACAGCCTTTCCCCCCACAACTGTAGATATGGGAGCGAAGGTCCTGTTCATATAAGAGAGGCTAGCCCTGTGAACTCTATATATAACTGGAACGCTGATTCCAGTCAATGTGCGGCTGAGAAAGTGAAGCCAAACATAGCAAAACTAACCTGGATAACCAGCTCCATATCAAGGGAAAGCGAAAATTAGTAGCCTATATACTAACTATAGGTGACTGGTCAGGTACATATGAACAGGCCCTAAGACCCTCCGTGCAGGGTTTAGTATTAGTATTAAAAGGTTAGTAATAGGGTAGGTATAAGGGTTAGTATTAGCGTTATTTGAAGTGTTATCTAACCTTGAACGTCGAAGAAAACGACACAAAAGCGAAAACAAAACAATAGTATAGGCCGTCAAGTATCGCACGGATCTAGCACCCAGCGGTCACCTCACTCACGAGTATCCCATAATACCCGTAGTGCATGTTTCAGTTAAATATTGACATCTAATAACAGTGACCTTGTTTTAGTCAAAATGGGTTTATTATTTTTTAAATATATTTTTTGAATCTAGCTTTTACTCATCTTATTATGGAGGGCATTTCAGTTGTCACGCATAGAGAGCTATCACCGTCGCATCCAGTCTTTCGATTGCTGGCTCCACATTTTGTTTTTCTAATGGCAATAAATACGTGAGTATAACTATAGCTGGATATCTCACCTGCAATTATTTTACATTTTAACACTATCTCTATTTTGATTGCATGGTTGCTAACATAAATATCGTGTTAATTTATTTGGTAATTATTTTGATTAATTTATTGGATTCGGTTTTCGCATGGTAGCGAGAACTATATTTCTTAAATCATTAATAATTCATGAATTATCGTAGCCATTCCATGAACGTATACCACATCGTGTTTCACCAAGGGACTCCAAACACTCGAACCCCTGATGAAACACTCAAACTCGCGTTTGATCTATTACCGACTTCGGCAGATGACACAACCCAACCTCGTACCCAGGGTCTTCTCAGGGAGTGGAGTGATGGAAGAGAAGCTGGTAAAGGCTGGTCACGTGACTCCAAGGATATTGTATTATTTTGTAACCTGGCTTATTCTCGCTTATATCATCCGGGGGGCCGGATCGCTGTGAAAACATACCATAATACCATTTACAATTTATTGGAAAGACAGTACGGACTGCAGACAGAAGTTGAAAGATGGTGGATTACTTCGAAAACTACGTTGATTTACTGGACATTTGTTGCTGTCATATTAAAGATAAATGATGATCAACGCCAGAACAGTTCGAATTTACAGTCTGACTATGTGACTATTATTTTATTAATATTAAAAGTGTTGAAAGCATTTATAGGGATTTCAGATTTCTGGTGTGGTTTCGGTCTCGACGTTTTATATTCAAACTGCATATTTCGAACTGTTCTGGCGTTGACCATCATTTATCTTTAATGACAGCAATTAAATGTCCAGTAAATCAACGTGTTTTTCGAAGTAATCCACCATCTTTCAACTTCTGTCTGCAGTCCGTACTGTCTTTCCAATAAATTGTAATATTTTAAAATTATCCATATACTGCATTACTTTCAATTATAAAAGTTTGTGGTATGTTTTCACAGCGATCCCCCCCCCCCCCCCCCCCCAGGATGATATAAGCGAGAATAAGCCAGGTTACAAAATAATCCAATATCCTTGGAGTCACGTGACCAGCCTTTACCAGGGTCTTCTCTTCACTCGCTCCACTCCCCTCCCATCCCCGGGCGCTCCCTCCCCGGGCACTGAGAAGACCCTGGGTACGAGGTTGGACACAACCTCGGTCTTGACATTTATGCGGTATCATGCTCAACCCTCATCCAATAAATGTTAAATGTGATCAGAAAACCAATTAGCCCCCAAAACGATTTTCAAACTTGTAGCAGCGCGATGTCATATTTATACAGTTATGAAAAGTTTTCAGATAACACAAACCTAATCCTAGGCCTTGATAATTCTCGGTATGATCATGCGAAAACCAAATCCAATAATAATAATATATCACAAATACTAGAAATATTTACTTGAAAAAACGAACTGATCTTTTCCTTACAGTCGAGCTCTCGGGAAACTTGTCGCACCAGGAGGATGGATTGATACGTGTTTGTCTGTTGGCGCAGTAGGCTTGACGAATATAGTTCGAAAGAAGTAAGCATGTCTTGTCCCAATATTTATCACATGAAAACTTATCAATGATCAAATCAGTGTTATTCAAATTACATTAATTAGTATAATGAGTCAGGTGGAGTATTCTTGAAAGGGAACTTGAAGTGGATATGAAATGAATTTTTTGTTACCATATAAACTGATGAAGTAAATGGTTTGAACCAAGGAGTATCATTGGATGTGTGAAGTTGATCGTCCAGGTTGTTGTAGTCTTGAAAAAGATTATTGTTGGTGACTGACGTTTCGACGGCCTCAGCGGCGATCATCACACTAATTTGATGACACAAACAAACGATGACGTAATGAACCAGACGTATATATATAGGCAAACCCTGACAAACACGCTTTACTTGACTATGAAGATGACCGCCGCTGAGGCCGTCGAAACGTCAGTCACCAACAATAGTCTTTCTCAAGACTACGACAATCTGGACGATCAACTTCACACATCACTATATATACTGAACTCATGGCTAAGCTCACGACAACGGCTTCTGTAGCTCAGTCGGTTAGAGCGCTGGTCTAGAAATCCAGGGTCGCGGGTTCAATTCACAGCAGGAAGGCTTTGAAGTTGTATTTTCCCAACTGGCAACACTACAGGATGATATCCTACATGGGACGATATACCTAATATATATATATATATATATATATTTATATATATATTACAGTTACAGTTACCGCAGTTACAGTTACAGTTGCAGTTACAGTTACAGTTACTATACGATAAATGCATGTAACTAGTTATACCAGAAAAAGTCACAAGGAAAAAAGTAAATAATTACAGTTATAAAGTCATAAATTAGTAACTAAATTTGTAACAAAGTTACATTCCTAGCTAGGTTTGAGTTACTGGTATTGAAACTGAGAAAGAAAGTTGGCACTGGATATGTACTATTGACTAAATATAATTTGTGGCTTGGAAGCCATAAAAAGTAAAAGTAAATAACTGGACATGTTTACGCGAATTTGATAACGAAGTTAGGCAAGCCGAGCAAGCCAAGTGAACAAGATAATACACGAATCGCGAATCTCAAAAAATGTATTGTGGGATACTAGAGGTGAGTAAAAGGGCTCGATTTCCATATAAATATCCCCAAATTTAAAACATAGTGGCTAACCCAAACCTTACCCTAATCCTAACCCTAACCCTCCACCTAATATATACTAACCCTAACTCTTACGATAATGTTTTATTTTAGAAATAACAGCTGATTTTAATTTCGACTTTTACTACCGATAGTCTATGTGACGTCATTTCGGGATTTTATATGGAAATTCAACCAGTAAAAGTCACAGTTTTGCTTAATCACGGACGTTTAAAAAATGGTTATTTTTCGTTGTTTTCTACGATTTATGTTTAATAAAGCGCTTTGATTCTTGTTACATGCGTAGAAACATTGTAGTTAAACTTGAACAAGATTGTTACTTAGCCAACCGGAAGTAGAATGTTAATGGAGATTCTGTTGGTTTTTCGGCCAACTGACTTCACTGAGTACGTCAATAATATTTAGAAGTACTTAATATTTTAGGGGTTCTGCGTTTTTACCGTCATTCCTTTTTTGACCTAAAATATCCCATAATGCACCAAATACGCACATTTTTGAGATTTGGCCTGTTAGTGCTTTAGAATTGAACACCTTTGCCAAATAAGGCCATAGATGTGATAGCGATACCAACTCCAAAGGCACCTTGCTGTGTTTATACTGTGTCGTCGTTCAAGTAGCTGTATAGGGTCAGTGCGTATACCTTATATAAGAAAGAAGACAACTCATGAGTAATAAAGCAACGACTAAAGCAGATCAAGAACACCTTGGGCTAAGACCTAATGCTTATAAATGCAGGACGTCGCTCAAAATCGTTCGGAAACTTTGTAACTCGTTACAGTTACATTCTGATCAAAAAAGTAACTATATATAGTTACGGTTACAGTTAAATTTTACTGTTACAGTTACTATACAAAAGTAACGATTACTTGTAGCTAGTTACTTGCAACGAAGTTACTCACAGCTAAACAAAATCGAAACCCTGTATTAAGGTTTTCTTGATAAGCAATAAATATCGCTAAAAATAGATAATTTTTCCACTATCATCAATTCCATCTATTAATGGTTTCCTAATCCTGGGTAATTAGGAAACAAATATTCCACCTTATACACCACACAAAATGATTAATTTTACGGTTAGCGTACTTCGTTCAGATTTGTAGATTGGAGAATGGATGTTCATGGTTGGCTTCCGAATGACCTGAAAACCAGGGGGGTATGTATATTTCTGGATTATATAGCGGTGTGCGTTAAATACATGGGTTAAATTGTGCATCGTATCTGGGGTTTAGGGATTTTACATATTTGTGATCATTGTAATCTCTTGAGAAGAATTGTAAAATATGTTGTCGTGCTAAAGTGATTAATTACTATTCACAGGAAATGACGTCAAAGCAGGGACACGCAAAAAACATTGCACAGTGATTCAGCAGTGAAATACAAAGAAAGATTAGGAATTGAGCGAATTTTGTCTAAACAGGTGTGTTTAAATATCAGAGCCAAACTTTCTTTGTATTTCACTGTTTAATTAGTGTGCATGACTTCGCGTGTCCCAGCTTTGACGTCATTTCCTGTGAATAGTAAATCAACTTTAGCAGGGAGAAAATGTATGAAGATGAAATTTTCGAACGACAAGATATATTACATTTCTTTTTGGTAGAACCCAAAGATTAGCAAAGCAAACCAATGAAGCAAAAATAAATCTGGTTAGAGATTTAGGTCCAAAGTACTCAAACACTTAATTGCACTTTCAAAGTTGCTGACCATCTTGGATGTATTTTGGATGTAAAACAAAATGTGTGCTGACGGTGAGCGCCAACGTAAACCGTAGTGTAGTTCGTTATAGTTGCTGATATATAGACTTCAAGTACGTATTCCATATAGGGAAGCGGCCTAAGGGCAAATATAGATTTGGATTGACGAGCAAATACATTGAGAGGATGGCCAATATTACGGTTTACGTTAGTATTAGGCCGTTGGTATTAATTCTTGGGTTAGTATTACCAAAGAATATATGCAAAAATAACTAAAAAAAACATGGATATAACTACTTTAAAATCGGACATTCTTGTTCACCACTCTATTTACAGTCATCTGACAATAAGTCACCGATGTCAACAACCTTATTGATCAGTATAATGTTCTACAGACAGCCATCGATAAACATGCGCATTTACAGAGCCGATATGATCAATTGACATCACGATCTAATATTGCGCCTTGGTATATAATGATTCTTTGCGGGTTTTAAAGAGACTCAGACGTAACCATGAGCGAAAGTATATATGTAATTAAACAACATGACTCCTATACACCATCAATTGTTCAAGGACCATGGAAACATTGCATTAAACCTTACAATTGCAAAGACAGATTATTATCACAAGAAACTTTTCATCTATGTCTATTTAAGGTCAAACCAATTCCTACATTTCCATCGTACTAGTCAATTACAGAGTCTTTAGCTAAAGATTTTAACTGCTATTTCTATGCCAAAATACAATCTCAAAAAGATAATATGCAAAGTTCTCACCTGTCGTCTTTATACATTTCTGTTGTTCTATACTCGATCTATCTCCAAGCAGTTCGTCATTGAGTGAATTTACTATTGTTTCTGAAAACTACATCAAAGAAATTATAAATCACTCTAAATCTAAAACATGTATACTTGACCCAACACCAACACAAATCGTCAAGCAATGCGCTGATGTTCTATATCCAAACTTGACTTTTGAAATAGCCTACTATAGCTGGATTACTATCAACAGAAATTGATAAACTTCAACACGTACAAAATGCTGCCGCAAGATTGGTATATGTTGGAGCTAAGAAGAACGATCATATTACCCCTATCTTAAAACTTTTACACTGGCTGCCCATCAGAGCTAGAATTGATTTCAAGATTTTGCTATTAATGTACAAATCTCTTAACGAACTACCTTGTGAATATATCAAGAACTTGTGACAAGATATAAGCTTCAACGCAATCTGAGATCATCTACTCGAAGTTTATTAATTGTGCCATTAGGAGTTATGGTGTCAGAGCATTCACGGTGACAGCTCCAAAACTTTGGAACCATTCCAAACCTTAAAGCAAATCAGTTTTATATCAATGCTCAATTATTTTATTGAACCATATAAGTGCGCCGAGACTCAGTGTAGCGCTCCTAAAGGTATTTATTAGTAATAGTAGTAGTAGTAAGTATAATAACGTTATGTATAGGAACAATTCGTTGTCGGGATGGCGGCCATCTTGAAACTAGTGCAATGTATTTGGTGAAGGCTAAAAGGACCTTCCATTTTCAAGAACTAGTCTAATCCTAATTTCAATCCTATGACCGTAACCCTAACATTGATACTAACTTTAACCTTAAAGTGCCCCTAACCTCAAAATGTTTTATTGTCTTGTTTGGAAGAACTTTTAAAATGATAAAGTAACTTCTTTTGAAGATTTACGTTTCTTTGCTTTCTTTTTGAGATATATCAGTTTGTTTGATATGCAAATGTCTGGAATTTGATATGCAAATGTCTGGAATCAATGATTGGAGAAATGTGTATATCTCTTTCATTCTCGAACGAAACCTTTAAAATCAAGAAGTTTGGTGTTGTGGGAGAAACGCACACACGTGTTATTCACACTTTAGTGTTTTTATTTCAACTCATTATGCATGTGTGACGATATTCCAGATATTTGCATATCAAACAAACTGATATATCTCGAAAAGAAAGCGAAGAAGTGAAAATCTTCAAAAGAAGTTACTTTATCATTTTAAAAGTTCTTCTAAATATGACAATAAATAATTTTGAGGTTAGGGGCACTTTAAACTTAGCCCTAACCTAACCAAAAAGACCAGATAAAACAGAAAAGTCCTTTTGAGTCATCCCTTTTAGCCATTTCCAATGTATTTGCTCGTCAATGCAATGTATTTGTGTACTACAGACCCAGCCTCGTACCTTCACGCAAATCAAACATGGGCCTGGGTGCTTTGACGGTTTGCTGAATTTCCACACCGTACCTCGATTGACTACATGAATACCACATTTGGTATTCTCTAGTATTATATTGCAGGATATTGTGATGCAAACATGCAAAATGTTGCGAGACTTTCGAAAAGCGTAAAAAACACGAGCTGATAGGCGAGTGTTGTTTAGATTTTCCAAATTCGAGCAACATCCCATTGGATACTCTGATCCTGCGCGGATATTGACCAATCAGAGCACTTGTTGTGTACATATTATTTTATAATATGATTTGTTGTATTCAGGTTGCCGACGAAGAAGCCCTTCCTTACTATCCTTATAGAGACGATGCGCTCCTCACACATAATGCCATCAAAACCTACGTAAAAGACATTGTTCACGGATATTACGGTACAGGTTTTAACTAGAATTTGACCAGTAAGATTAACAACTGACGTCAATCAATCAATCAATCAATCAATCAATCAATCAATCAACCAAAACACCCAAATAGCCAACCAACCCATCAATCCATCAATCAATAAACCACCCAACCAACCAACCCATCAATCAATCAATCAATCAATCAATCAACTAATCAACCAACCAACCTAATCACCTACCCACCCAAGTAACCCATCAATCAATCAATCAACATATATCCCAACAATTCAATCAATCAAGCAACCAACCAATGATCATCAATCACATACAAATCTGTTTTAATTTTGCGCCAGACACTCCAGCCAAACTCAATGATGATTACGAAATTCAAAATTGGGCAAACAGTTTGGTTGATGAAGAAGGATTGGGTCTTAAGGTAGTCATCATTTTCTTTATACTATGTCTTTCGGGTTTTATTTTTAAATATTTTGAGGTAACTCCATATAATTTCTACGTTGGGTGACAGAGAACATCCCTTACATGGATATTAAACTGTTTAATATCACAATTAAAAACGATACATGGACGTTCGTCAAGCTCAAATCCTCTGAAAATGTTTCTGAGTCCCGGACAGGAATCGAACCTGTAACCTAACCTAATTCTGACTGTCAGGGACTCTTCATTTTCTGAAGATTTAAGCTTGACGATCGTTCTTGTATTGCATGTCTACACCCATATTCACTACAGCAGTATTATATTAACACACAATTAAATAGTTGAATTATATATTGACGTATATTGCAAAATTGAGATATGTATGTGTTTAACAATTAGGTTATGACAATACATGGAGGATCGTCAAGCTCATATCCTCAAAAGAATTATTCCGAACCTGTAAGTTCAATTCCTGTCCGGCACTCAGAATTATTTTTCTGAGGATATGAGCTTGACGATCATCCATGTATTGTCTGTCTACTCCAAGCTCTCCCACATTCACTACAGCAGTATGTATATTAACACAATTAGGTTATAATAATAATAATAATAATAATAATAATAATAATAATAATAATAATAATAATAATAATAATAATAATAATAATAAGTAATAGGTAAATATGAGCAGCAGATCTTTATCTGATATACAAACTCGAGCGGAAGGCGAGCGTTTAATTATAGAAGGCAAAAAAGCGCACAGTTAGATTCTATTGAAGCGCTATTTCGCGCAAAAGAGATCTGTCTTGAGTTGCACCCGAAATACTTCTCGCGATATCTCATGGCAATGAAGGTTGGTAGAACAGCCACAGAACATTCCTATAGGGCAATTTTTCAATCGCTGAAATCAGGATCTGAACAACCAACGATTATTATACGTAAGAACAAAACTTAACGACATGTTGCAAGGATATAGAACTAGAATTGGTCGCCATATTGGATTATGCGGTATATCGTAGTAATCGTGGGCGCAAGCTTAAATTTTCTGACAGAGATATCCGGGGGGAGCGATTGCCCGTACCACTTGTTGCTCTGGATGTTGTTCTGAGATTGTTCTCCATGTTGTCCATATTTATTTTTGACTTTGAACTTTTATCATAAGAAAATCGACTAGCAGTGATAAATATAAATAAACCAGTGAATTACTCGACATTTTATATATTACATGAATGTCTCAAGGTTACTTTAAAATAATTAAACATAAACGGTTATAAGCAGAAGCATTAGTGAAGCAGCAAAATGGTTCGTCTTATTTTCGTCGTTCTCTAACGGCGACCATGGGGAACGTCGAATGATTTCCACTATGATGCAAATCTGATCTGATACTGTAGATAAGTTGGATATTATATTGTCGTCTTGCCGATCGATAATCAGATCGAGGGTATGACCACTGCGATGAGTAGAAGTCGTAACATGATGTCTCAGGCCTTAGGACTCTAGCAAATCTCTAAACATCGATGCATATATAGTGGTTGTTGGGTAATTCCATGTGGAAATTATAGTCTTCGTTTATCAACAAATAACCTGAGGTTAATTCCGGAAGGGATGAAAAGTCTTGGTAAAAATTAGGAGTTGATCGGTTCTTGTTTGATTGAAAAGGTTTATAGATAGTAACTAAACTAATAGACTAACTATACCATGGTTAATAAGTGGGTGCATGCATTCCATTGAGGAAAACAGTTGCCACTCATTCTTAGAAACTTTAAAACCCTTTCGTAGAAAAACGGCAAGAAATAAAATTTCTGTTATATGGTGATGCCAAGATTCTGTTATGGCCAATATGTCTAATCGCTTAGATATTATTATAGATCACAAATCGACGCAGTCTTTTTATTAATCGAAAAGTGTTCCAGGTAGCGAATCTTATATTTGAAAAATTTGAGGGCGCTTTCTTGATGTTGATATTGATCAGTTAAATTTCTGCCATGTTGATGTTGATGGTTGACTGGTCGTATGGAACGTGAATAATAATTCTGAGACTCCTGAGATTTCCTTTTTTGTTGGGGTAGCCATTTTGAATTTGCTCTGCATGAGCTAATGTATAAATGTCGCGCAAAAATAACCGAATCAAAATAAAGACGGAACAGTGTAAACAGAACTGCACCGTATACGAATTTCATACCGAATCCAAATTCGTCCGGTATCTCGTAAACGCAGCAGAAAGGGATGGACAATACGAAACCCTTTAATTTATGTCCTTTAATTTATCGTCCATAGGGTGTGCCTGGTAATGGAGTATTCAAAAACCGTAAACACCTCATCAAGGTGGTAACAGCGATAATTTTCATGGGCAGCGTCAGCCATGCTGCTGCAAACTTCTCTCAATATGACGACTACGGTTTTCCAGCCAACTATCCAGCATTTCTCCGGGGGAAACCACCAGAAGACAAGGTATATCACAATTTAGTATCAACCAACTAGTGGTCTATTACAAATTCGGCATTCTGATTGGCTGAGCTACTCACTGTCTAGCGTTACCCAATCACAAACCTTCTTATGCTGGAATATTCCTATCCTGACCAATCAGAAGCCACGACATATTTACGCTAGTCCAAACATGGCGCCCGCTAAAATGTATATACGAGTGATGAAATCATGAAAACATTGGCCCGAAAGTAATGGAAAATTGTTCAGTTTGACATTTTCGAATAGGAAAATGAATTCGCTTATGCCTATGGAGTATATCTATACCAAATGTGAAGCAAAGTAATTACAAACTCGTTTTTTGTGAGCGATTGTTTATCATGTGCCAAATGGGAGACTTGAATGGGAGACTTCTACAAACAAAAAGGTAAACCTATCTGAAAATTTGGAACAATGTTAGAAAGGTTGTTTATGGTTGATACTAAAACAATTAGACAACTCGCCCTCGTTGTCTATGAGCAGATAGTCAACTCGGGCTTCGCCCTGTTGTCTAATTGTTAAATAGGAGTACTGATCTACATAAGAGACTGGATCGAGCAACCCATTGTTCGACACTGCGAAAAATGAAGACAAAACATTTCGTGGCGGGCATCTCTGACATATAATATGAAAAGGAGAAATAAGAGAACTTCAATATGTCGAAAACTACTTAAGTAAGGGACCACTTGCGTATGTAGCGCTATTTAGTTTCTGTCATGGAGCCGTAGTTTGTGATCCAAAATTACAAGAAACAACTGATTCACTTTAGCAGCGTGAACGATAAGAGTTCATTGAATGCTATGAAAAATGAAGCCAAAACATTTCAAAACTATAACGGAGCTATAGTTTGTGTGCTAATGTACACGAAGACGTTCGACAACTGATTCATTTTGTCATCTTAAAAACTCAATCAATGGTGGGAGTCACTAAATGTACTCGTCATGTCAACATGAACATTTCTGAACAACGTACGCATGACGAGACCGAATGACGATGAAGTGTTTTGGAATATGGTAATTGTAAGAAAGTAGGATAAACATCCACATCTAACCCTAATAATAAGCCTATAATACTAACTTATAACTAAGGGTTGGAGAATGAACGCGAGTAATTTATGGGATTTAGTGTCGCGAGCATTATAGATAGAAATGCACGAGGGCTGAAGGCCCTGAGTGACTTTCTATGTAATGTGAGGGACGCTAAATCCCACAAATCACAAACGTTCATTCTCTGTAACTGTTTTAGATAATGTGGAACGACGAAAAAATGGAAGCATATTGTTTGATTCTTGTCACGAAATTCAAATAGCTGCAAAATTTGACTTGACTTCATTCATAGTATTTACTTTTGTCTTGAGGCCTTATTATAGTATTTCCTAGTAAATAGGAAATACTAATGACTATAAGGCCCAGGTCAAACGTCGAACTTTTCATGGGTCGAACTCAATGCAAATGAAATTAAACAAAAGAGTTTCCTAATTTACATTGAGTTCGACTCATGAAAAGTTCGACGTTTGACCCGGGACTAACTTAGGGAATACTAGTCTTAAGGTTATAATTTCATGTTACGAGGTACCAAATATATTACCATATATTAGCAACAGAACCCGGTAAATACGTACCTAAAATGAACAGGTTTTGTGATTGGCTACATGGAACAAAAGTGCAGTTAGTGTTAGGACATTGGTTTCTTTTGTGGTTGATTCTATTGTTTTGTTTTAATCAACCAATTACAAACGTTGTTCGTATAGGTAGGTGGCGACCCACAGAACGATATATATGTTATGTATTACCTCGTTCTTTTAAAAACCTCCGCTTATAACTTTCTATATTATACCTCAATTCCCCGCTGTGGCGGTCCCCTCTGTGGAGGGGTATTCGAATCGACTATCACGTACGAAACCAAATACCACGCGCGAAAACCAAATAACACGCGTAAATCAACCTTTATTAATGATGTAAATCAATCTTTTGATGTTTTTTATTCATACATAATGATAATTTAATAATTAACCATTTAAAACAAATAATTTTGTGCTTTTATTTATTAACTTCCAAGTCCGGGGTAACTTTTCCATTATTATTGCCAACATTTAATGAAAAAATGTCAGTTTGGTAGTCGAGATTAATGGCGGCTGTGGTAAAACACAATTTGGTATTGTTGCTGCGCTGCTGTATGTAATCTTCAAAAACTCAATCCAATCTTGCGCACGAATTCAGTCACGTGCATGTGTCTTTATACTAGCCAAAGCACACTTGGTCATGCTTCTGCACACAATAGACTTTTGTTATTTAAATTAGATAAAGATTTTATATAAAGATTTTTTATATAAAGATTTTTATATAAAGATTTTTTATATAAAGATTTTTATATAAAGATTTTTTGTATAAAGATCGTATTTTACATTAACATAATTATAGTTTCAACACATAATGATAATTCTCGCACAACAACATTCAAATTTAAGAACTACCACGATCTAGCTCTTTACAAGAATCACTTTTCAGCAAAATTGAAAGTACAATTATTGAACACACAACTCGACATGTTCGTGTTAACATTTGATACCCTCTCACCTTCACTCGCACGCATCGGGAAATTACTCAACATTTCGTCGGCAACGTCAAATCTAAAATCAGCCAAACTGAAGTCTATTAAATCCTTACATTCTTCTTTCAAATCACTGTTCGCCCTCTCTGTTATATTCCTTGGAGGTCCTAAAATAGTACTCACACGCTTTTCTTGCTCTTCGTTTTTTGGTTATCGAAATCTTCGCTTTGGAGGCATATCAAAGACAAACGCTGGTTCGGCATTACCACGCCTCGGCATTTAAAATTCATATTCAAATTTTTGGTAGAGGACAACCAAGTTGCTATTCCCTAGTGATTTTATTTTCTATTTAAAATCCATGTTTCTCATTCACAGTTTTTGAAGCTATTCAAAACACTCGCATCACGTGTTTTATCAGATATAAAACACTCGGGCTACGCCCTCGTGTTTTATATCTGATAAAACACTGCTGCTCGTGTTTTAAATAGTACATTGAAATTCAAAAATTCACCATTTATATAAACACAACCATTTCATAAGAAAAAGGTATAAAGATCTCTTCCGGAATTGTTTTGTAATGATTTTATTAAGTCAGCTAGAGCACCATAAAACACTGAATATACTGAGGGTATATAAAATATACGTATTTCTAATTAAGTTATTTTCCAGACCTATGCAGGATCGCTCTTTTGCGCTAGGTTGTTCAATGGTGACTTCACTGATTTGTGCTGCTATATTAGTTTTATTTTGTACACTATTAATTATTACTATTATTGAACTATATTAGTTCTATTTTATATTTTGCGGTAGACGGACGTTTCCGACGACGAAATTCTGCAGCATTTACCAGATAAAGACATGACGTTAAGCATAGCAGCTATCACGAAATTATTAAGTGACCGTGGAACGAACAGTTTTGGTGATTTTGAGAAGAAATATATGTTTGACCCAATTGGGGAAATGGCGCGTGAAAGGTAAGCCATCATTCTGTGAAAGACTTCACATATCTATAACTTCACGTATCTATAACTTCACGTATCTATATAACTTCACCTATATCTATAACTTCATGTATCTATAACTTCACGTATCTATAACTTCACGTATCTATATAACTTCACCTATATCTATATAACTTCACGTATCTATAACTTCACGTATCTATAACTTCACGTATCTATAACTTCACGTATCTATATAACTTCACCTATATCTATAACTTCACGTATCTATATAACTTCACGTATCTATATAACTTCACCTATATCTATAACTTCACGTATCTATATAACTTCACCTATATCTATAACTTCACGTATCTATATAACTTCACCTATATCTATATAACTTCACGTATCTATAACTTCACGTATCTATATAACTTCACCTATATCTATAACTTCACGTATCTATAACTTCACGTATCTATATAACTTCACGTATCTATATAACTTCACCTGTATCTATAACTTCACGTATCCTTCACGTATCTATAACTGCACGTATCTATATAACTTCACCTATATCTATAACTTCACCTATCTATATAACTTCACGTATATCTATAACTTCACGTTCACGTATCTATAACTTCACCTATCTATAACTTCACGTATATCTATAACTTCACCTATCTATAACTTCAAGTATATCTATAACTTCACTTATCTATAACTTCACGTATATCTATAACTTCACGTAGGCCCTATCTATATAACTTCACGTATCTATGATAACTTCACGTATCTATGATAACTTCACGTATCTATAACTTCACGTATCTATAACTTCACGTATCTATATAACTTCACGTATCTATATAACTTCACGTATCTATATAACTTCACGTACTGTATCTATAACTTCACGTATATCTATAACTTCACGTATCTATATAACTTCACCTATATCTATAACTTCACGTATATCTATAACTTCACGTATATCTATAACTTCACTTATCTATATAACTTCACGTATCTATAACTTCACGTATCTATATAACTTCACGTATCTATATAACTTCACGTATCTATGATAACTTCACGTATCTATGATAACTTCACGTATCTATGATAACTTCACGTATCTATAACTTCACGTATCTATATAACTTCACGTATCTATATAACTTCACGTATCTATATAACTTCACGTATCTATATAACTTCACGTACTGTATCTATAACTTCACGTATCTATAACTTCACGTATCTATAACTTCGCGTATCTATATATAACTTCACGTATCTATGATAACTTCACGTATCTTATAATTTCACGTATCTATATAACTTCACGTATCTATATAACTTCACGTATCTATATAACTTCACGTATCTATATAACTGTCGTGAATGGCCTCGTAAAAATGTATTCACAACACGTCACAAAATAGGTTTGGTTTATCCGTTTAATCACGATCACGCTCACATTGAAAATTACTCTCTCACTCTCTCTTATTTACTTTGCTCACACTCGCTCTCAAGATTTTACTCTGCTATATTTAGCTATCACATGTACTTGTATTATCTAATTAATAATTCTAATCTTGCATACCACACATTCTCTGCTATTACCGACACACTCCCCCATATATCTCCGGCGGAGATATATGTTCTCAATAAATTTGCCATGCATTTCAATCAACCTAAAATCAACTATGACTAAGTAAATATAAAGTTAAAAACAACGAAATGTTCATAAAATGTTCTCAGTTTATAAATGTTTCCGAGTAGTTTTTTCAGAATAGAATAGTTATAAATCGTTCTCCGCAATATCCTGGATGCGCTTGCGCGCTGCAACAGCTGCATCTCGTTGAGGTCTAAATGTTTCTGCTTCGACATTCAACTGGCTTGGCACTGCTGGGGGTAGCCTGTCACACGACAGTTCCAGTGGGTACAGATGTTGGACCGCACGTTCGATATATGATTTTCCAGCACGAAGCCGGGCTCCTCTCACTGCTTTGTCCTTTCCCACGATCAGCGCTTCTACTATCCCAAGGGACCACTTTCCCCGGTTCTTCTCTTCGGATTTAATGATAACTATATCACCAACTTTGGGTGAAGTTCCAACTCCAACTTTACCACGGTGTCGCTCGCGAAGTCCTCGTAAGTACTCACGCGTCCACCGACTCCACATGGCCTCCTTGCACTTCAACAACTTCTTTGCCCGTTTACGAAGGTCGTTGCTCTCTATGCGGCTAGGATCCATCTCTGGGAGGACGTTGCTGTTCGCGAAAAGCATGGAATTTGGGGTCAGCACCGGAAACTGGACGTCGTCCTCCACGTAGTTTAAAGGTCGGTTGTTGAGGGTAACCTCAATGTCAAAAAGGACCTCTTGCAATTCCTTCCAAGACAGCATTCCGTTTCCGATTGTCTTGTTTAGGGCAGACTTTACAAGACCAATCATTCTCTCAAATTGTCCGCCCCACCAAGGAGCGCGGCTTAGGTTAAACTGCCAGTGCACTTGATTGACGGACAGGTAATTCTGCATTCTCTCATCTCGTACCACTCTTCGTAACCACTTCGCCGCTCCCACGAAGGTACGACCGTTGTCGGAGTAGATTCGGTTTGGTCTTCCCCGACGTGCAATGAAACCCTTGAGGCTGTGGAGACATTCGCTCGTTTCCAAATTTGGTAAAAGATCCATATAGATACCTCTGGTCAAACTGCAGGCGTACAAGAGTATGTACGCCTTCCTCTCACGTTTTCTTCCATCCCGGTATCGCACTGGTCCAGCGTAATCGATTCCGATTACCTGGAAAGGATTTACACCCTGTGTCCGAGTAGTCGGCAGGTCTGCCGGTGGTGGAGCTGCATACGCTAAAGCTTGATGTCGCTTGCACCCGTGACAGCCACCACGCACTTTCTTTACCAGTCTTCTCAGCCGAGGGATCCAATACCTGCTTCGTACTTTGGTCATGGTCAGACCCGTTCCCCCGTGCAGAGTTTGCAGATGTGCCTCCTCCACGATGCGACGAGAGAACAGGTGAGTGTCCGGCAAATACACCGGATACTCCCCCTGTACTCTACCCCGACACTCCAAAACTCCCTCTTGGTTTGGCTGTAAGTTAAGTGCCACACGGTCTTCTAGATCGCAATTCTCCTGAGCATGCTTTACCCAGAAAAGTCTCTGGCGTTCTGTTTCTTCCGTAGTCAGAGGTCCGGATTTCTTAGGATTTCCCCGACTAGGAAGAGAGTTGTTTATAAATCTTCTCATCCATGCAACCACACGCACTGCTTTCGGCAGTCGATACCTTTGCAACACGTCGAAAATCTCGTTGGTATCATCCACGGCGACTGATAAAACACCACGTATCACTTTCGCCTCCGCTCTACTCGCTTGCGACGATTCAGGTACGATATCGGCTGGCCAATTCTCCGGATTTGAGAGCCACTCGGGTCCATTCCACCACAACTCGGCCTCTTTTAGGTTTCCTCCTCGGCTTGCAAGGTCTGCTGGGTTGCTTCCCGTGGGGACATGTCGCCACGTCACGCCCATGTGACTGTTGATCTTGCGTACACGGTTGATCACGAACTGTTTGTATTCCCCTTGACCCTTGATCCAGTACAATGCCACTGTACTATCCAACCAACAATATGTTTGGTGTACAGGAAAACCTTGCACGGCAGCTCGCACGTTGGTAGCAAGGTTAACGGCCATGTGCCCAGCCACTAGCTCAAGACGAGGAATCGTCAGTCCCTTTTTAGACAGTCTGGATCTCGCAGCAACTAGACCCTGATTGGTTCCTTGTGGTTGCTGAATGACTGCGTACACACAGGCTGCTACCCCGTCCGCACTCGCATCCCCAAAGGCGTGTAGATCAATGCTCTGTATCTCCTCTCGATGGACTGTCAGCGACCTGGGGACCTCCACTTTCTTTGGAAGAGTACCTTCCCACTTGCTCCACTTTTTCACCAAGGTTTCCGGTATTGGCACGTCCCAGGCAATCTTTTCGTCACACACAGCCCGATAAATTATCTTGCCACTGAGGGTAATGGGTGAAACTAACCCCAATGGATCATAGATCTTGGCTAACCTTGCTAGAACTCCTCGCTTCGTCATCACTGTGTTTTCTTCTGGTACCACTACGCTCAGTGTGTCCCGTTCTGTGTTCCATGCTAGTCCGAGAAGGCTTCGCTCCCCCACTGCTGGAGATCCTAGTTGCTGCTTCGCGTAGGTGCTATCTCCCATTTCTGGCTTGTCCGACTCTAGTTCTCGTGCATTGGAGTGCCACTTGTGCAACTTGAAACCGGCATCCTGGAAGATTTTCGTGGCCTTTTGTTTCACCTCCTGTGCATTACTCACGGTAATGGACCCAGAGATCAGATCGTCAACGTACAGTTCCTTTTTGAATTTGGCTACTGCCTCAGGCTCTCGCTCCTCCCAACTGGTCAGATGTGTATCAACAACTCCTGCGAGTAAAAAAGGAGATGACGCGAGCCCAAACAGAGCCCTGGTAAATCTTAACGTCTCGACTTCCGACTGTTCGTTTTGGCGCCAGTGGAAACGCATTGCATCTCGGTCTTCTTCTCTCACACGCACTTGCAGAAATGCCTTTTGTATGTCGCCAGTGATCGCCACGGGGTTGAACCGGCCACGAACTAGCACGTCCCACAGCTCGTTCTGCAAGGGGGGTCCAGCGTACAGGCAATCGTTGAGAGATGGAGCGCCGTCGTAAGCCTTGGCTGAAGCGTCGTAGACGACTCGTAGCTTCGTTGACTCCGCTTCGGCACGCACAACCGGTTTGTGCGGGATGTAAAACTCTCTGCCTACCGCTGTCTTCTCTGCACTTTCGACCACTCCTGCTGCTTTCTGCTCTTCAATAACCTCGCTGTACTTGTTTGTCAGATCTTGACGTTCAAGTTTCCTCACCAAATTAGTTAACCGTCGCAAACTACCGTTCTTGTTGTTTGGTAACGGTGGGTGGTCTCCTCGCCATGGCAATCCGGTTTCGTACCACCCCTCTTCGTCGCGCACGAGCTGCTCCTTGAACTCAGTGTAGACATCACCTTGATCGTTTGGCGGCGTATCTGCCAAACCCAGAACATCAAGGCGACACAACTTCTCGTAGTCCACTTGTGATGTTTGACACAACAACATGTTAGACAAATCAACGCGTTCTTCTCCCGGAGATATTATTGTCCAACCGAAACGCGTCAACTCAGCGATAGGTTGTCCCACTTGGCCAATTTTAGGGGCAGTCTCCGTCTTTAGTTTGGCGTATTCGCTAGCCCCCAAAATCATATGAATTGGAAGTTTCTCCTTAGTGTCGAGATCATCAATCTGAACTCCGTTTAAATGCGAGTTTTGTTCGATTATCTCCTGATACTTTGGATTGTCTAGAAGCAAAAGTTCGCCCTTTTCAACTCTTGTGACCTCTACTTTCAGAGAAAATGTTCCATCCGTCGCACTTATCTCTACGTGAGACAGTTCCACTTCGCGTGTTGTGGTTTCCAATATCATCTCGATTTTCTTCGTCTCTCTTTTTGCCCGACGCTTTGGCAATCGATCCAGAAGTGCCGCTGACGCGTATGAACTGCCGGCGCCAGTGTCTAATAAGGCTCGGCATTTCAGCCCTTCCACATCAACAACAACGACCGGGTAAATTACCTGCGGGGTCGGAGCTCCTGTAGCGATAAGAAGAGGATTTCCTTCTGCGTCACAACGAGTGTTACATATCGATGTGTGGTGTCGGCGTTGACACTTCTGACAGCTTGCCTTGCTTTTACAATCGTTTCATCGTTTGCTCGATGTCTCGAACCGGTGCAATTGAAACAGCGCTTCTTGTTAGATAAAATTCCCTTGCGTTCACCGACGTCAATTATACTTGTACAGTCCTTCGCTTTATGACTTCCGTCACAATAAATGCACTGATCTCCAGAGTGCGGTTCTCGATGAACTCTCGATTGCGTGTTGTAAAGCTTCGTGTGCGATGTTCGTTTATGCGAAGGCGGCGAATGTTGGTTTTCTTTTAACACGTTGTGTTCTTCGACAGGGTTTATTTCCGTCCATCTTTTAATCTCCTTGAGTAGATCCTTGTAATCCCACTCTTGCCATCCTTCTTTTCCGCGCACAAGGTCAGGCTTAATCCCCTTTAGCTTGTCTAGCGTTGATCTCACATTACCTTTGACGTCAGCGAGTCGCCCAAGGGTTTCTAAACTTTGCACGTTAAACCGCAACTGCTTGTAGAATTGTTTCACTTTCGTTGGACTTGTACCGGTTATAATTGGCAGTTCCATAATATTTTTCACATATGCGTTGACAATCTCGGTTGTCTGGCCGTACTCCGCTTCCAAAATAGCCTTTGCGTTGGCATAACCATCTTCATTAAAGGGTAGACCATCAATGTCTGTTCGCACGCTATCGACCAACAACTCCTTCAAATATCCAAACTTGGTTAGGCAATTTAATTTCGTGGAGTCAATTTCGGCAGTAAATTTCCCCCAGAAAGGTAACCAGTCTTCGACCTTTCCACTGAATGGTGTAATTGCCAACTTCGGTAGTTTTGCGCCCGAATTCAATTGATATACGGCGTGGGCGGCTTTCTCTTTATTGTGAGTCTTCTCGAACTCGATCTTCTGCTCCCACAGTTCTCGCTCGTGTTTCAAACTGCTTTGGTGCCTTTGAGCCGCTTTCACCTCTTCTTCTTTCATATCCATTTCCTTAAGTAGTTGTTTAATTCTCCTGGTTGATTCGTCTGCTTCCCGTAGGTGCGGCTCGATTTCGCGGTTCCATGTCGCTACCTCTTCGACGCTTTCTCCTTTCGAAAGCTTTTTCTCTTCGATGGTCTCTTTTAACGCACACACTGCTTCAACGATGGCGGCGATTGAACTTTGCTGTCGTTCAAACGCTTCCCGATCTTGTTTGGCCAGTATGGCTCCAGTCTTGTCGACTCTGAAGTCCAGTGTTTTGATTTTGTTCCCTAGCTCCGTCAGTAATTTCTCCATATTTTAAACAGAATTATTTTGCTCTTGCTCGAGCGTCGCTTCACGGTTTGAAGAATCCTGCCGGGGTCGCCACTATGTCGTGAATGGCCTCGTAAAAATGTATTCACAACACGTCACAAAATAGGTTTGGTTTATCCGTTTAATCACGATCACGCTCACATTGAAAATTACTCTCTCACTCTCTCTTATTTACTTTGCTCACACTCGCTCTCAAGATTTTACTCTGCTATATTTAGCTATCACATGTACTTGTATTATCCAATTAATAATTATAATCTTGCATACCACACATTCTCTGCTATTACCGACATAACTTCACGTACTGAATCTATAACTTCACGTATCTATAACTTCACGTATCTATAACTTCGCGTATCTATATAACTTCGCGTATCTATAACTTCACGTATCTATAACTTCACGTATCTATAACTTCACGTATCTATAACTTCACGTATCTATAACTTCACGTATCTATATAACGTCGCGTATCTATAACTTGTGCACGTATATATAACTTCACGTATATCTATAATTTCACGTATTTATAATTTCACGTATCTATATAACTTCACGTATCTATATAACTTCACGTATCTATATAACTTCACGTATCTATATAACTTCACGTATATCTCTTCACGTATATCTATAATTACACGTATCTATATAACTTCACGTATCAACATATAACTTTACCTATCTATAACTTCACATATCTATAACTTCACGTATCTATATAAATTCTCGTATATCTATATATAACTTCACCAATCTATAACTTCACGTATCTATAAATTCACACATATATAGCTTCAAGTACCTATAAAAATTCACGTATCTATAACACGTAAATATAGTTAACTATATGACTTCACGTGGCTATATAATTCGCGTGGCTATAATTAAATTTCTTGTTCAAGATGTATTTATTGCTTTAGTTATATAATTTGCACACATTTTACATTTCCCTTCAATGTATTTTACATATAGATTAATGGAAGAGTTGGAGGAGATAAGTGAAATCATCGCCGAGCGAAACAAAACACGTCCAGAAATATATCCGTACTTGGATCCAAACGAAATACCGAATTCAATAAGTATTTAACCAGGAGACTGCAGGAGATGAATTAAAGTCCTATCTCATGTTTGGACTTTTTATGTTTATAATCTTGATAGCAGTTTCTGATAAAAAGTGCCCAATTAATGCATCAGCTAAAGTTGGTTTACTGTTCACAGGAAGTGACGTTGAAGAGTGATTCAACAGTGAAATACGCGAAGAATGTTTGACAATTGAACAACTGTTTTCGAAACAGGTGTGTTTGAAGCTCAGAGCAAACTAACTTCGTATATCATTGTTGAATCACTGTACATGATTGTCATTGTGGATCCGCCATTCGTTGACTGACTTCCCGCGAATAGTTTACCTATTCTACCAGGGAACGAAACATCAAGATGAAACTTTAACTGATGATAATATTAAACAATTTTTTATCAGAAAGTGCCAAAGATTATAAATATATAAAAATCCCAAACATGAGATAAGAACTTTAACCTTTTACACGCCATACACCAGGCCTCGTTCGCCATTTTGCGGGTACATTGGGCGGGGATTTCTATTATAATGTAAAAGACTGTAAATAAAAGCACTTTTCTCGCAGGATTATTGACCGCTAGTGAGATTGGGTATGACACCGTAGAGACGTTAAAACAATGTGGACTTTGTATGCGGAGCCACAACGGGAACATCAACATCGACGTTCCCCTTTGTAGAGTTCTCGTGTGAAATAATTTTCAACTTCCTAAATTTTTATACAGAACCACTTCTAATTCGAAGTAAGTAGTATAGAGAGTGGGGCTACGGGCTCAATTTTTACATATTCAATGTTGAACGCGAATATAATCACCAAAACATCACCAAATTTTCACCAAATCCCAAACCCCCAAAAGTTCGATGTCATTTCGGTAATTCTAAATTTACAACATACATCAAATAAGACCACAAACTCGATTTATATGCTAATAATGTGACATTTCAATATTTTTGCATGTTTTTTAAAAAATAGAATGTGTCGTTTCACATTTTTCACATATTTAAAAAAGAAAGTGTCGTTTCAACATTTTCACGTATTTAAAAAATAGTTGTTTCAACGTTTTCACATTTTTTTTCAACAAACTACTGCTGTCTCAACTCACGCGCGAAAAAAAACCACTAGATTTTCAAGTCTAGTGGTGATGTTTATCCAAATGGATAGCAAAATGGTGCTCTTTTGATTGGCTAACAACATTGACTAACAAATAGCCAACTACTATACGAATTAGTCTGTTTGTTCACTACTCTCAGTGTCTACCACCTCGCTCCTAAAATGATGATCGTACACGTGTTTCGATGTTATAATTCCTCCCGACAACAAGCCCAAGAAAGGTACGTACGGTGTCACAATCGCGACAATACTCTCAACGTCTTTCTTTAGTAACGGATCTTTTTGTAGTTCGTCGTTTAGTTCCTCAGGGTTCTCGATAGCGTTCAACCCATCTAGTAAGCTGGCGAATTTGCTGATTAGCAAGTCGGTGAGAAAAGCGTTTGCGATCTCCATTCTCTTCAACTCGTGTTGGCGCCATATCTTATCAATAACTTTCGCGGACGCTTTTTTAATGTACGCTTCAGATTGGCTTACCACACCATCACCAGACAGTCTAATAAGTTCAGATCTCCTAACGTCAATATTGTCTTCCACAGTTGAGGTGTCATCAGTCTCCTCAACTAATTCCTCAATCGTGGGGTTTTCCTCACTTTTGCGTTTTACCATCACGCTATTACTTATACCCATATTCTATTGCGGAATAACAACTTCGTGACTGTATGGATAACGCAGTGAGATTTCGAGTCTAGCATACTTATTATTTTTTAATGTGGTCACAATCGTCGATGCTTCTTCTTTGCTAATGTCTCCAAGGTAATCGTCAATGACAACCTTCATATCACTCTTACTCGGACAGTAAAAGCAAACGAGCTTACTAATGTTTTCTCTATACGGTTTCGCGATCGACGTCAATTGTTGTGTGATGACAATAACGCTCAACGTAAAATGTCGCGCACTAAAAGCCAAGTTGACCAATTGACTAGTCCTATTCTTGACGTCCTGTCCACTCGCACAGTCGTCCAACACAATCAGAGTGTTAGTACCTTTAAAAACGTTAGTCACACACTTGAGAACAGCGTCGACATTGTCCTGTGCGCAGTCTATCGCTAACACATCAGGGTCGCGTACATATCTCCAATCTTGATACGCTTTGTTCCACTCAAAAGTTGGACAAATCAACACAATGTAGTCAAATTTACCACGATACTCAGATTCCAATGTTTCTAGCAAATAATGCGTCTTACCACAAGCTGTCATACCAACAATTAGCGCATTAAACGGGGTCTCCATTAACTCACGTTTGATTTAATACTGGATTGACTGCAACCCATTGTTCATGAAGTTGACCAGTCCATCACTCATCACAAACACCCTACACATGACATTTGCAGTCGTCGCTTTCTTAGTGATCTCAAGAAGCACGCCAGATTGTGTGTTCACAATTTTTTTACCAGTGGCGACGTTGTAATTATCTTGGACGCTCCTCAAGTCGATGACCAACGCAAAACCATCTTTATAGAACTTCCGCATGGTCATGAACTGAGCGTGTTCTTCACTCAACCCAAACAATCGTTTCGCTTCTGCATAGAACTTCGACTTTGGGATGCCTTGTGAGTACACGCTATTTGGCACACCTTCAATTGTGACTCTAACACTCTCAATATTTGGGAAAAGAAACTCCTCACTGTCTGTTCGCACCTTATTCGTGAATAGCAACACAATTGCCTTCATGCTTTTTCTTGGTAGATTAACATTCTCGTTCACAATGGTCGTACCTTTATCCCATTCAGTGGTTTTCATCAACGTAACGTGCTCATACGACAAACTACGACCACTTGCATAGCCTGACGCTATTTCGTCAGCAAGCTCCTGGTTGTCAATCGTTTCATACTCAAGCTCGAGGTTCTCCAGAGTGTATCCACCCACAGCGCTACCGGATTGCGCCACCATGATGTCTGTGGCCTTCGGAAGTGTGATCACATACTGCAAGTTGTTGTTCATGCTAAAAGGAGCGTACAACCCATGGTCGTTCATGATCTTACCGAGCTTAATCCGCTGCTTCGTCCCAATCACACCAAACATCAACGCGTCACTAACCTTAACAACGTCTCCACTCGTCGCGCCACTGTCATCCTTAGAAATTAGCTTTCTCAAGTTCTCACCACCAATACCATAGTCAATCATTTGATTTCGCACAGTGATGCTTTCCCAAAGGTCACGATAAACACTAGTGTAATTTTCCCCACTGTTGTCGTACACAGCTTCTCCAGCTAGTCTCACAACAAGTTTCTCAACCAACAACTTACTAACATTATTCAAGAACCAGCTTTTGGCGTTTGCGTTCTTAAAGTCGAACACTAGACCCAACGATCCAGGCACCAAACAGCTGCTAACCTTAAGCTTTGGTATATCAATGTAAAGTTCCTCACCAGGACTGACCTTATTAGGGTTCAACGTGATCACATGCTGTGTTCTCGCCCCTTTTATGACACCCATGGTCGCTCGTCTAAAACCAGGGCTCAACTCTGCCGATGTGACGTTCATATACTTTACATATGTTTTATCATCTTCGAAGCTGAGACCCTCGAAGCTGAGACTACCGTTTTAGCTTGTAATAATCGTAAGCAAACCACACAAGTACCACCGCGAGTACCCACAGATTTTGAGCCAACCATGCGAGACCCTTCACACCCAACGTCAACGCGTTGTAAACTAGATTAGCCAACCCGACAGCCCATGGACCCATCTTCGTTATCGCGTTCTTAACAGCCTGTGCGAACGACTTTGTGGCCACAGCGCCTCTCATAACAGCGGACCTCCCAGCGATAATAATAGTTGTTATAATCCCAGCCACTGAAATTGCCACAGCGCTCAACCCAACCATATTTTCTTTAGCCCATTCCTTAAATTTCTGAAACCTGTCAATGTCGACTTCTTGTTGCTCTCTAACCTCTTCTATTTGTCGCTGTCCTAAAGTTCTATCTTTCGCTTCTTCAAGCCCTATAACACGCTCTCTCAACACAAATTTAATGCTTTCGTCGTCTTCACCGTCTAGTTCGTCTGATGTTGTATTTATTGCCTCTTGAAAGTGGTTCGCTTGTACTTGCAGCGCACCATCATCACCTATTCTTGATTCGCGCACCACACCATCGCTTGGGTTGACCACACCACTCAGTTCGCGGTTCTCGTCTGGTGTTAGCCCAGGTATGTCGTCATAGCCCACTTTTGTTTCAATTACTGGGAAGTCTCCTGAGGTTACTTCTGCTGTGACAGCTGTTGTTTCTACACTCTCAGGGATTTGATCAACTAACTGTTTGAACTGCTCAATCGCGTTTTTACTACTCCTATCTTTGCTGTAGATCAAGCCATTTTTCCCAGGTATTAGAATTCGTTTGGGTTTCCCATATTTACCATCTTTGTTTATCGGTTTGAAAAGAATAGCCCCTGAGTCCGTAACCTGCGACCTGTTGACTATTTTCCTTGACGCGTCGTCGTGACCGAGTCCCTTTTTGCTTAATTTATGTATTTTCCTATTTATTAGCTTGATTCTTTTTACATTGTTTTCTGTTGGCTCTTTGTTGGGCGCTTTTAGCTCACCCAGTCTTCTCCTAATTTCCTCCTCCTCTTCAAAAGCTATACTAAAACTTACGTCGTTGACGTCGCCATATGACTCCTGTTCAACAAACTCTACTGTTGGGACTTCTGTGTTAGTCCCCCTTATTGTCACCGTCTTACCATCATCAGTGTCGATAAACGACGTCTCTTTTTCTTGATACCTTCTATCCCGTTCGTCCTGAAATCTATTAATTCTCTCAAACAATCTCTCATTCTCGACGCGTACGATATCTGGCATGACACCGTCGGGGTGCTTATCGTTAATTAAATTGTAAGCTTTAGTGTCACTTTCAATTTCGACATCTAATTGATCGTTAGTGTAGGCTCTACCAAGGTTCTCCATCTCGATCTCGTCAAAACCTTCCCCACCTTCAGCCATATTACATTAGCTCACGTTTTGAATATCGCTTTCTGGTATCCACGAATTATGTTTGCTTTCATAGCCCAACCATTTGACCAGCGCCATCTTCTCCCCTCTGACTTTCTTTCTTTTCAACACCTTTTCAACTCTGTACACATCGTCGCCATGTTTCTCACTGACCAGCGACAATTCCTGTTCGTAAAATTTCCCAATAATCTGTTCACCGCTCACGTCCTCAATTTCGTACACATTCGGATCACCACGAATAACCTTTACCACTTTAAACAGCTCTTCAGTGAAGTTGGCTTCATAGCCCTTTGTGAACACACTCTTGTATTTACTAATTCTCACTGACTCGCCAACTCTAAACTTTGGCAATGGGTTGTCTGCGAAATGATGACCAAACAAAGTGGTCCACACTTCACCCTCATTTGACTTATTGACGTCCTTCGGTTTCATCATAATACTGCGGTTCACATTGCTATTGTAATTGCTTACAAACTGGTCCAAAGCGTCAATCCATTTGTACGTCCCGCGGCTATAAAAGTACTTCCACATAATACTCTTCAGACTTCTATTAAAACGCTCAACAACAGCGGCCTTTTTGTCGCTCTTAGTGCTGAAATACTCAACACCGTGTTCTTTCAGCAAACTTTTAACACCAACGTTGTAGAACTCAAGTCCATCGTCAAATTGCGCTAACTTAGGTGTGACCCCAAACCGATCTTTAAAGTCGACCAACAATTTTCCAACAGCCTTAGTCATGCTCTTAGTGTCTTTTCTGTAAACTGCAATACCAAAAGCGTATCTACTCAATATTTCAATGCCTGTCAATATCCAATAATAACCTCCGTTCTGTTTCGAATACTTACTCATGTCCACTAAATCCATTTGAAGCTCTTCACCAAGAAATCCAACAAAAGTCGCGCGGAACTTATGTCTTCTCACAATAGGTTTGTACCTAGTGTAAGTGTCCTGCGCTGTCAACCATTCTTTCACTGTTTTTCTAGTTACTTTCAATCCGTCTCCCAATGCACTTTGATACAGCCTCTCTACACCACTGTACCCTGTCTTGGGATTATAATAAATGTCTCTCAACCCTTGTTCTGTTTCCACACCAAGCTCCATATAATTCACACAATATACAGTTCCAATAGCACCGCGCCAATTTTGAGACCACCATTATTTGGTTTGACACGAAATGTCATACTTGAGTAAGCACCTTTTTTAATTCTCACCTTGGATTCAATGTCTACATGACGTTGCACCGACCCATTCAAAGACTGTTCAGTGGGTATTGGTAACGTTGTGATCACACTGCTTCGCTTCCCATCAATACCCACATTGCTCTCAGAGTCAACAATATCACATAAGATTTCTATGTACTTCAGACCTCTGAGAATGTCGACCTCGTTTGGGCTGGTGTACACCTTTGAGTCACCCTTAATCACCCTATCCTTCGCGAAACCAAGTAGAGGCCCAATGCTGCCAAGATTAAATGGGACGCTAGTCCTAACCTTACATCTACTTGTGAACGGCACTTTCTCTATCTCAAGGTCCACACCCTTACTATCTTTAAAGTCTTTTTTTAATAGTCTGACTAGTGTGTCGAAGTTAGTGTGTCGAAGTTAGTATACCCTCCACTCGTTATCGTACTTTTAAGATCACTCGAAGGGTAACTAAACTCGGAGAGATGAGAGGCGTCGCCATCTAATATGTTATTGTAGTCCCAAAACACAGTGGCTGTCTTAACCATAATGCATGGGTTATCGTGCGTGATCATCACACTGTTGTCAAAGGACACAACCTTTTCTTGACCTTCAATGAATACCGTCAACTTTCGCATTATGTATAACATACGGTATATTATATGCAGAAAGCCCTTCATGACTACTATGGAAAGCACTACAAACGCGCGATGGCTAACACATCGAAGGCTACACACGACGCGAAGGCAGACCTCATCAAAAAAGTACATCTGAGCCAAACGTCAAAAGTGCCTCTGGTAGATCCACAGTCTCCGTTGGACCTCTAATCAACACTACAACCCTGACCATATAATATAGTGTGTGTTATGTAGATGCTAACAAAAAGAAAGCAAGGTGAACTAATTCTTCTTAGTGAGTTTCCAAACGCGCAACTAAACAAGTTTGAGTTTGGGTACAACCTCGCAGACGACAATAAAACAGTCAAGACCGTCGACATTTACTTCAAGTCAGGTCCAAAGTACTCTGACATGATAAACATAAAGTCATCAAAGTTCACGAAGAACAAGGGCTTCACGAAATTCCTTAGCAACACACCAAGATTCCCAAGAATATGGTCGAGCGATGGGCGTGTCCCAAAGTTACTACTGACGGAGACCCACAAGAGCTACAGAGAAGTCGAGACGTTTCCACCATATGTCCTAAATTACCCAACCCACAATTTTGACGTCTTTGTCGACGACAATAATTCCTTCAAATCAGACCTACCGAGAATACTCATCGACACCAAAAGACGTCACAACGACAAGGCAATTGGTGGTAACGTTAACACAGTTTGGACTCTACTCGAGAGTTACTATCAAGCGATCGCAGGTATGTACATCGCTACATACCGCTCAGGGGTGTCTCTACAAAACTTAAGTTATCACGTCGACGTCCCAAAGCAAGTCGTGGGTCTCATGAGGTTTCACGTGTACTTCACCATTCGTCGTGTGATGTTCCGTTTGAGTAAGAGTCAAGTTGACATTAACAATATCTTAAGACTGTACCTCCCTGACTGGCGACTTTTGAAAGGTCACCTACCATTGACTGATGTTGACAATAGATACATCAAGGACATCCAAGGTGATTATCGTCGGTATTGCCCGAGACACTCTGACGGGTTCACACCACTAGGGCAAGAACTACTAAACCAATCGATTGAAGTTTACATGTACGCCATTCTTGGAGCCCAAGCGAGGTCAAAGCAAAGCATCGTGGGAACTAGAGCTAGTGCTCGAGAAACGCAACAAATCTTTAGAGACATCGTTGAAAACGCTGTGGTTCAATATTCACCGAGTGTTTGGATCAACCTTATGAACAAAGCGATTAGTGACACCAACGTTAAGCTAGACACAGCTGTGACACCCAACACTTGGCTGATCCCCAGAAGCATGGTCTTGTTAAAGGACCCCATTGTCGGTTACAATAACGTGCTAAGAACTTCGTCCGAAACTGGGATGACATTTGGGTATAACGACGGGCTGAACTACCACCGAGCGTCAAAAGCGAAGCATAAAAAAGTCCACCAAGCGGCAGGGCTCCACTTGGAAACTCTAGTTACGCCACCTGCAAAGAAAACAGTGGTCACCACCAATCAAATAGTGCAGACCACCACCTCAAGTGAGTCAGACACGACAACGCTGGCGATAATCTTAGGGTTCTCAGCAGTCTCTGGCTATCTGCTAACCAAATACACCTTGAAGTAGTAATGAGCCTAAACTATGGGTATGAGTCTGACGACCCTCACGATAAAATATTAAAAAGAACGAAAAGACATCTGGACGAAGATCCTAAGTTAAGTGCGACCGGTGGGAGGATGTCTGGAATAATAGACATGCAAGGCTCGGCGATAAAAAACGTGGCAGACCCAGTCGATGACTCAGACGCCGCGAATAAAAGAACTCTAGAGCAATTGCTATCAAGCTACCTCAAGAGTCAGTCCTATAACATTGTGCTCGACTTCAACGTTAGCACACACGCCTTAAAAAACGTGGAATTTCACACCAATGGTTCAAACAATGTGAAAGCTATTGGTGAAACAAGTAAATTAGTGCAAAACAACCCGACTTATGGTCCTATTATCGGCATCAGCAGTGTAAGCCAAAGTTTTCTATCCCCTGTGTTAACACCACTCCCACTTGAGTCAGGTCTCCATTTTAACTGCCCCAGTATGCAATGGTGTGACCTCTCTATTTTTGTTGTGGTAAGGTTACCTGCTCGCACCGCTGGATCAAATTGGGAGACAATTATATCAAACGACGACGGTCAGTGGGATAAGTTCATAGGGTACAAGACTGGTATGACTAATGGACTCGCGTATGGTGGTAGCGTCCCAGCAATGGAGAGCATATGCACTATTCCAAGTGGCGTTGACCTCACCAAAATGCATATGATATCAATACACTGGCAAATGGACAATTCACACGTCAGGGTCAATAACGTTAAGTCAGCCGACTCAGACTTCGTAGCGAATATGAAAAAGATAGGCACACCCTATGGAACAATTTTTGGAATACACCGACCAAGAATACCACTCGCACCTTATGCGTACCCATCGTTGATAGAATTCTACGGTGTGAAAATTGTGAGTGGTTACATGACGAACCGAGACATCATAATCATGGGTGGAGAAATGATGAAGGAATATGGTGTAAAGTAAATGGGAGCATGTATTTCGAGACCTCACGAAACATATAAAATAAATAAAACGACTGATCACATGTTCAAAGCTGGTGGGTCATTTGGTCGTGGTGACGTTACTCTAGAGCTCCACGCCGAGATTGGTATGAGGTCTAAAAAGACTTATGGCGAACCTATTATGTTACCAGAGTCAGACACTGTGGGAGTGGTAGGAGACGTGACCTAAGTTATGTAATGGGTTGGCTTAGAAAACTGGCTCGTAACATTAGAAACTTTTTCAGACGACGTAGAAAACTGAGGACTAATAAAACACACCTGCTGCATTGGTACACAACAAACCAGATCTATAAAAAACCTGACACCTATGTCGAGTAGTTTTTTTTTTTGCGAGGCTATAGTAATGGCAACCAACTCAGTGCAATTATTCGATGGTCACCAAATCACGACGGTTAATCACAACGGTGAAATATGGTTCAAAGCGAAAGAAGTCGCGAGCGCTCTAGGTTATGCTCGACCAAAAGATGCAGTTAACGACCACGTCGAACCTGATTGTAAAATGAAGATAGAGCAGGCCTCGTTTATCAACGAACTTGGGGTCTACTCACTAACGTTCTCGAGTAAAATGGAGCGTGCGAGACACTTCGGAAGGTGGGTGCACTCAGAAGTCTTACCAAGCGTTAGAAAAAGTTTAGCCGACGTTGGTCTCAAACACAATCAGTTTAAAATGATCACTGAGTTCGATCTTCATACGAAAGTTGTTGGTTTTCTTAGGAAATATTATCCAGAAGCTATTTTGATAGCTGCTTGTGGTGAAAATCAAGACACTTCGAGTAAAAGAATAAACTCGTGGAAAAAAGGCTACCAACGTGGAACACCTGACTTGATTATTGCCAATGCAAACCGACAGCACACTGGGCTTGTGATTGAGTTCAAGAGTCCAGGTGGCACAGGTAAGACATCCAAAGAGCAGGAGTCTCTGCTGCTCAGATATAAATCCGCTGGTTATCTAACATTATTGTGCGACTCATACGACGACGCTATTACCACGGTAATAAAATATTTCTTTGACGTTGGGTTTCAGTGCTCTCAGTGTTTTCGTAAATTTAAGAATAAATCAGCGTTGAGTAACCATGAGAGACGCTATTGTAAAGAGACTTTTTAGACATCGAGTAATGAGTCGTTGAGACAACTGCTCTAGCATTTTTTAAAGACGTTTTTAACTCAGTAAAAAAATATCTGCGAAACTTTCTCTCTTTATTTCACAAACCTTCTGACCACTGTGTGAAAAAACGTTTCTACTGTACATTGGACGCTTCATGTGACCAATGTATAAATTTTAAAAAAGTGGGGTATTCGAGAACACCCCTAATTTTGTGTGGAAGGATGATGACGTCTGCACACTGCGCGATATTGCTCAGCACCACCAACAAACGATTGTCCTGGGTTGTATCTCCAATTGAATGGTGCGTCAACAGTTGTTCCGTAAGTGTCGCGACAAACAGCGCAATACGCTTTTAGAAATGTGATGTCGTCCGCTACTGGGAACAGTGTGTCGAGCTCACCAAGTCTTTTTAAATGCTCTGTTGTTATGAGACCACAAATAATGACGTGAATGCCAGCTTTAATGTATTCACGGGTAATTGGGAGTAACCCAGAGTACCAATGGCCTTCGTCAATTCCGATGACGTCATAGTCAGCTATCTCGGAAGAACTCGGGAGGTTGGTGATTAACTTCGCAGGTAAACTGTCTGATCCAACAACAATGGTCTGACGATGTGTGGAGAACGCGTGGTCAGTTCGCCTAGTGTCACCTGTGTTGTTCATGTAGAGGACTTTGAGCCCTGATTTACTTAACGTGATTAACCTACGAAGAGTCTCTGTTGTTTTTCCTGCAAACATGGGACCAATCACAATTTCTAGTCTACCGAATTTCTTCATGATTACTATACCTCCAGAGAAATATTTTTTTTATTGTGGTGGAAACCGTCGCTCCACGTTGAATATCCGCTGGAGCTCTAAGTTTTCAAGATGGGACCTCGAGCTCTCGTGTCTCAAGCGATGCAGTGGGTCGTTGGTGACCACACCGCATGGGTGACAGGTGTACACGTTTTCATCTCTCGCGAAGTGTCTGTGGGCGGGCGAGAGTACGTGGTCCCTGATATCATCCGCACCCAGTATCTCATTACACCCCACCTTGCAAACGTGAACGTCGCGGTTTGCGGCGAGCTCTAGCCACGCTTTGGCTTTGGTTGGGCATGGTTTCCACATAAGGGTCGCTAAGAACACTTGGAGGAAATTACCGAGTAATGTGGCTGTGGACCCACGAGGGTTGTTCAAGTAGACATCACTTGCTAACATAAGGTACTTGAATGATGAGTAACACCACACAGGGATTATGCCAGCTAATGTATCAGCAAGCTCGTTGGCTCTCTCCTCTCGAAGATCGATCCAAGCGTCGAGAAGATACCTCGTATGGCGGACCTGAGAGCTAAGCCGTTTTGGCTGCCCTTCAGGGTCAGGGTCGAACAGTGTGTATGTTGAGAAGTACTTGTTTAAGACGCTAGGCCCAGAGGTGTCTTGTGAGGTAGACACACTGACAAAGGCCGTTCTCAGCATGTTGGCAATATCTTCTTCGCTAATTTCTCGGGCTTGAGTCATTATGTTATACTCTCAGAAAAAACCCTAATTTTTAGTGCGTTTGGTCTGGAACTGTGAGATACCTGTGAGGTCAACTGTGAGACACCTGTGAGGTCAACTGTGAGTAAGATAACACGTGATAGTGTATTAGATGGTTGAAGACTCACAGACGGCTGTTGAAGCGAAGATCACAACTGATGTGAAGAGTGCTAAGGTGAAGGACCCAAAGCGTGTCGCTGCTGGTAAAAAGTTGGCTGAGATATCGAAAGCTGCGAAAGAAAAGAAAATGCGTGAAATGATAGTCAACGAAGAACAGGGTAGTGAGTGGAGCTATGGTTATATTGTCGGAACACTTGGTGTTGTCATCGCCGCTGTTTCGCTATGGTACACAATTAGCAGTGAGAAAGAGACACAATTAGAACCTGTGAGCACTGTGGTTAGCACGTCAGAAAATCGTAGAACTTGTCGTCCAGCGTTAGACACATTTGATTCTTGAACAAAACACACGACAATGTATATGGCTGCGATCGATCGAAAAGAACTTATGAACGAACTGTACGATGCGCTACTTGTTACGACTGGTGCTGTGGCAGTGAGTATGATTTCTAAAAAGGCTTTGGGGGAACCATTGGGAACACCAGAGACTGTGAAAGGCACAGTGAAACTTGCTGCAGCTGTTGGCGCAGGAACGCTGTTAGTAAAATGGGTGCAATCGAAAAAGTGGATACCGACAGATCCATTCAAATCAACGTAAGTTAATGGCGAGTGTTGTGGCTGGAGGGATATTTAATGCAGTGGCTTTTGCAGGCGCTGGCTTTATGTTTTCAAAGTTTAATCACACAGGTTATGAAGCTGAGATGAAAAGGCATAACCATGCGTTGGAGCAGTTAGCCAGCGCGAAAGAAGCGTGGTCTGAAAACGAAGTCGCCAAGAGAGATAAGATCCAGCGTTTACGGCAAATGCTCTCAGATGCTAACGCTGACATCAATGACACAAACCATGCGTTGGAAGAACTTAGAAGCGTAATGACCATACAGTACAGCGGACGAGTGTTCACTGAGAGTCCGAGGGTTGCGGATTACTACCAACCGAGTGCGGAAATGAAGGAATACCAATTGTTGTTTGTTAGCGCGCTAGGTTTGGGTAGTGGAATAGCGGTGTGGGTACTCACTCGGTAAAAAAAATGTTGGAGTAGTATAAGAGTGATGGACAAACTTATGAGGCAGATGAGTTACGGCTACACAATTGACGAAATCGCGAGCAAGACGCAAATTGAGTGTGGAGACACCTCCAGGCTCTACTACTGCTCGGATTGTGACATTGTGAAAAATGTGACTGAATGTGGTGGGTACACGCGTCCAAAGTGTGGCGACACCGAATGGGGTTACGTTCAGAGTTATAGTGACATGAGACTCACGCGACCAAAAAGCGTTCACAAGCGGTCTTGGTGGATGGGGAGGAGACTACGGAACGTTGTGAAGGGTGAGCACCTTGAGTTGATAAAAGAGGACTTCTTGAAAGTTGTCAACGCATTGTACTCATGCAATTTGGTAAAGGGTAGAAATGTCAGCAGATATGGGTACTACATTATTAGGTTGTGTCATAGAAGACAATTAGAGACACTCAAGAAGGTGTCAGACCTCAAAGACGGGAAGGTGAAAGACTTGTTTGACGACAATCTGTTTGGGGTGGTGTATCCAAAGTTGGGATGGTGTGAGAGTGGTGATCGCTATTACAACGAGTGGCTTAGGAAAAATAAACAAGTGTAGTATATAGAAGCCATGGATGACGTCACAGAAAACTCACTTGTTAGAAATGGTGCAGCCGTTGTAAATCCACTAACAGGTAGAGCAATCAACGTCCACGGGCGAGTCTACAATCAACTTGTTAGAGATGGTGTTTTTAGTGACACGACAAATGTCAGCACTATTAATCCGCTGACAAACAGGCGAGTTAACGTTGGCAGTCGGACACACAACCGTCTTGTTAGAGATCAGGAAGCGCGACCCGCAGTTGAAGACCATAGCCCACGGCTGTTGAGTCAAGCGCTGAGAGGGTTCACCAGGTCCTATGGAGTCGAGGTGGTTAACGATAGAGACATCAATCAGGTAAACGACAGTAGAAGCGCTGTCATTAATCTTTTGAGACGTGAACTAGGTGAGACCAACGGAATGAAAGTGGTAGAGACAGTTAAGGTCACTTTCGAGAAGGCTTTAGAACTCGATAAGACCACATATAAAACTGCCTACTTTAACAGTGAAACGTTTGTCGTCATTAACGAGCGTGACATCGAAGGTGTTGCCAACCGTGGGTCGGAACAGATCTTGACGCGGATAGCCGGGTGGTTATCTGAGGGGTCTGGGTGGACTATCGACAAAATAGATGCACACTACGTTAATATCGCTATTTATAGACCTTTGAATGGGAGTAGCTACATTACGTTACCAAAGGAGTTGCGCAATAGTAAGAAGGGTTTGGTAAACGTGAATAATGATGATGACAACAAGTGTTTTAGATGGTGTCACCTCGCACATAAGTTCCCTGTTGGAAAAAACTCTGATAGAACGTCGAAGTACGCTAGGCATGTCGGTGAGCTGAATTATGACGGAATTGACTTCCCAGTCGCACTCAAAGATTACAACAAGATCGAAAAGGCTAACGAAATTAGCATCAACGTTTTCGGGTATGAAAATAAGCAACCATTCCCTGTGTATGTTTCTAAGGAAGCGTACCCTGACCACATGGACCTACTGTTGATAACTAATGATGTGGGCAACAAGCACTACGTGTACATTCGCGATTTCAACAAGTTTATGTACCGTCAGACAGAGCATAAGGCTAGAAAACATTTTTGTAGACATTGCCTGCAGTGTTTTAGTCGAGCGGACGTGCTTGAAAGTCATGTTGAAGTATGTTTGGTCATCAATGGGAAGCAAGCTATTAAAATGCCGCAAAAAGGTGCGAAAGTGAAATACGAGAATTTTAGTAGGCAGCTAAACGTACCATTTGTGGTGTATGCAGACTTTGAGGCTATCACACAGAAGGTGCACACAGCAAAGCTGTCAAGCGAGTGTAGCTACACAAATGCTTACCAGAGACACGTTGACTGCGGTTATGGGTATAAACTAGTTTGTTGCTATGACAATGAGTATAGTAAGCCAGTGAAAGTGTATCGTGGTGAAAATGCAGTCAACAAGTTCATCGGGGAGATGTTAGAAATTGTTGAATATTGTAAAGAAACATCTGAGAGTCACTTTAACAAAGAAATGACGCTGACTGATGTCGATAAGAAGAATTTCGACGAGGCTAAGAGTTGTCATATTTGTAGTGTTGAGTACACTGGCGCTGACGTTAGAGTGAGAGACCACTGTCACGTGTCAGGTAAGTACAGAGGGTCCGCACACCGCGATTGTAACGTGAACTTTAAGTTGACTGACAAAATCCCTGTGATCTTTCATAACCTACGTGGCTACGATAGCCATTTCATTATGCAGGAGATTGGCAAGTTTGGCCAAGACATAAATGTGATACCGAACAACATGGAGAAGTACATGGCGTTCATGCTTGGAAAAAACTTAGTATTTTTGGACAGCTTTCAGTTCATGGGTAGTGGTCTAGACAACTTGGTAAGGAACCTACCAAGGGACGCTTTCAAATACACGTCAGAAGTGTTTCGCGATGAGGGGTTGACACTTATGACAAGAAAGGGGGTCTATCCCTATGATTACATGGACTCCTTTAATAAATTCGATGAGCGCGAGCTACCCTCCAAAAAAGATTTCTACAGCATTCTGAATGATGAGCACATCACGGAAGAAATGTACGAGCGTGCCATCGACGTGTGGGACTACTTCGACGTTGAGAGTATGGGTGGGTATCACGACCTGTATTTGAAAAGTGATGTGCTCTTGCTTACCGACGTTTTTGAGAACTTTAGAAAGACATGTCATCGCGAGTATAAATTAGACCCTTGCCATTATTTCACATCGCCTGGATTGGCTTGGGACGCCATGTTAAAGATGACTGGAGTAGAGCTTGAACTATTGTCTGACATTGACATGTTCCAGTTTGTAGAATTAGGTATGCGTGGTGGTGTGAGCTACATATGCAACAGACACGACGTGGCGAACAATAAATACATGAAAGGGTATGACAAAGAGCAAGAGTCGAAGTATTTGATGTACCTTGACGCCAACAACTTGTATGGATGGGCAATGAGTCGAAGTCTACCCACGGGTGGCTTCAAGTGGTTGACTGAGAAAGAAATAAAAAAAGTTAATCTATGCGACTATCACAACGATAGTAAAAAGGGCTTACTGCTTGAAGTCGACTTGGAGTATCCAGCTCATTTACATGACCTACACAACGATTACCCGGTGGCTCCCGAGAAGATGGAGATAACTGTCGACATGTTGTCAGAGTACTGCACGAAAATCAAAAATAAGTTTAATGTGAGTGTTGGCGGTGTGAAGAAGTTGGTGACTAATTTGAAGGATAAAAAAAAGTATGTGTGTCACTACGGAAATCTGCAGTTGTATGTGGATCTTGGATTAAAAATCAATAAGATTCATAGGGTCCTACAGTTTGACCAATCCAAGTGGTTGGGCAAGTACATCGACTTTAACACAGTCAAAAGAACTGCGGCTAAGAACGCTTTTGAGAAGGACTTCTTCAAGTTGATGAACAACAGTGTGTTCGGAAAAACAATGGAAAACTTGAGGAAGCGTGTTGATGTAAGATTAGTTACCACCGAGAAAAAATTAGAAAAGCTTGTCTCGAAGCCGACGTTTGTGTCTTGCAAAATATTTAGCGAGAATTTAGTCGCTGTCCACAAAGTTAAAGAAACGTTGACACTAAATAGACCCGCATATGTGGGTATGTGTATACTAGACTTGAGCAAAACGCTGATGTACAATTTTCACTATAATTACATCATGAAAAAGTACTCTAGCGACACCTGTAGATTGCACTTCACTGACACTGACAGTCTGTTGTACTCGATCAAAACTGACGACGTTTACTCCGACTTTATGATGGAGTGCGAAAAGTTTGATAATAGCGACTACCCTGCAGACAGCCCATTCTTCTTTAGAGAGAATAAGAAAGTTATTGGGAAGATGAAGGATGAGTGCGCTGGAACGCCAATTGTCGAGTTCGTCGGGTTGCGCAGTAAAATGTACAGCTATTTAAAAGAGGGTGGAGGTGGCGGGAAAACCGCTAAAGGTATTAGAAAAAATATAATTAAAAAGGTAATCAGACACGAAGATTACAAAAGCGTGTTACTCGAGCAGAAACAGTTGCGACACACAATGAAGACCATTAGAAGTGTCAAACATCAGATTGGTAGCTACGAAATTAATAAAGTATCGCTGTCCTGCTTTGACGACAAACGATACCTTTTAGAGAATGGTATTGACTCCTACGCGTATGGCCACAAAAACATTGTAGTGAGAGATACCACTGAGAGTAGTGAACAAACAGACTAATTCGTAGAGTAGTTGGCTATTTGTTAGTCAATGTTGTTAGCCAATCAAAAGAGCACCATTTTGCTATCCATTTGGATAAACATCACCACTAGACTTGAAAATCTAGTGGTTTTTTTTCGCGCGTGAGTTGAGACAGCAGTAGTTTGTTGAAAAAAAATGTGAAAACGTTGAAACAACTATTTTTTAAATACGTGAAAATGTTGAAACGACACTTTCTTTTTTAAATATGTGAAAAATGTGAAACGACACATTCTATTTTTTAAAAAACATGCAAAAATATTGAAATGTCACATTATTAGCATATAAATCGAGTTTGTGGTCTTATTTGATGTATGTTGTAAATTTAGAATTACCGAAATGACATCGAACTTTTGGGGGTTTGGGATTTGGTGAAAATTTGGTGATGTTTTGGTGATTATATTCGCGTTCAACATTGAATATGTAAAAATTGAGCCCGTAGCCCCACTCTCTATACTACTGAAGTAAATGGTTTCAACCTAGAATCCTGGAGAAAATTGTTGGGACAATGCTTATTCAGCTTTTTAGTGTAGTGGTTACTACATTTGCCGGTCAGCCGGAAGATCCAAGTTCGAGCCTGTGTCGGACCCAACTCGGAATTTTAAAATAATTGATGAGAAAACTCTTCTAGATGGTTTACATTGTTTTGTTCCAGAAAAAAAGTTTAAAATAAAGTTTAAAATGTCGTGTTGTTAATGTCTTATTGGGGAGAGAATTAAACAACATAGCTTCAATATATATGATATCTTTGTTTTACATATCTTTGTTTACATGCTTAAGGAACCAGATTTACCAATATACATTATAATGTTTGCTAATTATTTCTACAATCTTGTCACTTCTTACAATTTTATCATTTTCATCCAAGTATAACATGACATTAACTACACATGACATAAACAAAGGTATGACAAATTAGAGGATTCACAATCCTTTGTTCCGAAAGTGTCAAGATAAAAATGCATGATGTCATAATTAATATTACGTTTTACAAGAATTAGAAAAAGCTGGAAATATTTATAAAGATGATCTCGTCGCAGAATTCAAGGAGATCGGAATGTCGAGCAACATATTAATTAATTAATGACGTCGTGAATAACACTTCAGTAACCCACATGAACAAAGAACGGGAGAATAAAACTGAAATTGCAACCAAAAATACTAACTACACGAGCGGGGAACCTGCAATATTGCAGATGGGTAATATAAGGAAAATTGACGAGGTAACCAAGAACTGGAAAACTGAAATGCTTAACACGGACGATAATTCCGCTCAAGTACATCCAGTGGTTAAAAATGAACCTCAGCCAGACAGAGAAAACATTGATCTTCCGCAAATATTCTGTAATGATGCCAAACCTGAAATGCATGATGTTATTCAGGGAAGTGAAAATCAAGATCCTCTAAAAGATAATCAGTTTGGAATGTATCGAGATAAACAGATGGATAACAATGACCTTGCTCAAGTAGTTAGTAACGATGCACAATATGAGATGCTCAATATTTATAGAACTGTTATTGTTGCAAGTAAATATATAGACTCCAAAAGATCCGATCATTCTACTTAAGAGATGGCCAACACTGTTACTGGCCCAACAAATAATAACGATGCATAACATGAGATGGACAACAATGACGCTGTTATTAGAGATGATGATGACAAGGTCCCCAAAAGAGGCGATCATTCGGCTGAAATGTATTTTGATAGTAACGAATCACAGCAAGAAATGGAGAACTCTGCACCTGTTCTAGCAATTAATAACAATGCACAACATGAGA
Source organism: Chrysogorgia sp. JL179-B06 (assembly GCA_035772405.1). Lineage (NCBI taxonomy): Eukaryota > Metazoa > Cnidaria > Anthozoa > Scleralcyonacea > Chrysogorgiidae > Chrysogorgia > Chrysogorgia sp. JL179-B06. The sequence continues at coordinate 152,157 of JAYKKM010000142.1, forward strand.
TGGCCAACAATGGTTCGGTTATTGGAGCAAATGATAACAAAGTCCCCAAAAGAGACGATCATTCCGATGGCAAGGCAGTTTGATAAGAGTGATAAGAGTGATATACTTGATGACACTAATGGTACAGGACTACGTCATCAAGAGGAAGAACTAAGAAGACGCCAAAGCAAGGAGAACAGACTCTGTTTCACTAATCAGTGACGAGATCCAAGCTGACGTGTGGATCCAGGTCGGTGGTCTACTTTCCAGTAAAGGCCAGTCTCTTTTCTAATATGATAAATTATCATATTAAAACACCCAGAAATTTTGGGTATCATGTGAGCAGCCAATCCCAGGGCCATTTTCGCCGACCTTCCACCGTGGAGGCAAAATGCCCTGGGTACGAGGTTGGTAAGATTAGCGGAAATCACAAAATTGGTAACAAAGTAAGAATAGTTATATTAAACGACAGTCATCAAATACAAACTTGGCTCCGTGGCTGCTAACAAGAAAAGAGGCGGCTGTTTTCTCAGACTACGTGGCTTCGAACACTTGGGTGATTATTCATGTTTCTGAATAAATCACATCTGTTCGATTAAAATAAACAATCCTGTATTTTCAATGGCCTAATCATGTTAATTCCGATAAAAGTAGCATAACAAAACATCACGCGATTACTGTAAAAGTTGATTATATATCAACAAATTCGAGAAAAAAGAGACCAGGAGTATTTCTACGACGACCTGAATTTTCCAAAACCTCGTTGTCGGCGAGGATACGACGCGCTTACTCCTGACCTTGTGCATTCGCAGTGGAATAATTTAGGTCACGTCGTGGTGACGCGTCGTGGAATCTTAAAGTCGCTATGTGATCACAATGTAAACTATTGGGTTTACCAGTAATTGTGCTTATCCCAATAAAGTATATCATTATTATTCCTAACACTGGAACGTCATCCACTAGCTTCCCCACCTTCTACGACGCAGTTGAGTTGTAGTGACATGAAATACGTTTCATATCGTTGCTTGATACTTGCTCACTGTGAAATAGGAAAGAAGTGTCCACTTCGGTTCTACAAAAATGAAGCGCATACGCATATAAGTACACATCTAAAACAATCAGCTGGCGCATAGATGACGTATATTGTCTAAGTATGTCCTCATTCATCATTAAATCTCAGCTCTAATCAATATAGTCTGCGAAAGCAGACTCTGTCTTCACCCCTGCCAGGGCGTGTGAGGACAGAGTCTGCTTTCGCAGACTATAATCAATAGGAAGAGGGTCATTTGGGAATTCTTCAAGTCAATTCCAGTTTGTCCCTGTAAATTTCAGTTTCAATTTCAGTTTGTTTAAAATAGAATCTGTGCGCTCCGCTATTTCTGGTATAAACAACATATATAATTAAGTATAGCCAAGATATTTTACATGTGAATTATCATGCATGCAAACGTCTTTTGTTCAGTGACGTATTTGATGACGTCACACTAACGTCATAAAAAAAACTATCAATTCGTTTTTAACTCTTTTTTTTCAACTACTTTCAACACGGGGAGAAAATTTTAAAAAACTCGGAAATCGTAAAAGGTCTGCAGCGGGAAAATCTGGTTTGAAACACTCTAAGGTGCTAAGGCCATGCTACACGGTGCAATGTTTCATGCAACTTGTCTCGCAATAATGATTTGTGCGGCGTTGCAGTTGCAAGGTGAGGGATGTTACACGCTGCAACGCGTTTTCGATAAAAGCATTTTTTTCGATAAAAGCCTTTTTTTTTTACAAAAAAAATTTGTTTTGCGAGAGCACTGGATGACGCGCATGTGTTCGCATTCGTTGTTATGGAAACATTGCGAGACAAGTTGCTGAAAGGGTGTTACACGATGCAACGCTGAAAAAATTGTTGCAATCGTTGCAGAAAGTAGAACCCGATTCTACTTTGTACAAAGATTGGTCACAGCATGTTACACGGTGCAATGGTCCGTGGAACCTGTCTCGCAACGGCGTTGCGAGACAAGTTGCATGAAAAATTACACCGTGTAACAGGGCCTTGAGGCTGTAATTTGAATTTTGAATGATTATGGATTAAGCAACTCAGTCTCTACTTATATACAGCTGCTCCATGTACTGAATGCTGCGAAAAATGAAGCCAAAACGTGTCGCGGCAGCCATCTTGGAAAGACCACCTGCGCTATGTAGTTTCTGTCATGGAGCCGTAGTTTGTGTGCTAAAGTACAGGAAAACTTTGACAACTGATTCATTTTGGCATCCAGTCTCTTATGCGGATCAGTGGTTCCATGTCAGATCCCAACCATTGGGTGCTTCGGTGCCCGCGATAACCCGACTGTTATCAGAGCCTATATAGGTCACCCATTTCTCCAGTTGTAATGCAGTAATTACTGCACACGTTAACTCTTTCCTGTCCGGCCCAGTCAAAATCGGTCGTACAAGACTGATGAAGTCGTGAATCGAAAAACACGGCACACACGGTAATGTAAGATTAAAAACTGCGATTGGTGGCACTTGATGTTACGCGGACGTGCAACATGGACTTTTCTAGAAAATTGAAGGTTTTTCAACCTAATTTGTGATAATTAATGCTGATTTATATTAATATTATGTGTCTTCTTCGGGAAATTTGGGTCATCACCTACCTATACTATCAAGTTTTGTGATTGGTTGATTAAAACAATAAAACAATAGAATCAACCACAAAGAAACCAATGTCCTAACCTAACCACTTTTGTTCCATATAGCCAATCGCAAAACCTGTTCATTTTAGGTACGTATTTACTGGGAAATTTGAAAGCACTGATAAAAGCCGGTTTATTGGGCTTAATTTTGGATGTTTTTCAGCCCGACAGGAAAGAGTTAAGTAAAAATTACAGTAATAGACCTTATTCCAAAATGGATGCCAATTTAATATTCTTTTATGTGCATTTAAATTAGCCTTTATAGCCTCGTTTCAGAATAAAAATTATTTTGAATTTCGTGCAGAATAACGAGGCTATAAGGGATAATTTATATGCATATATAAAAGAATATTAAATTGGCAGCCATTTTGGAACAAGGTCTATATATTAGTGCATGTTGAGTTTACAACTATCTCAGTACTAGTTTGTGATCAGTTTTGTTTGGAAGGTAAAATTTGGTGTTCGACACCTACGTAATTTGAATCCAGATGTTAGAATTATCCCATGAACACCATTGTCTAAAAACAACAGAAAACAAAATTTGGTGACTGATAAAAATGTCCCAACAAAAACCGGGAATTTTTACGTTTTAGCCAAGGTGAATTAGACCAAGGTGAATTAGACCAAGGTGAATTAGACCAAGGTGAATTAGACCAAAGTGATTTCAGAAGGAGAGACACGTAATTCTACCTCAGGGCGAGATATGAAGAGTTAAATACACATATAAAAGTGCTTATACAGTAAGTGCTCCAATTGACCCTTTCCAAGCGTTTAATTTTGGTTGATCTGTTATACGATTTAAAGAACTTGGGTTATTGAGTGATTTGACGGGGGTGGTACCAGCGGTGGGTATTTTCAACTCTCTCGTAAGCGACCACCTCGGGACGGAAGTAAGTGGTTGCTTACGAAAGATGGTCGCTTACGATAGATAGATAGATAGATAGATAGATAGATAATTTTATTTAAACACGCTTACAACGTCAACAAAAGCTGGTTTCCACGAAGGGCGTGTACAACAATTAATACAAATAGAACAGTTAGAGTAACAATACTAAGTAGAAAGGTTAATAGATAGTAAAAAGCTAATACAAAATTGAATGTCTATATTTACATTTTTTATGACACAAGCATCATTTTATGACATGAGTAGCAATTTTTTTTCAAAGTAAGACAGAGACTTGCTCTCCCTAATTTCTTTGGGCAATGAGTTCCATATAGATGCACCATCATACATGAAACTCTTTTTCATGCTATTTGTACGTGGTTTTGGCAAACAAATGCCAGATGAGATGTCTCGTAGATTGTAATTTAACACCTCCTTTTTGTACGTAAAAAGGTTTGTGAGACTCTTTGGTCCCATTTTATTTAAAATTTTATACATGATCTTAGCTTTTGCTCTTTTTCTTTGTGCTTGAAGTGGTTTCCATCCCAATTCACTTAACACAATTTTGTGATCAATTTCATTACTCATCTTCACTATAATCCGAGCAGCTCTGTTGTGAAGTTTTTGTAGTCGTGTTGACTGTGTTTCGCCAAATACATTCCATACTTCACAACAGTAGTTAAAGTACGGTTGGACAATGGCATTGTAAACGGAAAGAAGCGAGTCTCTGTCAACAAATTCCCTTAGACGTCGAAGAGCACCTAACCCTGATGTGATTTTCTTGCAGATATTTTCCAGGATAAATGTTGGTCAACAGTTACTCCTAGTGTCTTGCACTCAAAAACTTGTTTAATTGATTCATTGTTTATGGTGACGTTTGGTATGGCTGGGCCATTATTTAGCATTGATTTTGATCCGATCAACATAAATTCTGTTTTTGCTACATTCAGACTAAGTTTGTTAGCTATTAACCATTTCTTGACATTTTCTAAGTCTGAGTTCATTGCAATTTCGACATCATCTATCGTCTCACCAGAGGCTGTTAAATTTGTGTCATCAGCAAATAATCGGGACTCAGTTTCGTTTAAGCATTCTGGTAAATCATTTATGTATAATAAAAAGAATAACGGCCCTAAGATTGAGCCCTGTGGAACACCACATTTAATTCCACGCTCAGAAGAAACAGATCCATTTACTTGACACTTTTGGCTACGATCTGTTAAATACGATTTTATCAGTGAAAAGGCTTTTCCTTTGATTCCGTATGGTTCTAATTTTTTTAGCAGGATTTGATGATCGATCGTATCGAAGGCCTTTTTTAGATCAACAAATACTACTAAATTAAATAATTTTCGGTCCATGTTTACATACCAACTGTTTGTACAGTCTAATAATGCAGTTGCAGTAGAATGGAACTTGCGAAAACCAAATTGATTTTCAGAAAGTAGTTCATTTTCGGTCCAGTAGTCATATAATTGGTTATAGAGAACCCGCTCCATAATTTTACTTATAGCTGGTAATACAGAAATTGGTCAGTAATTTCCTGGCAAATTTCGATTTCCATTTTTATAGAGTGGTGTCACTCTAGCAATTTTCCATTCATTTGGAAAAGAGCATAGTGTAATAGCTTGATTAAAAATATATGTCAGTGAGCTTGAGATCATAGGTGCAGCTATCTTGAGAATTTTACTGGAAATTTTATCAAGACCTGTCGCTTTAGTGCTAGAAAGACCTCGCAAGAGATGATAAAGTTTGTCAATAGTAATTGCCTTGAATGCAGTGAACTCTGATTTAGTATTTTTAATATAGTCCTGAAAGTTGCAATTTGAAGTATCAATTTTACTAGCTAAATCAGGACCAATATTTGAAAAGAAATCATTAAAGCCGTCTGCAATGTCTTTTGCATTTTTTAAACTTTTTCTGTTGACGTTAAGTTCATTTACTATTGTCGGTTTATTATTTTTACCTAGTAAGCTGTTTATTGTTTTCCAAGCCTCTTTGGGATCAGACTTTTGCATAGCAATTTTCTTGGAGTAATAATCTTTTTTAGCATTTTTTAATTCTATGTTGACTTTGTTCCTGGACATTCTATAATTTGACCAATTGATTTCAAGGTTTGTAATAATGGCTTTTCTTTTTAATTTATCCCTTGTGTTTATTAGTTTTTTAACACGACTTGTCATCCAAGGTATTTTTTTTATCTAACCTTTTTTTGTTGAAGTGGTGCATGTTTGTCTAGAACTTCTAAGAATAACTGTTTCCAAATTTCCCACATATCATCTGGATCATCAGCAAAAAAGTAAATGTATTCCCAATGTTGACTCAGCAGCTCCTTAGTAAACTGCTGGTCATTAAAATTTTACATGTTCCTAATTTCAATAATGTTTTCTTTTTGTTTTTCAAAAATTCGAATTTTCCTAATTGTAAATACCAAACTATGATCACTTATTCCGATGTGAATAACACCAGAATCAGAGATTTTTTCTGGTTTATTTGTAACTATATGGTCAATGAGAGTGGTGGTTTTCATGGTGACTCGGGTAGCTTCATCAATTAGTTGAGACAACTGATACACTTCATATAATGACTTTAGTTTTTGGTTGGTGCATCAGAATCTACTTTTAACATATCACAATTTAGATCACCAAGAATATATATCTCTTTATTTTCATCATCCATAGCTTTGATCAAATTTTGCAAGTGACCAAAAAATTCAGATGTCGCACTTGGTGGTCTGTAATTAACACCTGCATTCACTTTACTTACCCGTATGGTTGGTTAGGTGCAGACGGGGATTCACGGACTTACCAGGCGCTTGTTATTACTTGGATTCAGGTCAGGATGCCCTGTTGTTATCTCCAATCTTGACCTGACCACCAAAGTATACACCTATATCACACCGATTTCATCGGTGGAAATAGCTTTTGATTAAAGGGAGGGATGGTGGGTATTTTTGCAATATTCTTTACTTCTTGTCTGCTACTGATACTCCGCTATGTCTTCGCTGTGCCGTCAGCAGGCGCAATGATCAGCCAAGCATGGTGTGCCTCTCATATAACCACTCGCATACTCGCCCCAAGCCTTGCGCAGTTCATTAGTTGTTAACCTTGGTTATCTAATAACCTCATTTAACACCTGCATTCACTTTACTTACCCGTATGGTTGGTTAGGTGCACACGGGGTTCACCTACTTACAAGGCGCTCGTTATTACTTGGATTCAGGTCAGGATGCCCTGTTGTGATCTCCAATCTTGACTTGACCACCAAAAGTAATTTATCCTACATATATCACCCATCCAAGTAATATATTCCTGGTGATCCCACAACTGCACCAAACCACTGATACGTTACTTTGTTTTTCTTTTTCGAAGTTATATCCAGATATCCTAACACTCAAATTCACATCCGAGTATGCTGAGCTGCGCCACGTACGCTGTAGAGCCAATCTGGTGTCAATTCCAGGTCTGTTGACATGCCAATCTGGAACTGCACCCAGTGAATGCCAATCTGAGAGTGCACCCAGTGAATGTCGATCTGGAACTGCACCCAGTGAATGCCAATCTGAGAGTGCACCCAGTGAATGTCGATTTGGGACAGCACCCAGTGAATGTCGATCTGGGACTGCACCCAGTGAATGCCAATCTGGGACTGCACCCAGTGAATGCCAATCTGGGACTGCACCCAGTGAATGTCGATCTGGGACTGCACCCAGTGAATGCCAATCTGGGACTGCACCCAGTGAATGCCAATCTGGGACTGCACCCAGTGAAAGTCAATCTGGGACTGCACCCAGTGAATGCCAATCTGGGACTGCACCCAGTGAATGTCGATCTGGGACTGCACCCAGTGAATGTCGATCTGGGACTGCACCCAGTGAATGTCGATCTGGGACTGCACCCAGTGAACGCCAATCTGGGACTACACCCAGTGAATGCAAATCTGGGAGTGCACCCAGTGAATGTCGATTTGGGACGGCACCCAGTGAATGTCGATCTGGGACTGCACCCAGTGAATGCCAATCTGGGACTGCACCCAGTGAATGCCAATCTGGGACTGCACCCAGTGAATGTCGATCTGGGTCTGCACCCAGTGAATGTCGATCTGGGACTGCACCCAGTGAATGCCAATCTAGGATTGCACCCAGTGAATGTCGATCTGGGGCTGCACCCAGTGAATATCGATCTGCTCTGGGACTGCGCCCAGTATACTAAAATGCCAGTTTGGGGTTGCAGCCTGTCTGCTGTAATGCCAGTCTGGGGGCTGCACCCAATTTGCTGGAAATGCTAGTCTGAGACTGCACCCAGTATGCTAGAAATTCCATTCTGGGGCTGCACACAGTATGCTAGAATGCCATTTTGGGGATGCACCCAGTATGCTAGAATGCCATTCTGGGGCTGCACCCAGTTTGCTAGAACGCGTCTGGGGCTGCGCCCAGTATGCGAGAATGCAGTCTGGGACTGCATTTAGTATGCAAGTTGGCCGACCGGGGGTACACCCAATAATACACAGTAAGCCGACAAGCAGACAATACCTTATTTTTTTTATTATCATTTTTAATTCAACTAATTACTTGTGAGCCATGCGTGCTGCCATAGAATCTAATATTTCTGTAGGTGTTCTTATGTACAATTGGTAAGCGTTGCTTAGCCACCGTCCAAGCGTTTTGATAAAATGATCAGGAATTCCAACTGATGCCGCTGCTGATGCTGCTCCTATCCGGAAACTGTGGCCAGAAAAGTTACCTTCGAGTCCTGCGCGTAACGTCATTTGCTTTAGCCACGTAGTTAATTTAAACATTGAAAACATTAAACATTTAAACATTTAATAATAATCCATTTTTAGAGAAGATATACAATGGATTTACAACTTGTAAAAATAATTAGGGTAATAAATTAATAAAAAAGAACTATACTGTATTTGTATATATATATTAATATAAGTATACTATATAAAAAACTATTTAGTGTTGTTATATATTCTACAAACCCTAGGAATGAATGAATTACTGTGTCTATTCGTTCCGGACATAGGCAAGTTAAAAATACGAGAATTCCTAGTATTGTAAGGGTGGATAACCTCATTAGGAATATATTTTTGATTAGGGTGACCATTTTCTTCTACAATTTTTCCAAGTTCTCTTTTATCTGCATTCCTTCGTCGTTCTTCTAGAGTTGGCAGGTCATTTTTAGGAATGGCGATGATTCCGAGACTCCTGTTCTGAACTTGTTGCAACTCTTCAATGAGATACTTAGGCAGACCACCCCATATTGGTGAGCCATATTCAAGCAGTGTGCGTATTTTAGTGCAATAGACTGTAGTCCCCACCATTTTTGGTAGGTTTGACTTCCTGCACTCGCGGAGGTAGAAGAGCCTTTTGTTAGCCTTCTTAGTTCTCTCATCTACATGATGATTCCATCATAGATCATTCTGATGCCACACCCCTAGCAGTTTAAAAGCTGAAACTCTTTCCAGGACTTGATCTCCAACGCGTAGATTTTCAGGTTGATTTATCACCTTACTAAAGGATATCCACATATCTTTCGTTTTGTTGGTATTCATTGACATACGATTGGTGCTCGCCCATTCTTGTAAGTTGTCCAGCACCAATTGCATTGTTGATTCATAACCTTTAGGGACGCTGTCAAACACCGTACAGTCATCTGCATATTTACACATGCTGATACGATCGCGCAGTTCTGTCGGTATGGCGTCTTCAAAATCATCAATGAAGGTGTTAAACAATATGGGGGAGATCACGGATCCCTGGTCAGCAGTATATCTTTAAAAACGGTCTAAAAACGGTCTAAAAACGGTCTAAAAACGGTCTAAAAACGGTCAGCAGTATATCTTTAAAAACGCATCGGCGCTCTGACCATGACTGAGCTATTGAGACACGGTCAGAACAGTCAAACATAAATACATCGCCCCGACTCTCAAATCTCTCCAGGAAGACTTCCATCTTCGACGAAGTAGAGCGAAGCTTTCGCAGGACTTCCTCAAGTAGCGAGCTTATGAAGAAAACGTTGGTTGACTTCGCTATTCGCTCTGCAATATGGAATTATTGATCGTGTAGTTTAAATAACTTGGAGAAATATTATGATGTTCATGATCGTTGATCGTCCAGGTAATTGTTGTAGTCTTGAGAATATTGTTGGTGACTGACGTTTCGATGGCCTAGTGGCATCTTCAGAGTCAAGTAAAGCGTGTTTGTCAGGTTTGCCTAAATATTACATCTGGTGTTCCTCAAGGTTCGGTCCTCGGACCGTTTCTGTTCCTTATATACATCAACTACATGGCTGATGCAATCACTCAGGGATCGCAGTTAGCCTTATTTGCTGATGACTCGAAGTGTTTTCAAGTTATTTTCAGCAATACTGACCAAGATAAACTCCAGGAAGATCATAATGCTCTGTACAATTGGTCTATCACCTGGGACATGGAGGTTAATGTCGATAAGTGTAAGGTGGTGAGAGTTATTAGAACTCGTACAATTTATGATCGCCAGTACTATTTGGGTTCTAAACAGCTGTCTGTTGTTCAGAGTGAGAAAGATCTTGGAGTGTGGCTTACTATACCAATCTCAACTGGAACACCCATACTGATCATGTAGATGCTAAGGCTCAAAGAATGCTTGGTATCGGACTTCGATAGACATTGATGATCACACCGTAAAGCGCGTTTACTCTACTCCACGTGGGTGAGGTCAACACTTGAAATGCCAGTCCAGTATGGTCTCCATACAAGAAACGTAATATGAACAAAATTGAGCAGGTGCAGCGGCACGTGCCTCTCGGCTTATTTTAGGTCATGAAGTAGATTACAAGACCAGGCTTGAACAACTTCAGTTTCTTCCTCTGTACATGCGTTACAGATCTTGTCTTCCTTTTTAAAATGATTCACGGCTTAGTAAACATGCCATGTGGTTTCATTTCTTGGAGAAGTACGGGTCGTTGTCACCTTATGCCCGTACAAATGTCTTTAAGTGTTCTTATTTCGTTCGTGTCACTAGGCTCCCTCCCATACGCTATACGTACCATTAACCACTGACGGATCCAGGTATGATTTTAGGAGGGGATTTTTATGCTCCCCCAGAAATTGTTTGAAATTTGTGTCTCTGATATGGCATTTCCTGCATTCTGACATTACTTTTGAACAAAATTTTATGTAAAATGTTATGTACATTGAAATATAGTACCATTTTATTGGCCACTTTGGGTGGGGGGGGGGGGAGCATGGCCTGAAAGTAGCCGCCCCGGCTACGAGATTCTACGGTATGTTATTTGTATTTGTAAAGGGTGACCAATCTTGAGGGAATCTTGATTTCTGTTTTTGGTTTACCAGCTAATACATTCAATTTTTAGTTGTAATACTTTGTAATTGATATGTATTATAATTCTAATAAATAAATAAATAAATAAACAAATAAATATTTTAAGACCAAACCGGGTCCAGTTGCAAAAAATGCAACTTCAAGGATGCACAGGTGGCGTGTGCTGTGGATGGGTGACCATCTGGGAATAACCTCGTGTTGATTCGCGAGCTTGGAACGCATGTGAGTAGAGTTATTAGTTGATACTGTATCTCCCGTGCTTCGAGAGTTTTCCTCTGGGGTATCCGGTTTTTCTCCCTCAATAAAACCAACACTTAGATCTTAGCTATGCTCCGTGGTCAGACATGGGTCGTACGGTGGCAGCCTGCGGCGCCTTCGACATACCATTGACTCGGCCACGTTCGAGCTAAACATTCGTAAAGTCACACGTTGTTGTGTCTGTTAATAAGACTTAAAAAATAATCACATTGCTGAACAAACACGTACAAACGAAACACGACATTGACTGGGACTCAGCTGAATGTATCGCCTTTAGTACAAACAGCGACTTACATTAGAAAGTTGGTATACCAAGTTGGAACATAAAGTGCCTATGATATTTATTTATTTTATTAGCTTCACCATTGTGCAAAAAAACACACCAAAAAAGAAACCTAACATAGATTACATCATATAGTAATAAAACAATGGCATGGTGACCGCAACAGCATAGCCAATTACTGCGGATCCAGAATTTAAAAGTATATTTACAAATAATAATAATAAATAATTACTGTTAATTTAATAATACACAACAACTGTAGCTCAGGAGGGCCGCAATACTCCATTTCTACACCCCGCCAAGATTAGTTATCATCAAAGCCAAGCGCAGAAACACACCATTGCCGCCCCCGGATCCACAGCCGTTCTGTATTTGATTAGTCTAATATTAAGAACAACAAGTGATGGTACGGGCAATGCTATACGAGACGAACCACACTTCAAGCAGATAGTTTTAAAGGATCTAGGATTATCACAGTTATAGGTGTTTGCCAGGGATTCAAAGTAGTATCTGAGCATGGTTGATCTGAATAAATCAAGGATTTGCATACATAGATTTAGTTCGTCGGCTAAAGTGTTCCATATTCTGGTGGCTCTTATCATGTACGATCTTTGGTAGGTAGTTTTACATTTGCTTATTATGTACTTTGTAACGGTAGTGTTGCTCGAAGATCTAGTATATCTGCTGGTGGTACGTATACGTGGTACGACACACGGGTCTACAGTAACTAAACCATGTGTTATTTTAAAGAAAAAGACCATGTCTAAGTACTCATGCCAATAACAAATGGAAAGTAAGGATAATGAAAGCAGCCTAGAGCTATATAGCTATCAAGACAAGTAAATGGTAGGTTTAATATGTATTTGGTTGCCCGCCTTTGAGTTTGTTCCAACTTCGCGACTAGTTCAATACTCTGAGGTGCCCAGACCTGTGTAGCGTAACCTAAGTGTGGACGTACTAGTGCCAGGTAGATGGTTTTCTTCACTGCAGTGCTTTGAATGTACCGTGTGTTTCTCCTGATGTACCCCAGTAATTGGTTTGCACGAGTTGACTGCGCGGAAACTTGCTAGCTCCAACTCAGGTCTGAGGATATCCAGACACCAAGGTCCCGTTCACTTTTTGTTGCATCTATAGAAGCGTGCCTTTCATTTGATGTGGTGGCGACCGACTTTATTTTCCGCGTGATAGATTGCGACTTAGATTTTCTCTCGTTAAAGCTGAGTAGACCAGAAGCTGAAGACCAAGCTTCCATGTTGGTTAGGTCCGTCTGGATTGCAATCTTGTCATCAGCGGACTTGATTTCCTTAAAGACCTTTGTGTCGTCAGCAAACATGGCGACTTGGCTAGACTTCACAGCATCAGGTAGATCGTTGACATAAAGTAAGAATAGTTCTGGACCGAGGATGGAACCTTGCGGCAAGCCAGAAGTAATTGGTATAGTGTTTCAGATGTAGCACCAAGAACTGTAACGCGCTGGCGTCGATCAGTCAAATAGGAACGGAACCATTGGAGGAGATTACCACCAAATCCAAACTTACATAACTAATTATTTATGAGCAGTTCGCGCGTGGCGTACCTTGTCAAACGCTTTCGACATGTCTAGATAGATAATGTCTATTTGGCCTCCACCGATATGAAATTTTTATTGCTTTATTTGAAAGAGCATCAAAAAGTAGGACGATATGTAGTTTACCGTTCCTTGATATCTTTTCTAGTTCCAGAGTTATAAAGATTTAAGATGTCAAAATCAAGGGAAAATATGGCACAAAAAATTGCTGATTCAGCACAAATTATGACGTCATATGGTTTGCATGTTAGTTTGGTGAATGTTTAAATGAACTATTATAGCTCAGTTACTATGTGTCAGAATCAAATGAACAAATGTGCAAAGGCACACAGATAGTGCAAGATGAAACACAGTTGATAATGTCACTAATTTTGTTGTCAAGGTAACACTGTTGTACCCAATTTTATAAAACACACTGTATTTATCACTGGGGGTATAATTTTCAAATTATTATAGTATAAATGTATTTTAGGCATGTATAGGTAGGACAAGCACACGTCTGATATTATTTTATCCTTATCAAGAAGTACAGAGTATGAAGGGGTTTTATAAAATCGGTGCAAGTGGTCTGGGTACAACAGTGTTACCTTGACAACAAAATTAGTGACATTATCAAATGTGCTTCATCTTGCACTATCTGGGTGCAAAAGTTCATTTGATTCTGACACATAGCAACTGAGCTACAGTTCATTTAAATATTCACCATACTAACATGCAAACCATAGACGTCATAATTTGTGCTGAATCAGCAATTTGTTTGTGCCATATTTTCCCTTGATTTAGACATCTTTAACTCTGGAACTAGAAAAGATATCAAGGAACGGTAAACTGCATATCGTCCTACTTTTTTATACAATTTTTGATGCAATTCAAATGAAGCAATAAAAAATTTCATTTCATAGGCAAACCTATCAAGAGATATTTCTTGAAAAATACTTCGTTTTTACTAAAGTAAAGTAACGAAGTAAATTTACTTTGTTGCTTGCGAACGTAGTAGCTTGTGAAAGTAGAAGATTAGTGAATGACTGTGACTTGAGTGACGAAACATTGTGTATCGTTTTGGCCATGTTAAGGTAATGTTGTATCGGTATTGCTACCATGCATATATAGGGAACTCGCGGTCGATGAACTGGACAACTGGTAACTCATGGGCCTCGTGGTTCGATTTCTTGTCAAATATTTGATTGTTGTATATGCGCAATAAAATGCCTTATATTCGTATATGGCAAATAAGAAAGCTCTTCATACATGAATTCTCAGTTTTAAGTTTAAATTCTTTATTACTTATTTCATATTTGTTGACGTACACATCCTCATTGTATACCGGCCAATGTAAATAATCTTTTATCCCCTCGCCCGTGCGCCGAAGGTGATGGAGATAATCCCGCCACGGCAGGGATCAATTTCTCACCAAAAGTTTATATATAATTATATATACGATATCATTAATTTTAGAGTGGTTTTAAGTTTTATTGATATTATAAATTTGGACTAGGAGCTCATGCGGGCGAGGGGTTATTGCGGATACGTATTTCTAGTATTCATATATGTACATTACCTTTATGGCCTCGTTACAAAGCAAAGATTCTTTGGAATCGAACGAGGTCGGAAAGGCTAATTCAAATACATATAAAAGGATATTTAATTGGATGCCAATTATGAATGAGGTCTATATACATGCACTTACTTCAAACGCACTTATATAGTCTTTGATCACTCCTAAAGGCTATAGTATATATTGTAATAATTTACAATACCTTAAGATTTCTTTGCAATGCGGTTCACTGTACGTTGTGTTGACAAAAATGATAAACTAAAAAAAACAATAGTAAACTCAATAGTACTAACAATAAAACAATTAAAATGTCGGGGCAGACAAACGTTTGTTCCTTTCTTTTTGGTTGTTGCCTATCAAATACCATGAAGTTCAGCATTTGATCAAGAGACACACAACTGTTTGCATGAGGGGACACGAAGTTTTGTTTTTAATTATAAAATAATATTTTGAAAATGTGTGTTATATATACCATATAATTATACAGGATAAACATATTGGTCTAGCTAAAATAATTATTAAAAAGACTATACCTAACATCTAAAAAGATAAAATATTAAAGGAACAGTGTCACGATGCTGATTGGCTAGCAGGCATTATTCAGCAGTCAAACCAGCGTGAAACCAGGCTAAACCGAAATAGTATCCGATTTTCTAGCGTGAAGCTGTGAAGGACGGCGGAAACTGAGCAGTTTTCAGACCGAATCGGAGCAACAATAACTAAAGATATAGTATCCAGTACCAATATAGTATATAGTATCAAGACAATAAGAGATTGATCAACTTAAACTCACCACTTCCATTGCGAGGGTCGAAAAGAAGTCGAGTTCGGGGATAGAAAAAGTTATTGATGTTTCCCATTATAGCAACGTGGTCACTCTTTTTCGAGTTACCGCCTATATATGTGTTGCGCTTTATTAGAAATTTGAAGCACCGTTTAACGAAGCTTGCCTTGCAAGGTACCCTTAAAACCGATGAGATATGCAACGCGCAGAGAAGATCTGGGTTATATACAGTACTGCTCAGAAATAACCTAACAAAAACCGAGCCCAAGACGCGATTGTTTTGCGGTTCGTTTGCGTGCGTCTTGCGGTTCGTCTGCGTGCGTCTTGAGGTTCGTCTGCATGCGTCTAGCGGGTAGTATGCGTGCGTCTTGCGGTTGACTGAATCTGCGTTCCACGAGACGCAAGGTTCGTAGTGTGATCGTCTCACTTCGGAACGAACGTCAACAACCACTAAGGCCCGGGTCAAACGTCGAACTTTTCATGAGTCGAACTCAATGTAAATTTGGAAACTCTTTTGTTTAAGTTCATTTGCATTGAGTTCGACCAGGAAATGTTCGACGTTTGACCTGGGCCTAAGCTTTCGGAATACGCGAGGAACAGAATTATTTCGTTGAAGTCTACCGGAATTTCAACCGCACGAATTACGAAAATGCTTGGAGAAGAAGGACCTTGGAACAAACTTGCAACATTGAATTAAACCACTTTGATGTAAACATACTTACCATGAAGTTTGATAATCAGTGCCTCGTATTCGCCATTCTCGTACTCCACCTTCCACATGCATGTTGATCCTTAATTCTATTTGTGGACAGAATTGCCATAGTTTTATCCGCCTCGAAAAAAACTAACATTCTCTTTGGTGGAGCGCGTGTCATCAAACGGAGACTCATTCTTACAATCTTATTTCGTTACTTTTCCTTGGTGCTTTTATCGGCTCTGCTTTTAAGCCTGCTTATGTTAAATTATGCGGCCACTTAGGACAAAAATATATTACGCTTGTGACTTCCGCACGCTTTTGTGACATGAGTCATATATATTGATAACATATCTATATATTACAAGGATACACGCGAAACGGTGGTGAACTTAAGCTGATGCAATATATCGATATTTTCGATAAATATCGATATTTCAAAAATACGATATTCGATATTCGATTTTTCGCATATCGAAAATATTGAAAGTTTCAACTTGACAACTTCATCTCTCTTTTTCGGCAATTAGTTTCGGTAAAGTTGAGAAAACATGTCTATGACAGCATTTGCGAATTCAAGTGATGAAAGCGTAACGGTTTAAAAGCGAGTAGCGTGGTTGTAAACACAACAAGTGTGATTCATAACTATAATTTTAGCAACACCACCCACCATTGGGATTAACACAAGCGGCGGTTGAACATGTAAATGATTTTCCTCTCCTTTCGCAGTATGTCCGACGATATCTGGCGATTCCAGCAAGCAGCGCTCCGACTGAAAGACTGTTCAGCAAAGCCGGACAAATAGTAACGGCAAAGCGAGTCCAGCTTAAGCCGAACAAGGCGAACATGTTAGTGTTTCTTGCCGAAAATTTATGAACAAACGTGCGAAATCGTTTATGCTTTAAGCTTGTAAATAATAATATAGATATTTAAATTTGTCGGCTGGTCGTTGTTTGTGTATTTTCACTTGTCTGAAGATGATTTTGTTACAGATATACGTAATAGTGCGTTACAGAGTCCTCAAAAGCCTAAGAGAAGCCTAGGATTAGGAATTTGACTAGGATCTATTTATTCCGCTTTAATAAACGCACACATAAAATCTGTCGAAATTTGATATCAACAAACAATATAGGTATCAGCGTTTCCGACGTATACACTCGGAACAACTTCGGTTATGCCGACTCTTGCGTCCGGTTGAGAAAGGACACCCCCTGACGCAACCGAGACGCAAGACGAACGCAACCGAGACGCCAGACGAACGCAACCGAGACGCAGACGCACTGTTAGGTTATTTCTGAGCAGCCTAGGTGCAAATTCCTATTCCGAAATTGGAAAAGTACAGAAAAATGAAGATGTCCTTGCAGCTGTTTGACAATGATGACGGTAATCTGTGCTGTAGTGGACGTATCGATAATTCACCCCCTATAGTCCTATACCCTAGCTATGAGTCCAAGATCGCGGTCCTTCTACCAAGTGATCACCACTTAATTAACGAAATTGGTTATTCTGCACTGTCATCAAGAAGTATTTCACAACGGAGTTGGAGAAACTTTATCTCGACTACGTTCAAGATTCTGGGTTGTCAAGGCAGAATGGTGGTGAAGAGTATACTATCTAGCTGTACAACATTCAAGAGAATGAAGGAACCCTATACCGTAGGCCAGTGGCACCACCTTTACCTGCGTACCGACTCAGCGGTAATTTCGTGTTCACACGAATTGGTGTATAGGACATCTACTCTGGAGATGAGATGTATAAGTTGTTTATCGCATTATACACCTGTGCCAGCATCTGATCTGTGGACCTCGTCCCCAAAGCATTTGTCAGAAGCCTCAAGCGGTTTATTGGTCCACGCGGGACTCCATCTATTATAATCTCAGGTAACGGTAAAACGTTCATATAAGTGCAGAATTAAACGGGTTTTTGACGTCGAGAGGAATAAAGTGGAATCATATTCATATCATTCCCCATGGTCTGTTAAAAGGTGTTTAAAGAAGGTTCCAGTTACTACCAGATTAACGTATGAAGAGCTGTTGATTTTGTTGCTTCAGATATAGAGGTCACAACCTCTTACATACGTGTACCAGGATGGAGATAATTATTCGCACTTAGTCATTGGAAGAAGATTGTTATCCCCGGCAACAGTACAACTCGATGCCATGAATTCAAACGAAACCCAAGCAATGGCAAGACGGGGAAATATCTAAGAACTGTTCTCGTTCATTTCTGGCAACGATGGCAGAGGGAGTTTCTTACCCACCTCCGAGAACAACACCGACATAATGAGAAGAAAGGACCAACCGTTAGCGCTGGCGATATCGTTACTGTAGAAGAAGACAATTAAGTAAGGAGAATAAATTGGAATCGAACGAAAGTCGAGAAATTGTTGACTGGAAACGCTGGAAATATTAGAGCAGCAGTTATTTGTTATCACAACAAATCTGGAAGTCTTGCAAAAACTAGAAGACGACTAAAGAAATTGTATCCAGTAGAGTTGAAATCGAAGAAGGTGGAACGAAGTGATGGCCCATTTATCAAACATGCTATAAGATATTTCAAATTTATTGAACATGCATGTTAGATAAAGAATTTTTAAATAGACTTTAACGTTGAAATTGATAGACTTCTCGTCCCACAGTACTGATTATACATCTGAGTTAAGAGTGAAAGTGTAGATCAGATCAGGTCGAGTCAATTTGCATTAAATAACGAGTAAAGCTTATTATCGAGTATAGAATCAATTTACAAGCCACGCGTGGAAGTGACCACTTTTTGCCTATCGTATAAGTACAATAGTAGGGATGTCATTAGAAGCCGGCTACCGGCGAAACTCCGGCGGCTACTCACCAAAACGTCGCCGCCTTCTTTCCTCACGTTGTCTATTAAAATTTGTAATTGTTTTGAAGTTCAGTTAAGTAGTTAACGTTTATAAAATCACACTCAATGGTTGAGGTCGTTCATATTTTGAATTGAGAAGCGTGCATTGTTTATTGTATTACTACACCTTTGAATGCAAAATCACGCCGATCGATGACACGATGTAACTTAAATAAGAGATAAACTTTACCTGTGTGATGTGATCTAAACATCCAAGATATTACAGTACGAGGAATATCTTTGCCCTAAGTTGCATGCAGGATATATTTTCTTCAATCGGTGATATTTGGTTGGGTATTTTCTTGAGAGGATCACAGAAAATGGCCGCCTGCGTATAATGTGAACTTTACATGACCTAATGCAAACACGAGGGAGTTTGAGAGAATTCGAAAGTTATGTTATTAAATATATTCATTGAATAAATTTAAAACGTTTATTAAAAAATACATTTAATTGTCTTTTTTATTACTTTACCTGGCACTTTCTGACCATCTGATTTTCTGAAAAAGCCTCTTCAGAATGCAGGAAATGGCATTTCAGAGACTGTAGTTTTCAAAAATTTTCGGGGGGCATGCCCCCGCACCCACCTAGAAGACTGACTCGTGCCTAACGGCACTCGATTCTCGTGCACGAGGGTAGTAGCCGCCTACTTTATGAAATGAGCCTGCTACTTCAAAAAATAATGACCCCCTGCAATACAATATTCTCGTCCGAGCTGTATGGGATATCCAATAGCTCACTTTGTAAATCCCTCCATACAGCTCGGCAGCTCCTATTGTATATATGACTTACCGTTTTTGAAGAGCGGATATTCACCGTCGTTGTGAGGAAGTTCTTCATTGGCTGCCAACCCACTTGATAATCATACCACATTACTTCAACTGATAGTGACGTCAATTTAACTGATACAAAATTTTCATTCTTTACACGATATTGGCCCTACATGAGGTCAAAGTACAGGTGAAGTTCATATGAAAGATCTGACAAGTTTATTTCCAAAGTTTCGGCATTCAAATCAATTCTAAGATGATATCGCAAGTTGATGTTGGAGAGTTTGTCCAATTACGACGCCATATTCGTTTCTTAAATATGACGTCACTGAGTGCTTCTGTCTCGTATTATGCTTAAGAAGCTCTTCTAATTTCCTGCATGAGGAACTAAATAGTTTATTTCGACTAATTTTCGTCCAAAGAGCATTCACAACAGCTATCACTATGCGATCGCCATCAAAACAACTCCACTGCCGATAAAGAAGCACTCAATGACGTCATATTTTCAAAGCAAATATGGCGTCAAAATCCTCAAATTTTCAACTTCAACTACCATATCTACTTAAATAAATTGATAGGAATGCTGAAACTATGGGAATACACAAAAGTCAGTAAGATCTTTCATATGAACTTCGTTTATATTTTGGCTGGAGCAAAAACGAACCAGATATAAAATAGGTTTCATAGAAATAAGATTTAGAGCCCAGTAAAACTACAATTGTCCCCCCACCTCTATTTGTGATTTTTTAATTGAGTTCCTCTGGAAATACTGTATTGTCCGCTGTACGGGACTACAATATCGATGAAATGCAATGCACGCGTCGAAAATTATCGAAACCAAAACTACGATTTTATGTTTTCTACAGTATAATTTCAAGACGATTTTTTGTGATGAATGCAAAAGTGATAATTAGTTCATTGTTGTGATTTGTTGCCGACTTAATTTTCATTGAGATCTTCACAATCAGGAAATCGACATAAACACGAAAATTGTTTGAGGAACACGAGTTTCGGAGTCATATCGATTTTTTCATGGACTGTTTTTCGCACCAAACACTGGATCATTCAACCATTTTACTGCATACAAAGATATATACAGAAGTACTGATTCTGCATATGTTTTAGGATTTCTCACTCGGCATTGCTCAGCTCACAGCCTCACGCACGCAGTTCGCGATCTGATTGGCGGACCTCTGCGAAGACATTCTTGGAAAGTAGCGAATTATTTTAAAAGGACTGCTTCATATATTTAATATAAACATACGTTGTATTTTTTTATCCACAATAATTTCATTAATAGAAGATCGCGGTTGTCAGTTATATTAGTATTTTCGTGCCTCAGCCTAGCTCAGATCTGGACTGGCCTATGTGTCATTCGGCCAATCGCACATCTGCCCCATAGGACAATGTCTCAACTGCACCCCCTTTTATGATTTGAGCTTTGCGTTGATGTTCTATAAAATATAATGGTTTGTTTTTCAAAAATGCTAATGACTGTGACGTCAGACCAGTCATCATTTTGTATACAATATTCTGCTGCTGCAGAAATTTGACTTAATTCAAAAGTTGTCATGTTGATGGTATACTAGACGTTTTCACTCAAATCCTCTTGAAAAGCTAGCATGAAAAGCTAGCATGAAAAGCAGCAAAGCAAGAACAATTTCTGGGACGACATCACACTCATAATATACAAATTTATACAACCTGTATAAATTATCGAGGGGATCAAAGATGGTTGTAGGCATATATTATGTGTCTGTATGTGGTAGCAGGGGTGAGGGGTGACCCACATCATGGATTTTTTAACTAACACCCCCTAGTCACTTAATTAGTTAATGGCACCATCCCCAAATGAAGGTTAGTCTGACTCTGGTGTAGCTACCACTATTGGTTACAACAATCCTCAAAACAAGTGCATTTTCAGCTGGAAATAGTAGGGTACAAGAGAACAGTGATAGTTACCTTTATCACAATAAAAGGATTTTGTTTCGTTGAAAATGAGATATTTTGTGAAGTAACTGACAGAAGCTCTAAAGTAGGAGATCGTGGGCAAAGGAAAAACACAGTGATGCCACAGATGATCAAAGTGATGAAAATAGATAGTGAAACTTTCAGTTTGCTACAAAAAAAATTAAAAGATAAATCAGTGGCATAGATAATAATATAGCTGGAGAAGTTAAAAATATATAAATAGATTACAAAATTACAATATAAAATTACATGATTAAACACCAACACATTGTATTATAAAATTATGCTGTTCATCTCTAGTAATTAACACTTGCAAACATCTCAAAATTTCAATCACTGAGAAAATTAGTCAAATCTCACTCAAGCTAATTATCGAATATCTAATCTTCTTTTTTAATTTTTTTAAATTTTAATCCTCTTCTGTTTGGGTTGTTCATCTTTCACAAGTCAAGTTTGATTGTCATTATGTGATCCCCATGTTGGATTGTTTTGCAACTCACAATATTTTTTGTGTCAATACACGTTGCAAGAAAATTAAGATTATAGTACATGACATGAAGTTAATTTTTTAGTGATGCAAGATGTTCTTATAATAATTAATAACATGACTTGAGGGAAATTAGCGATTAAATTTCCCCTTTGCCTCGGGAAGATTTCAAGAACTTTTGCAAATCTTCCGAGGAAAAGGGGAAATTTAATCGCTAATTTCCCTCAAGTCATGTTATCACTTTGTAATACTATGATCGCCGAGGAAAACTTTGAGAACCTTACCGACGGGAACGGGGAAACTTAGTTGGTTGTCAGAGATGAGTGCATCGCTTTTCGTGTTTTAAGAATGAGATGAGCTCTCCTCTGGGACATGGTTATATCAAGGTTCGAATTAACGGAGTAGCGAATAGCGAAATGCTATTCATTTTTCTCATTTCGCTATATTCAACCAACGAAAAAATCGCTATTCAAAAAATTACTCAACCAAACGAAAAATTGCTTAAAAAAGTGCTAAAATAGCTAAATACTTAATTGATTTATCAAAGTTTCATTATCAATCAATGTCAAATTAGACATCACACAGTTTCGAAATACTTTTAGCGCATCCTACGACCTACCTATATAAACACAGTGACACGCGCACAAAGACAAAAAACTAGTTTCAGTTGAAAAATACTGTACTCCACCCAAAAAACACCGCTATTTCAAACATGACTTCTACAGGGAAAGATAATAAAGCAACATTGAAGACGATAAAGAGCTGGGAAAACGAATTTGGTTGCAATTTTGATTGTGATGTGGAACTAAGAGGCTATACGAAGAAGGTGACTACTTGAGCATCTGGAAACGCATTTTCACCAACGCGTCCGTTAAAAAAGAATGCAACAATGTTCTTCATGTTATAGAGATCCTACTCCTTATGCCATATTACAAATGCCAAGGTGGAAAGAATGTTTTCACGCATGAACCGGGTAAAGACAGACTGGAAAACGAGACTCCAATGAGACACCTTGGACGATTTGCTGAGGGTAGGAGAGGAAGGTCCTTCCATAGATGATTTTTATCCAGATGCTGCTATCGACAAGTGGTTTGTGGTAAGGCAAAGTTAGAAGGTTGACAACTGGCCGACACAAATACCCTTCGAAAAGACGAAAAGCATCTGATGGACAAGTTTCTTCAAGCACTAGAGACAGGGGCGTAAATATAGGGGGATGGGGTGTATATATACTCCCCAAATTTTGGAAAACAATGTTATATACCCCCCATATTTTGGAAGACAAGTGTTATCATTCCCCCATGCATGAGTTATGAAAGAAGAAAAGTTATAATAAAAAACTCAATTCATAAGAAAAGGCACATCTTAATTTGGGCTAGTCTGTCAACACATATCATCTGCGAAGCGTGTTTAAACGAATATTTTCACACGCCACGGAAATATAATTTCACCGACTCCAACCTTTTGGCTGGAGGCCTGGTAACCAATAAAAGTTTCATCACGAATATTTAAAATAGCGGAAGCCGAAAGTAATGAGATGGATGCTGCTGACATGGCCACATGGGCCAATATGAAATTTTGGCCACATGGGCCAATATGAAATTTTATAAACTTCTGAACTGACTGAAAATCACCGCTCAAAATGCAGGAAATGCCATTTGCGGAATTCTTTTCTTAAAAATGTTCAGGTTGAGCATGCCCCTGGACTCCCCTAGAAAGGCTCGCACATACGGCGCTCGAGATCATCCCCCCACCTCTCACAACAAATTTGCGCCCCTGAGTCTAGAGATCATGCTTCGTTGGTATAGCAACTTCCTAATGATAATAATACAGGGCGGTGATACGTATAGCGCACAAATTGTTGGTCCAGATTGTCTTTGTGTCATTATTTTAATGTGCATTTGAAGGTTGGTTCTTGTCAAACAATTTGTCAAGAAAATAGAGCCCCTGCGTTGCGAAGGAAAGTAGGGCAAAAAATTCGCTATTCACTTTGAAATATTTAATTCGAACCTTGGGTTATATAGTCTATACCATCAATAATTAACAATCAATATTCAAGTCACTGAGGTGAATTTAGATTCATTTTAGATTGGTTGTGTATAAAAAAAGTTGAGTAATAGATGCTAATGTCTGAGTAAAATCCTAAAAAAATTACAATATTAAAAAAAATGTGCAAAAAATTGACGTTATTACGATGTTACGTCCTGCGCATGCGTAAAAAAGGTTATACCAAATGGATTAATTTCATGGATTGTAAATCGAGTAACGGCATAAGTTCGGTCAGTTTTGAGTTTTGACGACAATGTTAAGCGTGAGGCGCAGGCTGAAAAGGAAAATCGGGGACAATCGTATTCTCTGAGCGAGTTCCAACTTCCAACATCATCCCCGGAGGGGGACCTGGTGAGATACCTGGTCAATCTGATAATGACGACACTCTGGACAACGACAAATAGAAAAATTTTCAATGATCATATAACCAACCTAGATGAATATGACCTCGTTCTCGAAGGTGCGAGCGAGGATGAAGGTGCGAGCGAGGATAAAAGCCGAAGAACACCGAAACATAAGAAACATTGAGACCCTATGGGCTCACAAAGACTTTGTTCCTACAACGGGGAAACCCTGATTATGAACGTCTAAGTGTAGTAATTGTAAATAGAGTTGTATATAGAGTTGTTCACAAGTTGATTTTAGAGATTAAAAGTAGAAAATATAGGTAAAATTAGATAAAGATAGATAACTGAAAATAGCCGAAAAAGTCTTGGAAAAAGGGTAATAAAAAACGAGATCAGACCCTCAAGCAAATTATGTAGTAAATGGAGTTATTCGAAATAAAGTGTTTTTAAAATAATTAAAAAAAACCTCTGACTACCTTACCCAGCCCGTGGTTGGAAGCAGCGGTCCTTTGTCTTCTAAGATTCCTGCCTGGATATGATATGCAAGCGGGAAATTTAGTGGAAAACAAAGTATTTTTTGTCTACTAATTTTCCCGTGCATGTGAATGAGGGAAAATTAGAAGACAAACAAATCCTTTGTGTTCTACTAAATTTCCCGCATGCATATCATAGGAATGAGGGAAATTTAGAAGATACAGTGGAAAAATTTCCCTCTTGCATGAGCAATGAGGGAAATACGAGGTTTACATTCCCTCAGAGAACAAAATAATCCGAGGCGATCATGGTATTACTGTAAAAACCATGTATATAACAGCATCTAAAGTCTAAACTCACTAATATATTTTGGCATTTTGCCAACATACTTACATTCTTTTTGGTTTTAGCCTTTTATCTTTTACTGGAATTAAAGCCACTAAAGTACCATCATCTAAAATAAATGTTATTGGGTTCAAGACCTGAGGGCCATAATGAAGGGAGTTGAGCAGGGGTGCCAGGGTGTGTGAGAATTAATTTTGCTGACAAATGAGCATGGTCATTGGGTGTGGTCATTCAAAAATTATAAACCCAGAATGTTCTTGGACATATTAAATGACATATTAAAATTGCCTTATTTTGAAATGACCATACCAAAAAGTCCAGCTCACAAAAAGATGGAACTATCAGCATATTGGCTTATAGGGGGTCAATGAAAGTGGGGTTTAACTGAATGACTATAGAAAGGCCTGGTACATCACACCTCAGTTCCTCTGCTGTGCCTGTATATCTTGTGATTTTGATTTTCAAACAGTAATTTGCCATCACCTACCCCCAGTGTCAATATGGTGGAGGCACCAACCCCCAATAAATCAAAACTGACATCTCATATATATATATATACATTATATATATAGTACAATCTACAGACACGTGTTTCGCTGTTCCACAGCTCATCAGTGTAGCTAATGGTACAATCTACACATGGGCATGAGAACTAATTATACCCAAGCGATATTGCCGGTGACAACCGCTTGTGAGACAAACAGCGGTCATGCGCACATTAGGAGAGCGTGAAGCGTGTAGGGCCAGAGTGCTCAAACTACCACAAGGGTAGTGGGCGTTGCATTATCGCTAAAGGACACCATGCAACTTCAAAGAGTGCTCAACAACACCGAAGTGAAGGAGCGTAATAGTACTCTACAGACACATACTGTTTCGCTGTTCCACAGCTCATCAGTGTAGCTTGGTACAATCTAGATATGGGCATGAGAACTAATTATACCCAAGCGATATTGCCGGTGACAACCGCTTGTGGGACAAACAGCGGTCATGCGCACATGCGGTGTAGGGGGTGTTGCATTATTGCTAAAGGACACCTACACCAACTTCACAGAATATATATGAAATGTGGCATACTTAAGCCAAACATATCTGCTGCTCCATGCACAATTACGATTAACTGACATTTTTGTAAAACACTTGGTGTCAGATCTCTTCCATTTGTAAAACAAATTGTTATTTCTCATTTTGTGAATTTTAAATTGTCTATGTGAGAAATAGCTGGCATACAGTACAGCATCTAATTTGCATATTACAAAAACCTGAATATCTCTGGAACAAGATGAGGTATTGCCGTATTGAGAAACTGAGATAGCCATTTTGTCTAATGTACCTTAAATCATCATCTTCCACAAGGGGCAAGCATATCCCAGCCATCTTAAATCTGTTCAATACTAATATTTTTTAAGAATCAGTAAAACATGTGCTCAAGGTCATTAATCAGTTAATTATATGGCGCCTCAAGAACTTTTCAGTGATTATGTATATGACTTCGTAAGCATGCATTAATTAGACTCAGTTTTCATGAGATGAACAGATTTCATGACACATGGAGACTGATGGAGTTTACTTCTTGGTGTTTGTACTGGCTTTGTTCTTTACAAAGTTTTCAATTTCCTGCTGTGCGACTGTTTAAATCCTAAAAAGACTTTTGAAATCCTAAAAAGACTTTTGTGTCTTTGCATTCTATAAGACTTTGCTTGTTATTAATGCAATTCATCCAATTTGTTAGAATATTGCCATAAATTTAGAAATATACCTCTACAAAAATGTGACTTTGTTCTTATATAACAAGCTTGGGCTGCTGTGGTGCACATTCTGACAACAACACCCCCCGTTTCAGTATCTATCCAATTTTGATTTTATCTAAAAGTATTTTCAAATTTATGCACCTATCATCGTCTTCCACAATACCTGTCTGAATTGTACCAGTTCCTCTGCATGTTGGGCATATTACATTAGCCCTTTGAATTGTCTCGTTGATGCTCCCGATGGCGATGTGACTTGAGATGTCATTCGAAGGACCACTTGAACTTATAGCACCTTGTCGATGATTTGACGATGCCCTCTTATCTTTTATTTCTTCATACTTTTTTTCAACAGACCTATCTGTGTCACTGTCAGCTTCAACTGGCTCAAATTTGTCATATGATGATGACATTTAGATTATGTGTCAGTCCGCGATGTAATATACCTGTTAATTATTAAATTATTAAAAACTAGAAATACGACCCCTCCTGCGGGATTTCCTTGGCCCCAGACTTCGCACGCCGTGTATATGTCGCAAACGGTCATCGTAGATTTTGAACGTTATCTCTGTCAATATTGAACCAATTTCA
Organism: Chrysogorgia sp. JL179-B06; assembly: GCA_035772405.1. Classification (NCBI taxonomy): domain Eukaryota; kingdom Metazoa; phylum Cnidaria; class Anthozoa; order Scleralcyonacea; family Chrysogorgiidae; genus Chrysogorgia; species Chrysogorgia sp. JL179-B06. Next base: position 179,827 of record JAYKKM010000142.1, read on the forward strand.
CCGTTACCGAGTTACCGAGTCTAAATACATAACATATATTATATATATTATATTTAACAAATAGATTCGGATTCCATCTGTTCAGTTATAGATGCACAGATGACCAGAATCACGATTGGGGGGTGTCATATGATAGTGACCAACTTTTTGCGAAATCGCCAATATGCGATATCTACTGCTCAGCGGCGGTTCGCGTAAAAGTATCCAAAATGTCTCCAAAATATAAAATAAGTTCAAAAACGAATTACATGAAGTATCGCACTTCCATCCTTAGAAACCTTTATTCAAAATGGCTGCCGAACTGTCAGTGAGAAATTTAGAAAGGATAAAAATATGACCTTTTTTAAGAAGTTTTTAGTTGGGTTTGGCAAGGGTTTATGTTCAAACAAGTTTAATAAATGCGTTGACAAGCGTATGTCAGTATGTGAATAATTTAAGCTGGCCGCTGGGCTGCAACGTTTTTGTATGAGCTTTTCTAAAATGATGAAATTAGACTAATATTAACATGCATCACAACATTAAATTGCACAACTGACTTACTTAAGGTTTGTAAATTAGCCAAATGACATGCGAAATTGTTTGTGAGTGATTTCAAACAATTGAGCCTCGGATTTCAATGGTCTGCGGTCTCCCGTCTCCAGATCGGAAATACTTCACTACGGAATACATCAACTGTACTCACTTAAATACAATTTTTGCTGGGGATGTTTGAGCGCTATTGGCCAACTGTTGACCGACAATTGATAAAAAAAACAAATTTTATTGACCAACTGTTGACCGACAATTGATAAAAAAAACAAATTTTTGCTTTTTTTTCTGTCTCACCATTTTTATTTTGGCCAGCAGCAATCCCTTGTGTGATCAACTTTTTGCTATTTAGAATTATTGGGGGGGTGTCGCACCCCCCACACCCCCCCAGTCGCCACGCCCCTGCAGATGACATCAGAATGTGGTACGAACAAAAAAGTGGCCCACGAGACGGAGTCGAGTGGGTCACTGATGTTCTTACCACGTTATGACGTCCTCTGTGTATCTATAACTGAACAGACAACAAAAAATGGAATCTATTTGTTTTATACAATCAAAAACAACCCCAAAGGTTTATCAAAGCTGTTGGGGCATGAAAAAAGAAAAACACAGCTGCTGACGTGTTTGACGCCATCATGCATGTATCTGTCCTTTAATAGTCATGGGCAAGAACCAATGAAAATGCGTACATACGTCACGTGGTTGTATAAATATATATAAAATAAGTCGTGTCTTACGCACGCTGTGATTGGTCAGTTACCGTGTTTATATCAGGATTTACGTGTTGATAAAAAAATATTTGTACATTTTATTTGCTTTCTACGGTTTATTTTATAAAAGAAATAGAAAACATTTTTATCCGTGTTCCCATACGTTATATAAACACTCGTGGAAGTTTGGGAGAACTCGAAATCGCGTGGAAACACTCTCGCCCTACGGGCTCGTGTTCCCACTATGATTTCTCGTTCTCCCAAACTTCCACTCGTGTTTATATAACAGTATATGTAAACACGGAAAATGTTTTCTATTTCTTAAATATATTATATTATATATATATATATATATATAGACTATATTTGTATAGAGTATATAGAAACATTAGAACAACACTAAACAATCCTCTTTAAAGGAGGGAGTGGTGTAACGTAATACAGATTAGGAATACATATAATCATGTGGGTTGAGTTGTTAACCCAAGTTGTTAACCCAAGTTGTTAACCCAACCCACATGATTATATATATTCCTAATCTGGATTACGTTACACCACTCCCTCCATATAAAGAGGATTGTTTAGTGTTGTTCTAATGTTTCTATATACACTATACAAATATAGTCTAGAATACCAATCTTTTTAGAGGTCTTATTTCCCGTCCAGTCCGACCTAATCGGAGCTTGGTCATTGATCATCTCCGGTGCCATAGGTGGTTCAATGATCTGTTCGACCTCATGGGTTTCCTCGTGGGTTTGTTCGTCGTGCCCCGGGCACCCTGCTTGTTCTGCTGGTTCGGTGAGCGCTAATGTAGGTGGTGAATCCAGCAAACGTTCTCGGGTTTCCTCTGACGCTCTTGTTTCAGCCGCTGGTATATGGCATATGGCTTCAAATAGTTGTAGTGTACAACTCGGCGCCGGCGCCCAATTCTCTTCCTGGATTCTGTAGGTTACAACAGGGTCTTCAGCGCCAAGGTCTCCCTCGCCATCGTGAACGCATTCATCGTCTTGCTTACCAGGTTTTCCGCAAACTGTGATGGTGACTGTGGCTGATCTGGGGGTGGACCATACATAATATCGATGAGAGAAGCCGCACCTCTCTCCCATGGTTTAAGAAGAAAGGTGTAAAACCTGTGCTGTCATGCATTGTCATGAGGTGTTGTTGCTAGCGCCAGTTGTTTCAAATGATCGTTCCATTAATTTCCAGACTCTGAAACGTGCTTCGATATTAGATACGCCTTTGGTACAAGATGTCGATTGGTGTTTGGACCTTTAGTTTACATTTATTTTGATTTCACTATGTGGCGAGAGAGTACAAAACAAGTAAAAAGCGTTAAACGCAAGTGCGCATGTCACTAAAACGTAGAGAATAAGTTCAACGCGTATTCTAGGCGTGCCCATATATCCTTTAGGGTGCGGTTGAACCTTTCCACTTGCCCGTATGGATGGTATAGTAATGTCCTAGTCTTCCTGATGCCAAATGCTTCGTTGAGTTCCTTCGCTATCTTGCTTTCAAATTGCTTACCTTGATCTGAATGTAGTGTCACTGGTGCTCCACCAGCCTCCATGCCGAGTGATCAACTCTTCGAAGATATTCTGTGCAACAGATGTGGCCTCTTGGTCTGGAAGGGCGTAGATGTCTACGTACTTAGTAAAATAATCTTGGACGACCAGTATGTAACTGTTCCCTCGTTTAGATCTTGGTATTTTGGTATAAGTCAGTAGCCACCAGCTCCCCCAGGTGTGTTGACAATGATGGGCTGTAATGGGGCACATGGATGTTTCGGCGGCATCGTTCGAGTGGCACAAGATGGACAACAATCACACCACTGTTTAGCATCCATGTAGAATCTTGGCCAGTAGAATCGCTGTGTGATGAGGTTGCACATCCTATCCACACCAACTCTCCCAAAATTTATTGGACTATAGCAGGAGGGATAACTTCAGTTGTTTGATAGTGTCCACTTTGCTGATGTCTGCCAAGAAGACCTTCCTTTACTATCAGTTCATGGTACTTATGCCAAAATGTTCGAATTCTGTACCCTTTTGTTTGATCGCCTCGTACGAAGGTCGCGTTCTTTTAGTTATCCACTGTCGCACTTCAGCGATTACGGATCGGCTTTTTGGGCACTTGCCATAATGTGCCAACTGGGAAGAGGGCTGGTCTGGTCCTATTGTTCCTCCGTCAGCGCTGCTACATTGGATACGGGTGTGGAAAATTCGGTCGCTTGGCTATCTTTGTTAAAACCTAACCTGCTGAGGGAATCGGCCACCACGTTCTAACGCCCTAATAATAATAATTAATAATTTAATAATTAATAATTAATAATTAATAATTAATAATTAATAATTTAATAATTAATAATTAATAATTAATAATTAATAATTAATAATTAATAATTAATAATTAATAATTTAATAACTAATAATTAATAATTAATAATTAATAATTAATAATTAATAATTAATAATAATAACGATGTGTTCGACATCAAAATCGTACTCTGCAATATCGCTAAGCACTCGTCCTCTCCGTCCATATGGGTCTTTCATGGTTTTTATCCGGGTTAATGGAAGGTGGTCCGTTCTCAATCGGAATTTCACGCCCAACAGGTAATAACGGAAATGAAGGAGCTAGGGTGTCGCGAATTGCCAATGCTTCACGATCGAAAGTTGAATAGCCTCTTTCACGTTTGGATAAAGCTCGGCTAAAGAACGCGATTGGACAGAGTGTTCCTGTATCGTTTCTTTATGTCAGTGCAATCAGAGGCATCGGTAGTTACCACAAATTATTTGCGTGGATCTGGGTGGAGTAGGACAGGAGTACTTGATATGCGACGTCTCAAATGCTTTTTGAGCCTTGTAATTCCTGTCAAACGTTTCATTATCTGGATTCTTCTCTAGTAGACGGCTGAGAGGTTTGGCAATAGTGGCATAATCTGGAATAAATCTTCTCCACCAACCGCAGACACCCAAGAATTTCTGGACTTCTTTCACGTTGTGCAGTGTTTTCCAGTTGTCTAACTGGGTGAGTACTTGGTTCTGGAGCCACTCCATCTCTGGTGATCCGATGGTCTAGAAATGATTCTTCAGCCTAGCTTCAGAATGTGGTTGAATACTAGGTGCATTAGCCGAGTGAAGGTAGCTGGGGAATTTTTTAATCCGAAAGGCATCAAGAACACCAAAATCTGTTTTCTTTTCAAAAAAGCCGGAAAATTCTGCTTTGTCGGAACACACGTGCGTAACCTACGACCATGAGATTGCGTGGGAAAATTCCAAAATTATTACCACAAATCCGCGGCTTGTCAATAGCGCCCACGCCCCATTGAATCGCGATGACGGTATTAATAGATAACGTTATCATCGGTTCTATGAGGGTATAAATAGGGATCCTAACTTTACAATGATCACCCCTGATGAAGACACTAGATTGGAGACATTAGATTGGATTGTTGGGTCATGGACAGTAACTTTTAAGTTACGGTTCAAAAAACTTTTAAAGCCAGATTAGCGTCAAACTATTTCTGATTTATCACGTGGTTGCGTTGGGAAATTATTTGATGAAAATAGAGGTTTCTAGAATGATTAGCATAAGAAAGCGGCGCCATGTAAATTTCAAAAGATGCCGAAATGTATACATCCCGTGTGGGTGTAAAGGTTGAAAATAAACCTGCGCTCACATTGTTTACGTTTGTTATTATCGACAGGGGCGCTGGAAGCAACTCCGGGCAGCGGGGCAGAATCTCGAAAAAGGACACTTTCACCTTACTTGGTAAACAAGTAGTAGGAGAAACCGTCTAACTGTCTTTTTTATTTAATATCTATTACTGGACTCACAGTAAACGTTTGTCAATAACAATATTTCACACTAATCTTGAATTGGGTTGCTGTGTCTCGTACCCAGACCTCTTCGTGGGATCAACACGCTCGATTTTTCATGGATGCCCACAGATTTATGACGTTTTATGACGTCACGTAACTCGTAGATGTTCGTATAATCGTCGGATGCGGAGACTATCTGAATCAAATGCATGTTCGGATAGGACTCGCCAACGGCCTGCATGCAAACAAAATAAAATCTCTTCAGCTACTAGGGCAACGATATTTTGTGAAGAGCCTCGTTCGTCAATCGTCATATAACGTGTTCTGCTTTAGTGCTGAACTTCTGGTAGTTGTTAGTTTATTGATTGCTATAATGTCACCTTTTTGTGTTCATATTTAACTGCATTTTTTATGCAAGCCTTGTACAGAGAACTATGTTATACAACTATTTTATCTTTATGTTCAACTGCATTTTTATGCAACTGTTGAACTTACATCTGTTGACTTCAATATTAACTGTTCAACTTACATCTGATTCTGTTGAATTACATCTGTTGACTTCAATAAACCCGCCACTTATTTGTGCTATTTGGCACAATATCACAACTGCCTTGAATTTTAAGGTAGTTATAGTAATTATAGTAGGTAGTTATAGTAGTTATTGCACTTTGTTATAGTAACTTCTACTCTAGTATATTTTAATATTTAAGAAAATGCTTGCGTCAGTTGCGTGCCTCTGTGTAACCAAATTACACAATCTATACTTCGTAAATCGTCGAACACGACGACCAGCGAAATTAATTAAGATGTTAAATTTAGATGTTTTTGCTTTCCGAATTTTGGCAGCCGATAAATTTTAACTTAGAGTGATAGAATAAATTCAAAACAAAGTATAAGATATTGTAATGGTACTAAAGGGCGCACGGCCGCCCCTCCGGCGCCAATGATCATCGAAACATTTTTTGAGGATGTTTTTGAATCAAAATGCTCAGTGACAGGGTATTGTCACTAAAGTTTCGTCTGACTGAGCTAAAATGTTCTCGAAAACCAGGGACGAAACTAGCCCTTTTTCGTTGGGGGGGGGGGGGGTGTATGGTAAAATTGCCCTGCTAAAATCTGTTTCTAAAATTTCAGCTCCGTAGGTAAAATTTACCGAAATGTATAAATGGAGCCTGCCTCAATCTACACGAATTTGAATTAAATTCCTATTGTCAGTCTGGCATGTGATGGCAAACTGGCAATACATAGAGTTAAAAATAGATATAAATTTATAGCAAGACCAGGAAAATAGGCATGAATCTGTGTATCTCAAACACAACTACAGCCCGCGCGTTTCCGGTTTCAGGTTTCCTAATAGCTCAAGTGCGCGGACTAAGGTCACTTTAAGTTAATTCGTATAACATACAGAATTGATCATTGATCGTGCATAAAACTGATAAAAGTATAATCATTATGCTTATTTTTTCTGGAAACAGAGAGGCGTAGGAACGCATTTAAAGTGTGTGTGTGTGTGTGTGTGTGTTTGGGCTGAAGTCTTCAAGCAGGATCAGTGACCGCATTTTTTGCGAGGGTGCTTCCCGGAAAAATTTTGAAATCAAGAAGCTCGGAAAGACAATTTGCAGCAATTTCAGCAAACTTTTCCATCTAATTCTACAGCGAGCATATTTCAAATGAATCCAAGCTTACCTGCAACAAGTGCAGCCATTTTTTGCGCCTAGTACAGAAGGGTCTGGGAACCAATCTAACACTGTCTGGGAATGAGATTGTCGCGTGGCAAGGGTTTAGGGGTTGACTAACACTTCAGGCAACACCCGTTTGTAAAATCTCGTGTAGATGAAGCCCATGGGTAGATTACCTTAAGTAGCTTCTCTCCTAGCCTCCGACTACGCTGCCCTGCAAGATCTCTGATTGCCCATTTGCCCTGCCAATTGGGGTTTCGCCAATACAATAAACTAAATTAGTAGTGGTACAGTCGAAATATGCTTTAATCATAATTACTTAAAGGTCCCGTGACACATTGACATGTCTTGAAAAATTGCAATGAAAAGTACCAGGATGATGATCGTCGCAAGTTTTGGTATGGTTTTTAGAAATAATATATATTGTATATAGGTGTGTTTTGTGGCTGGAATGTTAGAATGATTGTTATGTTATTGTTATATGAGTTATTTACTTATTTTGCTTAATTAATTTGGAATAAGTGCTTGTGTGCGTGGAATAACGATAATTTTCATATAGGCTTTTTAATTGTGTCGTTAGGGTGCCTCGTACAACAAAAAATTGAAGACCTGAAACCGTTCAAAATGCTTATCGAAGATTTTAGGGATTTCTGCGGCATGGAGAAAGACAAAAGCAGTCATCTGATGTGAGCTGACGTGATCTACGTCTGTCCTCTAATATAGATCATGGCTAACAACCAATCAGAATGCGCATATAGCAAAAACAGGTCATTGTATAATTGTTAGATATTTTCACGCCCATTGCATAGGAATATTAGACATAGAATGCGTGCTACTATGGGGTGTCAAAATGGCGGATTTATAATTTATATCGTTATGTTTCGCGCACCGATTGAAGGCGGGGTTTTAGGGTTAGGAAAACACTCAAGGCGGGTGCTAGCCTGCGTAGCCGGCGGTTTTTTAGGGGTTGGGGTTGGGTAAGCGTTGGCAAGGCAGAATGCGGGTGAGGCGGAATGCGGGCGAAGGGAAATATCGGTGCATGTTTCGCGCACCAATGTCTATTTTAATTTAACATGAAGTTTTACCACCCTAACCCTAAATCAACCTAATCCCCGCCTTAAGTGTTTTCCTAACCTAACCCACTGATATAACCCACTTTGCCTGCAGGGCCACATAGGACAGTTGTGGATATAAATGGATATCAATATACACTTTGCTGAATCAAGATGGCGACATTTATTTGCAAAATTTTCAATATTCCTGGACGTTTATTATATGTAAGTTTTGTCGAATTTTGTTGCTGTTGAAACTAAGCTATAAAGTCTATCTGAGATGCCAACCTGGGGATACAGGTTTTTGAGGAATACACCCTAAGGAATTCCATGGATTTTAAAGAAATTCGAACTGAACAAATTGACAAATATATTCATGATGACATGAAAGTTAACCCCTATAGAGTTTGAGGATATTGGACAAAATCCCTGAAGAATTCTAAAGATCTACTCTTAACATGCAGGGTGGGCTTCGTGTAAATACCCCTAAGCCAAGGGCCAGGGGTGAACCCCAATAGCTGAATTCCATGACCATGGTACTGCTAGTGGGGGGATATATGGAAGACTATTAAATGGAATAGCCTTTTAGTTTGTTTGGCTGCTGAAGACCGTTGTTGACAGCCGGCCCACATATACATGATAAACCTGTACAGTAATATAGCCATCCACCATATATGAGCTAAATATTGTGCAATCTGATTGGTTCTCATACTAGCAAGTTATCAGCTCATACAGTATATCACTAGTAATGAAAAATCAAAATGGCAGAATGATTAGCTAAAGTGAGTGCAGAAATCAGACATTATTTGCTTGATAAAACAACACAAAAAATGCCTAAAACTAAAAATACCTAGAACTGTAATAAAAGTGTCTATTAGCAAAGCGATACACAACTACTTGTATACAGCGGGCTTTAAGAATAATAATTAATATTAGAGAGGATTTAATATATTCAAATACATATATGGATATTAAGGTGACTGCCCCATCCGGGAATCAAACCCTGGTCTCTAAATCAACGTTTTGGCGCTCTAACCTTTGAGCAATTGAGACACGGTCAGAACAGTCAGTGATTTCTCCATATACATATTAAAGACGATACGTGGATGATCGTCAAACAGAGTCTCGTACAGGAATCGAACCTGTAACCTTCTGATTGCCAGTGAGACATGGAGAGCAAAGGTTACAATGATGTACTGGTTCAATTGATATATGTACTGCCTATCACTATGCGGCAGTCACTATATATCGGTATTATGCTTGGATGCATTAATATATATACACAATGTTGTAGTGAATGTGGGAGAGTTCGGAGTATAGACAGACGATACGTGGACGATCGTCAAGCTCATATCCTCAGAAAATGATTCTGAGTCCCGTACAGGAATAGCTCAATGGTTAAAGCATCTCACCGGCAATCAGAAGGTTACAGGTTCGATTCCTTAACGCATACATATTAAATTCGCCGCTTTCACTTGACACCAACGGGCAGACATCGCATCTAACCATAACGTGGAGCAAGGCCTCTTGAGCGCACTTCCCAAAATAGCGAAGCGATACACAACTTCTTGTATACAGAGGGCTTTAAGAATAATAATTAATATTAGAGAGGATTTAATATAGTCAAATACATATATGGAAAAGTGATTGTCCCAACTGGGAATTGAACCCTGGTCTCCGAATCAACATTTTGGTGCTCTAATTCCTTTGAGCTATTGAGATATATATATATATATATATATATATATATATATATATATATATATATATATATATATATATATATATATATATAATATATATATATATATATATATATATATATATATATATATATATATATATATACCAGCCTATTCAATGCTTTGTTATTGTATTAAACCAGCCTGCTCAATGCTTTCCAAAAAGATATATATATATATATATAAATTCCACAAGGAACACACCCTTTCTATCAAGGACAACTTCAAGCCAATCCTTATAGGACTTCTCTTTTTAGGAACTTATTTTTTAACCGAATTGTCTTTCTCTGAAACAATCTCTCTCCGATCATCCGTAATAGTATATCTGTTTTCTCTTTTAAGCTGCACCAACTTTATATTTACTACTCTTCTCAATTAGACTCTTCTTTCAAAACAGAATGCGCACTTGGAAAACTTACTGCTCTACAGTAAGTGCCGTTCTTATTGTTAAGCGCCTGCTGTTCTTAATCTGTCCTATCATATGTAATTAGTGTATTGGTCCTTGTCTATTCCGTAATTTTTTGTCAGGTTGGTCTTCACATGGGACACATGTCCTGTTGACCATACAATCAACCATGTTCAAGACTGCTCCGTTTTCATTTTTAACTTGTATTAATTAGTTTTGCATTATTGCTTGGTTGTAAAGTTAATAAATAAAAACAAGTGACTCAATAAGGTTAAGGTTACATCATATGATGGATGCTTACTGTATTTCGGAAAAATTCTCACTGTGCAATTCTCGTGCACTGTGTGTTTAGTTATCTCTTTCATTTTTTGACACAATGATACTGTACATGTAAATAACTGTAGAAGCTAAGAATTTAACAGAAAAGCAACAGCTTTAAAACTGAATTTGCTACAAAATACTTTTTAAAAAACAGCACCCTTTGAGCCACGAGAATTTCGTAATTCTGGTTTCACTCAGGAACACCCAAAACAACATATTTCGCATCTCTTGACAGGTATTGTAAATACATGGTATTGTAAATTGCTTAGATATAGAGCAAGTTGACTCATCTTGCCTTGGTGAGAACGATAGGAGAGATACATATATTAATTGCAAAATATTGCACTAAATATAAAATGGGAACAAGTTTTTTATTAATTGTCAAGATGAATTTTTTTCGCAGAATTGTCATAACGTCTATTGTCAAGTTAAGAAATGGTTATCGACTCATCAGGGATTTATACATAGACAAGGGCGTCAATCCTGGGGGGACGGGGGGGATGTATCCCCCCCACTTTTTGACCAATGTATGATTATCCCCTTCTGACTTTCCGCAAACGATGCAGTCATCCCCCCCACTTTCAGACACGGATTTTCGCGCTTGCCCATAGATGCTATATTTCTATATGTTCATTCTCCGCTTTTACAGTATGTCAGTGATTGAATGCATATGCTTCAAGAAGTTCTCTTTTGCCAATTATTCTCCTTGTCTTCGATGGATATGTTTGGGAAATCGAAAGAATGATGGTCATTGTTTGCGTGTTGGAATTCGGGTCATTTATCGCACAGGCTTTTTGATGTTCTTTTGATCTGGTCTTTTGAGATTTCTTTGTTTGTCCATAGTATACGAAATCACAGTCCCCTTACAGGGTAATTTATACACGATTCCCGTTGTTTGGTCTTCTGATATAGACATGGTACATGAAAATCAGAGATAATACAAGAAAATCGTCAGCCGTTATCAGACAGAAGAATCATCTAACATTCAATTACTGTCTCAAAAAAGCAAAATTCCTGCCAAAGAGTTTACAATTTAAACCTCTCGCCAGGAAACGAGACGTCTGAGACTCCTCAATCTGGACTCCTCTGTGTTTAATTCCTTATTACACGCAGTTTAGCATAATGTTCAAAATGAAATTGAAAGGAGAAAGGACAAACATCAACAGAATCTCGAACAATTAGGCATATCCCATGGTGACAAGTGCAAGAGAAGTCAACACTGCCATTCGTGCAGTAGAAAATATAAAAGGGAACTACAGTACATGTACGTAGTTGTCTACTGAAAAAAACTTTAATTCTGTTTGTTATTTTCAGAATGATTTCCAACTTTCCATCCTTTTCATTTAATTTGTTCCTGGATTGCTAACTATAAAAAAGTACATGTAGAAATATTTATCAATCTTTACATGTAAATATTTTTTCTATCTGTAGCAGTGTAGCTGTATAAAATACCTGTAGCATGAGAAGGACAACTTGAACTAAGTTCAATGAACTTTATAGGGTACAAGTATACGAACTAACTTTATTTAATCTATTAGACGCTTAATTATTTATTTATGAGTTTAACTGTATACTGTTCAGTTTCTTGAGCAAATTAATACTTGGTAATGAAATTAATGCTTGTATAGATCAAGATGTACTATTAGACTGTTAATACAGTCCACTATATCAAAATGTGTATAAATTGATTTATATGACGTATGCGGCGATATTCCATTGACATACTACTTACTAATATGTACTGTAGTATATTGGAAAACAGTCAGTATTACAAAATTCTTTCATACAGGAAATGATAACTTTAGTTTCGCGGAAGAATTCTTTATCCTGGCCAGGTGAGAACTCCGCTCGATAATTGACAAAAACAAATGGGTAACTTCTCAAGCCTATTCTTATATACTCACGAAGAAGCTGTACTAAAGAAAGGTTTCAATTTTGCATTTTATTGCACACATCTTAACAACTATAGAGCTAAGCATAAGATGTTTCAAAAGGCAACTCATCCGCCATCTTGTTGTAATACTTTGCCTAATTAACTGGGAAGTTTGGTGACGTAAACCTGATGAAACTACTCTGTGGGGAGCCGAGTTTCCGCGGAACGATTTTTAAAATGGTGTGGTTCAATTTAAAAAAGAAGACATTCACAAAAATCTTATTTCAAACTTATAAAGACTTATAAACTTATTACCCCGGTTGTGATGTCACACGCATATAAAAAATACATCCAAGATGGCGGACAATGATTCAGGTTAGCAACTTTGACAGTGCAATTAATATGCTTTATGAGCATTTATACAACCTATATTCCGGCTATTTAAGTAACGTACTTTGATCGAAGGTACTTATTTTTTTGTTGCCAAGTCAATATAAATCCTCCACAGTTTTTAGCTTTCTGTATAGAGGACGGTAAAATATTTTCGATTTGTCATTTAGTTTTCGATATCTCTCTCTTGAAACATGGCCAAAAAACACTATTTTGAATTCCCCGCTAAACATTCCCGCAAATTACAAAGGGTCTGGTAACTACTTTATGTGACGTAACTTAGGGGAAGGAAGTCGCTCATAAGAGTAATATGCTCGTATATTCTGTTGTATAGTTATGTTCGAAGCGAGCAACATGCCAGATGGATATGTTGTGTTTGGGTTTTTAAATGTCACTTCATCACATTCCTGAGGTGGCTCATCCCAGGCCTCTTTCGGCTTTTTTTCGTCTCGGTTTTTTCTTTCAAACAGCAATGTGTAAAGATAGATATCTGCGAAACGAATGGTCAAAATCAAAAACTGTAAACGACCTTATCAGTTACTTTTGCGTCTTCTGTACCGAAAACAAAAAATATCCGCGGTTTGTAGGTTCTTTAATAATATTGTTCCATACTGTTCCAAGTTAAATAATTTATTTTATAAATTATTTAATAATATCAAAAATGTCCCAAAACAAGAGGCAGCCAGACAAGTAAAATGTTCCAAGGTTCACAAAATTACTTTCAAGAAGAACTGTACACGTCCAGGGTTAGGTACTGTAGTGTACATGTATTAGGCAGGTCATCAGCCACATATATAACGTAGGTTAGCTCTATTGTAGGCTCTCTCCTAATCATAACAATGTGACAGAACCATTGACGGCATTGAGTGTGTGATAGGCACAAATAATGTGATTATGTGATGTTGAATACTACACAACTGCAGAGCTTTTCACAGTTTCTTTATTTAATAATTCTTCGATCGCATGTAACTTCTAGGTAGATGTCACAAATCGACTATTGGTCCCAAGATTTCTTTCAACTTTAGCCAAACAAAGTCAACATAGCCCACCAAGATATGACTTTGTGGATAAATATGATTTTGCCATCTATGCCCGCGGTCCAGGCAGACTTAAAGCAAAGACCATTGAAGCTGCAAGAGTATCCATTGTGCGAAAGACGAAGACCAGAAATATGTGGAAAATTGAAGCAACAACGCCTGTTACTAAAAAGCCAATGGGCAGCCGGATGGGAAAAGGCCAGGGGAAAATCGACCATTATGTTGCAGAAGTGAATGAAGGAAAAGTACTGTTTCAGTTTAATTGTGAAAATGAAACTAAAGCGGCTGACGCTTTTAGGCTGGTGTCATTTTTAGTGCCGATGAAAGTTTATTTCAGAAAGAGGCCTCCACAAGATAAAATAGTTTGGACAGAGTTTTAAAAAAGTAATTGGTTTATAGATTGCGTGTATTGAAATATAGGAGTGCACATACAGTACGTTAGATCACGGTTTGAAATGGACGAAAAGCTCACTACCGTTACAAGTATATAAAAACATATGACATGTGTGTCAAATTGCCATTTTCACTTAAGTCACATTTATTTTAAAATTCGGATCTTTAGAAAAGTAGACAATCCTGAGAAAATCTTTAAAATAGTTGCCATATTATTATCGGCTGTCAACATGTCAAAAATCAGACAAGAAAATTATTATTGTCAAAGCGCTATAATTCATTACGTTTTGAAATTCGGGTAGTGAGAAAATCTTTAAATGTACGATAATCTGCACATGATGTATTTTTAGTTCGTTTACATTTTCTTTAAAGTGCACCTGACATCACAAATTTTTATTGTCTTATTTGGAAGAACTTTTAAAATGATAAAGTAACTTCTTTTGAAGATTTTCGTTTCTTCGCTTTCTTTTTGAGATATATCAGTTTGTTTGATATGCAAATGTTGGGACATTTACGTCACACATGCATAATGACTTATTGGAGAAATGTGTGTATCTCTTTCATTCTCGAACGAAATCCTTTAAAATCGAGAAGTTTGGTGTTGTGGGAGAAACACGCACACGTGTTATTCACACTTTAGTGTTTTTATTTGATGAACGCAAAGATATATAACATTCTCTGATAAGTTATTATGCATGTGTGACGTAAATTCCGTACATTTGCATATCAAACAAACTGATATATCTCAAAAAGAAAGCGAATAAACGAAAATCTTCAAAGAAGTTACTTTATCATTTTATAAGTTCTTCCAAATAAGACAATAAAATTTTTTGATGTCAGGTGCACTTTAAGGAGTTGTTACACTGCATGTGAAATGTTTCATGCAACTTTTCTCGCAATCTGATATACGTTGCAGTTACATGAAATGGGGTGTTACACTAGGCATGTTGCATGAAATGGAGTGTTGCACTAGGCAGGTTGCATGAAATGGAGTGTTGCACTAGGCAGGTTGCATGAAGTGGAGTGTTGCACTAGGCAGGTTGCATGAAGTGGATGGAGTGTTACACTAGGCAGGTTGCATGAAGTGGAGTGTTGTACTAGACAGGTTGCATGAAATGAGGTGTTGCACTAGACAGGTTACATGAAATGGAGTGTTGCACTAGGCAACGTTTCGTGCAACTTGACTCAACGTTTCGCCATCTTTGTGTTTGTGACAAGGTATAACGCATGCGCACCGAGTCGCCAAAGAGGAACATTGCATTGCGAGACAAGTTGCAGATATAGGGGTGTTACATTGTGCAACACTGAAAAAAGTTGCTGCAATCATTGCAGAAAGTAGAACTCGATTGCAGCAACTTGTGTCGCAACAATTTCAGCCATTGCAAGGTATGTATGCAAAACAACGAACCATGTGCAATGGTTCGTTGTTTTGCAATGGCGTTGGAAGACAAGTTGCACGAAACATTACACAGTGTAACATCGCCTTTCATTGTTACCGTGGTGGGCTTTCGTTCATTTCTTAACCCTAGCGTTTGACCTTTGTCAGTGGGTTTATGTCTGGTGGGCTTTTGTCGAACAATCCTGATGATATAGATCGCTTGTTAGCTAATCAGTAAGCGTGTTTTTCCAACCGGACCGGGGAAAATAAAATTCATTTGGTTAACATATTTTAAATAGTGGTTTAATATTTAACTTTAGTTAGAAGTGTGAAGTTGATAGTCCAGGTTGTTGTAGTCTTGAGAAAGACAATTGTTAGTGACTGATGTTTCGATGGCCTCAGCGGAGGTCATCTTCAGAGTCAAGTAAAGCGTGTTTGTCAGGTTTGCGTCTGGTTCATTACGTCATCGCTTGTTTGTGTCTTAGTGTGAGTGGGTGACTGGGTGTTGCGTATTGCGTTAAATGTGGGCCAAAATTGTTTGTTGGTGGGTGTGAAGAAATATTTTGTAAAGTGTCGGTAACTATGGTGATCTGTTAAGTGGTTTATGTTCTAAGTTGGTAAACCAACTAAAGGCGATCATACATTACAGCCGAGTCAATGTCGTGTTTTGTTTGTACGTTTGTTTGTTCTTGATCGTTCCCCTTGCTTTTGAGAGATACAAAAATTATATTGGTGAGACTGGCAGAAACCTAAAAATCAGATTGGCTGCATAACACAAATTAATTACTAGAAACGGGGACAGAACTAATCACATAGTAATTAATTTGTGTTATGCAGCCAATCTGATTTTTAGGTTTCTGCCAGTCTCACCAATATACTTTTTGTATCTCTCAAAGCAAGGGGAACGATCAAGAAAGACTAGAGTGTGTGGAAATTGCCTCCGTGATTTGTAATTACAAATCCACACAATCTCAGTTTCTATATAGGTACAATGCATCTTTTATGCATTGTACACTCACTTAATCTCTCATCTACATCATGCATAAATGGGATTCTCATATTATGCGAATTCGATCTATTGCTAATAAATCTCTGGGCGTCTTGAGACGGACTTGTTATGACTTAATTGATATACGAGTCAGGTGAACTTTGTATTTATCACTAGTTAAATCTCGACTGAGTTATGGTTCTCAAGTATGGTCTCCACATGAAGAGGATAGAAGGTGTACAAAGACGCGCCACGCTGTGGATTATGGGAATGAAACGTGGAGAATTATCTTACGTAAATCGTTTAAAGAATCTAGAACTTCTGCCACTTGCTTACGATAGAGAGATCAAAGATTTATTGTTCTACTATAAATGTAGACATGGTCTTATTGAACTCGACGTGGAAAAATTTACATCTGTTGTCTGTAGCCGAACAAGACGAGGTTCAACTTCTTCCTACCTTCAGACCCCTTTTTGCAAAACTAGTACTTTTAAAATGTCGTATTTTAATAGAATTAGTAATTTGTGCAACTTTATTTTAAAGATAGCTCCTTCGGGTACTTATAGTTTGACTATTACTAGTTTTAAAACATTTCTGTGTAAAACTTACAAGGAGCTTCTTTCAAAGTTATTTGATCCAGACTTACCTTGCACCTATTCTTTGTGCAGGACTTGTCCTTGTCATAATTAATTTTACTTTACATTTAGTTGTTTTTTTCTCTTTTTATCTTAACAATTAACATTTGCGTATTTTGATATTGGCTGACACCTTCCATGGGACTTTGTCCCGTTCGTGTCTAACCTTATTTGGTTAATTATTATTATTATTATGTATTTCTTTTGAATTACCAAATTAAAGTTGTTAAACAAACAAACAAATAAGGATCACAGACACAGTATATGCTATAGGTAAGGCAGTTGGGAAGATGATTGGAGTTAAGAAGAAGGAAATGCCCGAGGTACATCAAAGAAGATTACACGTAAACCAACAAAGAAAGAAAGAAGATTGTTGAAAGAGATTTGGGCGAGGATAGAAGAGAAGAACCAGAAGTGACAATTTGAGAGCTATAAAAGAAAATTGGTTGGATGAATTGAGATATAATTAAGAAAGTTAAACTTAACAAGTTGTCTATAAGAGAGTGAAGGGGACAACGAATAATGCAATATTTGAAGAGGACGAAGGAGGATTCTACAGGAAGATAAAGAAACAAAGGTCTTCCATTGAGAAATTCCACCAATGGAGAAGTTTGTTGAGTTTTGAGGAGGAATGTGGAAAGTTGGGAAAAGACTCTGGAACAAATAACCATGGATGAAAGTGGTTGGGACAGAAGCTGAAGGGAAAAGTACAAGATGTAAAGGAGTTTGTAATAATAAGAAAAGATGGTGAAAAGAAGAAAGAATTGGTCAACACCAGTTATCGACGGTATCCAGAATTCTTGGTGGAAAAGATTTAAGGAACGTGGGACGCAGTATGCAGAGCGATGGTTAAATGAAAACAAATCGTTGACAAAACAAATCGAACTTCTTCCATCGTTCCATGTTGACCTTCATCCCAGATGTTATTACTCTGCGCATATATGAGGAGAGTAATAACATCTGGGATGAAGGCCTACTTGGAACGATGGAAGGAGTTCCGGAAACTGTAGATCAACTGCTGATTGGCAAGTGTACAATTATGTAGAGTTTGTGGACAGTACTATGAAACTGTCCAACATCTCTTGACAGGAAGCACAGAATTTGCAGGACACTAGAATATGTGATGAGTCATGACAACACATTGATGGTACTACCGGTGCAACATGGTAAGCAACATGGGATTATAGAGGAAGGAACACTGTGGTACCAACAGCGATGGATGAAAGGGCATGTAATGGAGAAGTTTGTGATGTAATGATTGGCAAGTGTACAATTATGTAGAGTTTGTGGACAGTACTATATGACTGTCCAACATCTCTTGACAGGAAGCACAGAATTTGCAGGACACTAGAATATGTGATGAGACATGACAACACATTGATGGTACTACCGGTGCAACATGGTAAGCAACATGGGATTATAGAGGAAGGAACACTGTGGTACCAACAGCGATGGATGAAAGGGCATGTAATGGAGAAGTTTAAGTTGGTGTGAGATTTTGAATATAACCTGAGAAAATATAGTAGCCGGGGACAACGAAGGAAGCCACAAATTTGTGGATTGTCACATGAGTTTTTCAAGCTCAAGTGCCGGGCCTGGGGGAAGACATGCAGCGCATGTAGAGGTATAGGAATCATTTCAAAGCCAAATGTAGAAGAGTACGGTCGGTTGAAGTAGAGAGCGGTTCAGATTCAGATGACCTTGATTTGAAGTGGCTATAGCCGTGAAGTCAAATGAGAACAGTCTGCATCGGTAAACTCATACAAGATCACACCAACACAGTCGTTTGACCACTCTAATGCATGATGTTTTCGAACTTTTCGTCGAAGTGTATGAGATGTTTGGAGTGTTTTCCCCCTCGGATACCGGTACAACATCGAGTTCCGTTAGTAGTGGAAGGAAACAAACTGGTAATATTATACCTCAACTTCAAATTGTCCAATCAGAAAGCTCAGTTTGTGCCACGTGAGCAGGAAATTAATCGCGATATCACGCCTTACGTCATCACTTAGCGAGCCTGCGTTCCTTTTGACAATGTTCCACCCATCAGTGGTTCCACCCCATGTTCCCCGGGGAACATGGGGTGGAACATTATTCGCGTAGACCACGCGAGACAACACGCACGACTCAATGCGTGAAAATGGCGGGAAAATTTCATGCCCACTTAAAATGGCCGAGAGTGAAGACAACCTGTCAAATATTGAGTCAGAAGACGAAGAAATTGCACGTATATTAGACGGCAGACACGCAAAAAATGCAATAAAGGCAACAAAAAATGCTCTAAAAACATTTTCAGACGCAGTCGGGGATGTCGAAGGACTCGCAGATAAAAAAATGCTCGACAAAAGTCTGGCGAAGTTTTTCGCTAACGCCAAAAAGAAAGACGGTACAAAATGTATTTCTATTGTTTCTGTGGCCTATTTTTTCGGTATAATATATCATTTATAGACCCTCCGCTCGGGGGATTCGGCAAAATATTACCCTCATGTAGCGATGATATTTCCCTCGGGGCAAGCCCCTCGGGAAATATCATCGCTGAGGGTAATATTTTGCCGAATCCCCCTCGCTCCGGGTCTATAAATGATAAATAGCAGATACGCTGAGCAGAGCTTTTATCAGTGCATGTGCCCGTGCGTGAAGTGCGTGTCATGAAGGTTGACGTATTTAACAAAGTTCCAGACAAAATACTAGGTGCTATAAAGAAGCTATAACGATGAAGGTGAGAGCATGCAGTCACTCGCTTCGAAGGGAAATAAAAGAAAGGCTACGTGCAATTCACACTGGCCACAATAGCATGGTGCGTTGGACGCGAAATTTCATATTATTGGCCATGGCTGAGATTGTCATGAGAAATTAAACAGCTGATCTGTGCGAAACCTGTCAACGCCACAAAATACGAAATCAGAAAGAAAGACTTCGCCAACATGACAACGGTCAGATGTTATGGGAAAGAGTTGATGTGGATATATTTGAAATTCAAGGTTGAAATTATCTAGTCACAATTGATTATTTCTCCAGTTATATAGAAGTGGACTATTTGTCTCATTTACATCATCCCAAGTGTTGAAAGCTGAATGAAAGATTTTATAGTGGGATGGTAAGTTAGCGTCAGTTGGAGAACTATCTTGGTCTTGGGAGTGTGTATACTCGGAAATATATTGGTCATTAGTACTAGTTTCATTAGAAAGAAAACGGAGGGGGAATTCGTTTTTTTGTAAAGTTTTTATATCTAAAAGAACAGGATGTTGAGCATATGGACAGCGGTCTCTCAGAGGTGGCTATTATAAAACAACAGTAAAATCGCTCTCTTGCCACACGCTGTTAAGTCGACCATCTTATAGATACGAAACGTGTTTCGTTTATTGAACCGTCAAGGAAATCAACGAGCATGCATAGGCCGACATGCTTCCTCTTTTTTTCAAGAGAAGACACTTCAAATTGTTCAGGATCTTGGTCACAGACGATGCTTTAGTCATCTTTAATTCCTTCGTTTTGAAATTATTAAGAATCATGCATAGTTAGCGGAAGCTCTTGTGTCAGAAAGATGTGTCATCTTTTGATGGCAGATTATGAATTATATAATCATCTTTCCTTAGTTGGAGCTAGTTAAAAACGAAGCTAGCTTAATATAATATTGGTACAAAAATGCGTGTCAACATAATACCACTATTCAGAAATCAGTTCTTTAGATATATAACCAGTAAAAATAACCGTTGTGAAATTATTAATAATTATTTTAACGGAATCTCTTGTGTCAGAAAGATGTGTGTCATCTTTTGCTCGCAGATTATGAAGCGGGCCTTAATAATTGTAGCAAACAAATGCATGATGATTTATTGAAAAATTCTGCATACTTTTTCAAGTGATTTTATTACATAATCTCAAGGATATAAGCGTTTTCAATAAGTTATTATGCAGTGTGTCATAAGTATGATCGTTTACATATTAAAGAAATCTTAGTATCTCAAGAGTGAAGCGAGATATGAAAAAGTTGTAAATGGTTAGTCTTTATAGTTCTTTCAAACAAGAGTTATTTTACAACTGAATTTTTCATTGCGTGGCCACTTTAAAGATGTTATGATTCCTTTCTCTTTTTTGGTTTATTTTCAAATATTCATTGCATATCCTGCGACCGGTATTACTCTGCAGTTGATTGCCCTCATAAGGTTCTTATCATACAGCTCTAACTCTACCAAGCTCTCCAATCTCTTCTGCATTTCTTTTCTTATTCTTAACATTACTCTTTTCTTGTCAATCTGCTTTCCCTGTTCAATCCCCAAGAACTTATAAAATTCCTCCTTCTCTGGATCTAATGCCTCTGCCTTCGCATCCAGTATCATCAAGCCTTCTCCTTTGATCATCTCTCCTCGTTTAAACACAATTTTTGCACATTTCTTCACACCATACACTGCTCCTGAATCATCACTGGCTCTTACGATTATCTCGTTAGCAGCTTCCATTTGCTTATGGCTTTCCTGGTAGGTCTTCAAGTCGTCTATGAACAAGCTGTGTGTTCTCTTCGTGAATCTTTCCCGAGGCGGCCCCATCCTGTACCCTCTTGTTTCCTCAAGTTTCCAAGCATTGTGATCGGAATTTCGGTTAGGCAGTACCCTACCGGCGAATAGCTATCATCTGCTCTGTATTTTTTCTCCCCCAATATTCAACTCGAGTCGCGTTTTCCAATTGTTCATCAATTTTCGTAACAATTTTTTAATCATCAATTTTCTTTGGTATCCCCATCCATTCGTACACCATGAGCATCCAATCGTGGTGCACTTTATCGTACGCCTTCTGGTAGTCATAGAAAGCAACTGACAGATCCCTTTTATGTTCCCTCACCTCACCTTGGTCAACTGTCCCAAGCACACCTTCTGTGGCTCCTAGCTGTCCTTCATCCCAGATGTCATTTCGTATTCCATGCTCTTTCATATATCTTCCCAGTATCCCTGAAAAAACTTTATAAAATGTATTGAGGCAAGTTATTGGTCTGTAATCCTTTTCAGGTGACAAGTCCTCAGTCGTCGGCAAAAGCACTGTCCTACCTATTGTCAGCCATTCCGGGATACTATCTGGTCATCAATCCATTTCCTCATACTCCTTGCAAGTGCCTGCCAGGTTCCGCTTAACCGTTTCTACCAGAAATTCTGGATCCCATCTAAGCCAGGAGCAGTCCAGTTTTTCCTCTTTATTATGTTCTCAATTATTTCCTCACTTATATCAATATCTTCTACTTCTTTAATTTTTCTTTTCAGTTCCTCTTTAATCTTATTCATCCATGGTCGTTCGGTGGTAGTTTTCTCTTCCTCCCATATACCTCCCCAGAATTCAACAAACTTCTCCATTGTGGGGAGGCTCACCCTTGAATTACTTTGTTCCATTAACTTTCTTATAGAAGCCCCCTTCATCTGCTGAAAACATTGCGTTGTTCTTCCTTCTCTTCCTCTTTACCACTACCTTTTCTAGTATAACTTTCTTTACTCTAAACTCATCCAACCATCTTTCCGAGGCGTTCACAAGTTCCTGTCTCTCTATTGATCCTTCTTCTATGTGATCTTTCAGTTCCTTTACGATTTTTACCTCTTTCTTAGTTGCTTTCCTTCCTGTTCTTCTGCGATGCGATATAACTGATTATTTGCTCTTGCTATTCTCTGTCTGAATGATTTTATCTGGGCATGCAATTTCCTTTCCCTTCTATCTCTCTCCACTTGTGGTTTCTTCTTTCTCCCACTTGTGGCATCAGCCTTTACATTGAGTAATTTAGCTATATATCGCCCTTCCCATGGCATAAACTGCATCTGTAATCTCTTCGATCTTTTCGCTCCTTTTTAGGTGTTCCGAAAGTATCTTATTTGCATTCTTTTCCATTTCTCGAGGTAGCTTAAGTTTTGGAAGTCTGTTTCTTTCTTCGACCTTAGTTGCATCCAATTCTGCTAAGAAGGCCTCTCTCAGTTTTCTCTCGTCTTCTGTATTTTCCTCGACTCGTTCCTGTCCTGCTTCCTCTTCCACCCTCTCTGTTTCCCTTATTCTCTCCTCCGTCCCCTCATCCTCTTCTGCTACTTCTTCCTCATGTCTATCTTCACCTTCCTCTATTCGTTTTCTCACCAAAACCAAATTTGCTATCTCTTTCTCTTTCTTAAATCTGGCGGCATTGTCTCTCAATTTTTTATCTTTCAGCCTTTCGCCAAGCTCTTGCTCCAATCTATTGCCAATTCTCTTCATGAAACCAGATCCGCGTTGCCTTTCTTCTATGTCTATCTCGACTAGCCGGACTTTCTTTGCTGTAGTCCAAGTGTAGTTCTCTTGAGGTGTATTTATTTCAACCCTTTCTACTCTTTCTTCCATTCGGCTTTTTACTTCTTCCTCAAATTTAAATCTTCTGGCGTTATCCACCAGGTTCTGAGCTGATACGTTTTTCTTTGTCTGCGCTTCTCTTGTCCATCTCTCTTTCACTCTCTTCATAAATACACTTGCTCTTTTTCTCTCTTCTATCTCCATTCTGACAAGTAATACTTTGTCTTCCAATGTCCACTCTGGTTTTTTCCTCTCCCTCGGTTATTTATGATTTCTCCATTATTATTCTCAGCTTCTACTGCATTTGTTTGATTTCGAGTATTCAATTCTTCAGTTTGGGTTTGATTCATAATTCCATATTCCCAATGGTTCATATATGGACTACTGGTGTAATTTTCGTGCACAGGATTATTAGTCCGCCTGAGGTTGCCTGGCTCATCAGGTAAAGGGATGGAGGATAATTAAACACATAAAGGGATCAACTGCCCGTACGCAATTAATACAAGGAAAAGATCAGAAAGATGAATGGAAAAAGTATTTTGAAACGCTACTTGCAGACGTCAATTCCAACACAAATATTGACATCCCTATATTGAAAATATTTGGTACTCATCCTGAAATCGAAACTGATGTTTTTACTGTCGAGGAACTTAACCATGCGCTGTCACAAATGAAATCAGGAAAGAGTCCTGGTTTGGACGAAATTGGCATAGAGGTATGGAAACTTCCCAATTTGAAACCCATTCTACTCAATTTCTGCAACGAAACCTATATGTAGGAAACAAACCAGACGAGTGGGGAATCAGCAGCATCGTGCCCATCCCTAAAAAAGGAGATCTCTCTCTACCATCAAATTATCGTGGAATAAGCCTCTCTCAAATGAGTGCTAAGGCCTACAACAGAATGCTGCTTAATGGAGATATACCACCAGTAAATGAAACCATTAGAGCAAGAAGAATGAAGTTGGCAGGACACGTTCTGCGACATGATGAGGTTGCTAGCACCGTTCTACTATGGACTCCGGAAGGAGGAAGGAGAAGAGGACGTCCCACATTTACAGTGAAGGATTTCTTGCTCGCTGATACTGGTCTTTCCTCTGCAGCCGAGCTTGCTTCTGTAGCGCGAGATAGGATTATCTGGCAAGCACTTATTTAACTTGATTTTTGTTGTGTTATATTACTACCTGTCCTATTTCATTTTTTAATAAAATGACTGATGATGATGATGATGAAAACACAAGTTCACCACTTCTGTGAGCTGTGCGTTCGCGACCTCCTAACGTGTCGGCCACCATCAACCACTTTCAATGGCATCCCCTCAGCACGTATTTCCACCTTGGGATGACGAGGTTTGATTTCGGACTCTCTTTCTCCTAGGTCCACTTGCCTTCATTAGGCTGACGGGCTGTCCCTACCCGGGTTTATTGTTTGGAGTTACCCTTCTCCTAGACGGGCTGCTTCCACTACAGCTAACGAGCCCCGTCTGCCCATAGTATCTGATGTCGTATCCCTAACAAGGGCAGCTACTGGGTTACTAGCACTTGCTGAGGGCGGGAGCGTCCAAAATCCCGTAGTAGGCTAAGGTACCAGCTAAGGTACTTATTATTATTATTATTATTATTATTATTATTATTATTATTATTACTATTACTATTACTATTACTATTACTATTATTACTATTATTATTATTATTACTATTACTATTATTACGGACGATACATGGGCGATCGTCAAGCTCATATCCTCAGAAAAATTATTCTGAGTCCCGTACAGGAATCGAACCTGTAACCTTCTGATTGCCGGTGAGACGCTCTAACCATTGAGCTAACGAGACTCAGATGGAGAGCGAAGGTTACAATGATGTACTGCCTGTGCGGCAGTCACTATATATCGGTAATGCTTGGATGCGTTAATATACACAATGTTCTAGTGAATGTGCAGGAGAGCTCGGAGTAGCTGAGGATATGAGTTTGACAATCGCCCACGTATCGTCTGTCTACTCCGAGCTCTCCCACATTCACTACAACATTGTGTATATTAATGATCCAGGAAGTACGTATATCAATCGAACCAGTACATCATTGTAACCTTTGCTCTCCATCTGAGTCTCGTTCACCGGCAATTAGAAGGTTACAGGTTCGATTCCTGTACGAGACTCACCCACGTATCGTCTGTCTACTCAGAGCTCTCCCACATTCACTAGCTACAACATTGTGTATTATTAACTATTATTACTATTATTATTATTATTATTATTATTTGTAGTATTTGTAAACTAAGCAAGTTTATAGTTTTGCTTGGATTCTAGGTCAAATAAAGTATTATTATTATTATTGTTATTATACCTGTTTGGAAAAAATTCACCCAATTCCCAAACTTTCACTGTTGTATTTGCTTTTGACGTCATTTCCTGTGAATATAGTAAATCAGCTTTGGCATGCGTAAACGATCAAGATGAAACTTTAGTTAAAGATAATATTAAGTAATTTCTATCAGAAAGTGTCTAAGATTGTAAATATATAAAAAGCCAAACATGAGATAGCCGCTATAAAGCATTCTTTCAAGGACACAATCAATAAATTTAATCATTGTGCGATGTCATGTCATAATGTTAATAATATGTACTTTCAACGGCAAAATAGTTCGTCTCAAAATGGTTCGTATCCTAAAAGATCACCATCGGCAAATCAAAAAAACTGCGCAAGACTGCAAGAGAACTGGTGCGAGTAACAGTTTTGGCGCTAAAACTTATAGTATATATTTCATATACACAAAATCGTAGTGTTGAGTACGCATAAATACGACACGTTCGGAGTCGGGCCTATAACTTAAATGAAACTACACTGTAAAAACAGATCGGACTGGTTGAAGCAACCGATTAAATTTAGTTGTCTCAGATTCATCAATTGACCTTTTACGGGTTAAAACAACCACATTTTATTGGTTGAAACAACCAAAATACGGTCATTTTAATCAAAATATTTGGTTATTTTAACTTTTCCGGTTGGTATGAAATTGAGACAACCTATCAAATCGGTTGTTTCAGCCAGTCTGTTTTTACCGTGTGTAATTAGTTTTATAAGTAACATTAAGAATATATTGTTGTAAGAGCATTGAGACTATTGTATAATGCTCCTAATACGTCTTTATTATTATTATTAAAACTTATTTCATACATAGCATGGCTTATTGTATAAAATATAGCTTATATTTACATAATTTACATAGTTTACTATGGGTGATTAAGCCTTGTGTTATGTATGAAATAAGATTTAAGCCCGACTCAGAGCGTGTCATATTTATGCGCAGTCGAAACTAGAGAGCAAATACATTGCCCTGGTAGGTTTTATAGTACTATAGGAGTAGTATTAGGGTACGTATTAGGCCCCCGTCCACACGTATGGCGTTTTCAGATCTATCCGTTTTCATTTTTATGAAAACACAGGGAAGGTTTTGCGGCTGAAATCAGTGAAAAACGCTCTGTTCAGGTAACTACCAAACGTCATGTCGAAATCTAACAAGAAGAGACGGAAAACGGCTGAGGAGTGTAAATAAAGAGGTCTTTGTATGAACAGATGATGAAGCAGACTGAGAGTAGCTGCTTAACGTATAGCAAATGACTACAGAATATCGGTTTTATCCAAAATCGCTACTCTTCTGAGCAGGGCGTCTTTTAAGACTGAATTATGACAAGAAGCATCTTTGTAAAGTTCAGTGTTCTTCGAAAATAGAAGCCTTTAAGACGTAAAAGCGTTAAATGTGATTGTAAAGAAGCGTTAACAACATCGTTTTCAAATGTCTCCGTTTTCGTCTGTCCACACGACAACGCACCGTTTTCGTAATCTTCGTTTTCAAAAGTCTCCACCGCGTTTACGTGTGGACGGAAGGCGAAAACGAATTAAAAAGTCTCCGTTTTCGTCCGTCCACACGACAACGCAACGTTTTCGAACGTCTCCGTCTTTCAAAAGTCTCCATCCGCGTTTACGTGCATGGACGGAAGGCGAAAACGAATTAAAAAGTCTCCGTTTTCGCATGAAAACGCATATACGTGTGGATGGGGCATTGGAGTTGTATTAAGCTTAGTATTACATTTATTTTTATAGGAACCAATTACAAACCAGAGTTTTTCTGTACATTAGTTACAATTTGTTGTCACGATGGCGGCCATCTTGAAAGCTACTGCATGTACGTATCAACGTTATTTATTGAGGGTGACACCTGACAGTATTTCAACTAATAAACTAGGGCGATGTATTTGCTCCAGTCGTCGGGCAAGGTGTGTGTTATTTAGGGTACCTATTCAAAGCCAGGATTTTGTCTCCAGTGCGCCGCTTCTCTCAATGTCTCAAGTCTACTAATTTGATGACGCCACGTCAAAACGATTTATAGGCCCAAATGATCTCCCGCTCCAGGGCCAACAGGCTCTTAATCCATATCTGTACGTGCTTCAGCGATTTATGTTATCAGGTCTTGCCAAGTCAGTCGAAGTATGAGTAATGAAAGTGGGATTTGGATTAGTCAAAACTGAAATATTATCAGGGTTAACAAACACGGTGCCGCCATTGTGTAGTAAAATATGATTATGAAGGAGTGGTTGGATAATGAGCTGGGTAATGTTGTTATTCGTTGACGAAACCTGTGTTGGCGGATAACAATTGGATGGCAACGAGGTTTTAAATGTCAACGCTGAAGACAATGCTTTGTTCCCGTTTAATATGCTTGTCGATACGAAGATGGAGTCTTTAGTTTCTTCCAAATTATTATTGCCCAATGTATTAGCTAAATTTTCTTCAACGAAAACTAAAAGATTTCGCTGAAGCGATTCTCCGTTCTTCCCAAGACCTTGGACGCCGCCATTGACATACTGAATAAATTTAGTTGAACAATCTTGAAAACCTGCCTTGTGGAATTGACCAGGTTCTGCAACTGTAGAATCTACATCAAGGGATACAACAACAACAACAACCAACAGGTATAGTATAGTTGAATATCTTAAAGGAGAATGCAGTGAAAAAATAAATCACTTTTAAATAAAACTAAAAAAGCAGGAGCGCGGTAGTCGCCGGGGTAAGGTTGGTCCTGTTTCAACCGGACAACTTTCAACCGGACAACTTATTTTTTTCAACGAGTGTAACATTTGTAGTGCCAACGATTCAAAAATAAAGCTCCTTACGCATTAAATTGTCTAGGCTATGCTCCTTACGTGTTAAAGAGTGAGAGTCAGGGTAGTGCTTTGCGCGCTTGTGTTTTGTTTTCACACGAATTGATTGCATGTGAACTCTAGATTTATCTGGAAATGTTGAAATTGGAGTCCAATCCTGACTTCGGGGCGTTATGAAGTTAATGTTCAAGACGATTTGAACAGTTGCGGTTCGCTTGTTTGTGAACCATTGCGAGCCACGCGCAACGCCGTTTCTGACGAACAAGCTGGCCTTTAGTTCCTGCATCTTTGCAAATTCAAATGAACGAAACATCAGAAGAAACAATAAAATATATTTCTTTACTAGTCACTCATCAAACACTTCCATTCGCAAAATTGTTCGCGCTGTTTCAGCAGCATAACCCGCGGCCTTCCACGCTTCGGAGGCGAAGCGCTCGTAGCAGCTTCTATGTATCGAAAAGATTACTATAGTAAATGATCAATTTTACGAAAAATATCACAATAATTGATCACTCAGGTATATTTACTTGTTAGAAAACTTGAAAATGGATAATTTATAAGAAGGATTAGGATTGATCAAATATCGACGGGGATTCGTTTGTGAACTGAAATAGGCGTCCCATAAAATGGCCGCCATGAAGAAAACAAGCGCGCAAAGCACTACCCTGACACTCACTCTTTAAAATCGCTAGTATTTTTTTCGCTTTAAATTAGTGCCTATCTCACGTTTGGGGATTTTACATATCCGTATAATATTTGGGTCTTCCTTCATGGAGATTTTCACTGTCAAAGTTAGCAGATGTGATGTCACAAGAGGCATTCCAAACGAAGTTTTCTTTTGTTACTTGCCACAAATATGCCTCTTGTGACATCACATCATATCACAGCCGATAACTTTAACAGCAAAAACGTCCATGAAGATCAATTCGGCTGACAAGATATATTATGATTTTGCTCAGGAAAACCCAAATATTACGAATATGTAAAATCCCCAAACGTGAGATAGGCACTTCAATGAACATATAGAGGCATGGCAGAAGCGTTCACTAAAAATTTCAAGTGAATGTGAATCTGGTACATAGTCTTCATTTTTATTTTTGGGGTTCCACAAATTTGCAAAATTGCGCAATAATATTTCCCGTCAGGCTTTTGCGAACCGTGAGGAATGTTGCGGGTCAATAGCCGAGTTCTTTCTTTTCGACAGCTTTGCTCTTCGTCGAGATGTTCTCTGACTCTGTTGGTAGATTTTGAAACAAACTGACTAATCAGCAATGTGACTGACAACTGTGTTGATCACGGTAGACCAACACTAAAAGATGACGAGCGATTTCGAAACGGCTTGGTCCGCGATCTCAAATTCAGGTAAACATACTGTTGATATTACCTGCCTGAAGACACGTATGTTAGACTCAGTAATTCTAAATCTGTTTTCAGAATTGAAATCGGTGAAATATTGACCGAGATAACGTTCAAAAACAGTATATATGACGAAGCAGCCTTCCTATTGCAGATTAATTAAGTATACAAACAGGTTTTTACGAAGGGTTTGCACGTTCCCGTAATATAATAGACACGTATATGTTATGTATTTGGACTCGGTAAATAATTCCAAATCTGTTTTCAGTATTGAAATCATTACCAAGATAATGTTCAAAATCAACGATTAAACATGCATCCTTTTCCGATTTGTGATCAACAATTATATACATGGCGTGCGAGGTCTGGGGACCATGGATAGGGGAAATCCCTCAGGGGGGGGGATGGGGTTAGGATGAAACTCTATGGGTGTTATGGTTAAATTGGGGTTAGGAATAGGACCTTATACAACAAGAGTGTTTAATCACATATTCGACCTGGTACTGATTTCCGTTGTGTTTATTAATGATTTGAGATGATAAATATGCTAAAATTACACACGCCGGCGATCGCGGCCGTAACTGCAAAAAAGCAGTCGCACAACAAAGCAGATTCTTACTTAGTTTTGCTATTCGGGGGTAATTCTCGCCAATCTTGATCAGAAATTTTCTGATTTCCCAAACAGCAGTTAAACTGTAGTTAAGAGACAACTGGGCCCCAGAATTTAGCTGAACAATTTAAAAATAAATATATATATAAATATAAATATATATATATAAATATACGTGTAGGTTTTGGTCTACGAAATGCAAAGAGTGCTCAACAACATATAGTTAGAGCAAATAATAGATTTTCGCTTACCTCAAAACTGGTCTGCTACAACTTGTTTCATCTGTAAAAGAATCTTCAGTCACTGCCTGAAGATTCTTTTACAGATGAAACAAGTTGTAGCAGACCAGTTTTGAGGTAAGCGAAAATATATATAAATATATATATAAATATATATATATAAATATATATATATAAATATATATATATAGATTTTACATAATTTTCGCCAACTTTAAACATCTCGGTTTCATCTCAACATACAGGTTTGTTTGAAAAGCAAGTTGAAACACTCGTAAAGAGTCCTTTCTCCGATTTCAATACACCTCGAAGATTGTTAAAAAGTAAGTTGGTCGGCCGTAGCTGGAGGTGACCCGTATAGGCTCCTCTTTATTAGGACCAGCTCTAGCTGAGGTAAGTTGTTAATTCCAGGGATTGGAGTGATGCCCACCCCTACATTCACTCCAATCCCTGGAATTAACAACTTACCTCAGCTAGAGCTGGTCCTAATTTTATTTAAGGCTCTTGGTGAAAGCCCGACCTAAATTAGCACTGCTCATTGGATTATGGCAACACTAATTTTCAGTCTTCTGGTACAGATATCTGAACAAGGTGGTAATCCATCGAGTTGGTGTACCAGAGGTACGATGCTTAACTTTGGAAAGTCAAGCAGCGGTCACTGACCACTATACTATACCGGTCACGCTCTCGACCTCAATAGCCTCGTGTTTTCAACTTCTCAGTCTTGGAAATCGTAAGAACTCTTACTCGTGTAATCACTGTAATTACTCTTACTAATGTAACTATTACCAAAGATTCATTGACCGAGCGGGAGGTCTTTGCAGGGCAGGATAATTGTGCCGTAAAGACAGACAAAAACGAGGTTAATAAGATTTTTATTATATGGCTCTTTTAAATTTCTCACATTTCCTCAATTTTTTCGCAATTTTTTCAAACGTTTTAGTTGTTTTGTAATGACCGTCTTTATCGTCTTGTAAAAACCGCTCATGAACCAATCAAATTGCAGAAAAGCTGCGTTAATACCGCGCTCATGCAGGTATAACTGCTCTTGTACTTGAGAAATAACGTTTTCATTTTCGTATTTTATGCTTCTGAACGCAGCCATTTTAGATTTTGCTCGACGGCTCAAATTTGATCATGTACAGCAGCAGTTTTCTTTTTAATTTTGACGTCACCAAGTACTTGTCTTTTGTTCCGTGCACTCAATGACATCAAAATTGAAAAGAACCCCCATGAACATCGTGTTGAGGCCAGACTAAGCATAATATACGAGATTAAAATCGTCATTTCTCAAGTACATGAGGAGATAGGTCAATTTATGAACATTTCTAAATATTTTGAAAGACTTAAACAATTGAAGGTCTTTGATTTAAATAATCAGATTGAGTTTTTTAGTTCAATTTAAAAGGCTCTTTTCGACATAAATATAGTATTCTTATTAGTATATAGAATTCTTACCATCTCTCTTTGATGACAAGTGAAAATTTCTTATGTATTCCACAGTCAATTCCAGTAGTTCAGCTTTTTCCACTTTCGTGGTATCCTAAAGGAGAGTTATTAGTTATAAAAAAGGACAGATCATTGTTAACCAGGGTCACATGCATTACACAGGGTCGCATACGGTTATTGCCAACCCGAAACTGAGTAAGAATGCCTTAATGGTGTTCGGACGTGTTTAGATTTGCAGACCTTATATCCGTTGCTAAGGAAGCTTAGAATTAACAAATTTGCCATAGAATTTCACAGATTTAAGAATCCATAAAGACAGTCTAGTCTGTATGTGGTATATGTGGGCAAAACTCTTTCGTTTGGTAATGTCATATGATGACGTCGTAATGACGTCACTGAAAAATTAAAACTCCTATAATATTTGAAGGTTTTTAAGTGAAATTAGAATCTGGACTGTTATCTTTAACAAAGCACGTATTTTAAATTTATAAGCTTTGAATGTCCTTGAATTTGTAAAATTGAATTTTCATGACATTTTCTAAAAGAGCACCAGCGGTAGTTTGAGATTCATTGCAGTGGCAAGTATAAGTAACAATGTTCCATTTTTCTTGATTTTCCACTGCTTTCCAAAGACTCCTTTTCAGCCCTGCTAGAGAACAAATATTTACACAATAACATATACAAGACAATGACAGGGTGTGTCTACAACAGCTTTGTGTTATCTCATCTGTTCGCCCGAGGTCCTTTTCATCTCTGGCAAATACATATACGCCATCCCACGTAGCATTTGAGTTGTTCTTTTGTTAGGGTGGTATCAGTCAGGTCCACTCCGATATCCGACAACACGGAATTTGATTTCGGAGTGGCGCGTCCTTTCTCAGTGGTACTAATCACTTCCGTCGCAAGGCGTACCGACGCCAAAGCAACTCTTCTTGGTAGCGTGATGTCAGAAGACGAATTGTTAGTTACTTCGAGAATACGACACTTGGTTACACCAGCCGGAAGGTTAATGAGGACAGTGGTGACGACGACAGACGATGAAGTCGGACTGCGGACGGCACCACTGCTTATTTGTATTAGGATAACAAGGATCTGGAATGTGGCTACCAAAACGACCATCATCAGTAAATATATCACTCTAACAACCTTTAAAAACTCATTGCTCAATTACTATCGTTCTGCACTCGAAAACAATTACAATGTACATGACCTTCGCTCCTGGAAAACAATTTGTCTTAAATGTAGCCAGGCACGCTTTTGTGTTGTTTCTAGTTTGTATCTGTATTTGTATACTGTAATTATCTGTAACTATATTAACGTATGTATTGTTTAGTTTACATGTATGTGATATTTAGGGACCGCAGTAATTGGCCATCTCCCGTCGTCCTATTACAATTAAACTCGGGCCAATCCGGGGGGTATGCTCCGCCGGAAATTTTTGAAATCTTATACTTTCTAGAATGCTATTTCCTTTATTTACAGGAGCACTTTAAGACCTATTTTACAAAAAATTCAAGCCCGATTGTAACGTGAATGACCTGAGTGTCACAGAACGAAAATGGCGATGTTTAACACGGAAGAAAAAATAATTTCGATTTTCTTCAGGATCACTCTGAGAAACAAATACTTAATAGTTCATTACTAAGATAGTTAAATGTTCCCGGCAAATTCCATCTTCTCGGAGTAGCATTATAAAAGCATCCTTTGTTATTTGTGCAACGAATGTCTTTCACGTGAACAGCGCGTACTTCCCCCTCCCCCCAAGTAATCGTCTTCTGGACGATCTTTTTTAGTATCCGCGAAAGGTGAGACGAAATGAGAGATTGTAAAGCTATGATACGATCGGACATGCCTGATCATGTATGATGAAATACATCGTAGAACTGCTAACCCCAAAACAACTTAGATCCTAACCCTATCCCCCGCCTAATGGGTTTTCTAACCCCCCGGTCTAATGGTTTTCACAGAATGCCCGGGATAAATTGATTACGACATAAGACTGAGCTTTCTGTTTCTGGCTGACCACGTTTGATACTCATCCAGGCTCAAAGGATGATATTACAGATAGTATGCTGCAGAAAAACCATGTATTTCAAGACGTCTGCCGTCTTGAGAATTTGTCAGAGTAAGAGTGTGCATAGCCAGGTATAGAGGACCATAGAGAGAAAGAGATATGAAAACAATAGTTTTGGCCTTGAAACTCATTTGATAGTCTACCCGAGTACTCAATATGCTTCAAAACTTGTAATAGTTTATGGCACTCTGCACTTATATAATTTAATGATGTGTTGGAAGTATCTGCGAGAAGTAATCAAAAATGCTTAATGCATATATATATATTTCTCATTTAAATTTATCTTGAAATTTTTGCTTGACCACCATTGATTGCTTGACCGTCAGTGATTGCTGTCCTCGTTCCTCAATTTCTGTCCATGCTCACTGCATCTCTAAACCAGTAATTCCTTCCTCATCTTAATTACTAATAAAAATTTAACTGACACAACAGTGCTGAATATTATCACACATTAACACAATTAACCGTTTATCGATTTCAATTTCCTTCAAAATCTTATAATTATGATTAGAAATGAATAATGGATACTATTGATGTTGCGAGCGCCTCACAACCTACAGTACTTTTTACAGAATGTCATTCCGTAGTCATTCACTCATTCTTATTTTCTTCGATTTTCTATTCACTTGGTATTGTAACAAAGTTAGATAATTGTAATATAATGAATATATAGTCGTAATTAGCTATAACTTTTGCAATAGTTATGTCACTAACACCCAACCCCTGATCAATTATAATCTTCCTAATGACCCAATCATTCAACCAATATCTTCCTGATGACCTAATCCTCCTCAGCACTTTGACCGCTCTTCCTAACTTGCACATGAACCAATCAATACCTTCCTCCTCTGCACCCTGCCAGATCTTCCAGAGGTACTACTGTAGGTGAGGAAGGTTCAAAGTGAAAACAATGTAGAGTCTGAAAAAATTATAATTGCTATGGCAGGGTAGTTAGAAGGAAGGTATATTGATTGGTTCATTTGGAGGTTAGGGGAATGGAAGATCTGGCAGGGTGCAGAGGAGGAAGGTATTGATTGGTTCATTTGGAGGTTAGGGGAATCTCTGGAAGTATGCGTTAATATACACAATGTTGTAGTGAATGTGGGAGAGCTCGAAGTAGAGTCCCGTACAGGAAGTATATTGGAAGTATATTGGGCGCTAAATGACAGTGGGCCCTCAGCCTCTACTGATCTGGAATACCCCCCTCCCCAATACGTCCTTGCCTCTCTACATGCACCCTTGAGCAGAATAAGGTTATTCCAGCACGATGGTTTCCACGTGTAAGGATAACTTTTCGACAAAATTTTTCCCAATGTACAAATAGGCATGGTAAATACGAAAATCGTTTTACTGTGATTTTGATTTAGTTTTAAGAGAACATTAACATAGAATCTGATCATAGTTCGTTCAAGGCCATAAATCAGGAAATTCAAGGACCAATGGGCTAAAAAGGAGGCTTTGGAAAGCAGTGGAAAATCACGAAAAATAGAAAACTAATACTTATACTTGCCACTTCAATGAATGTCAAACTATCAAACGGGTGTAGTTGCCCTTCACTAGCATATTGTAGGTAAAAGAAAGAAATCAAATGAGGCAAATCGATAGCATTTTTCATAAATCGACAACACTACGACAAATACTTCAACGGAAAAGCGACCAACCAAGATGTAAACGACCGAACTGTGCCATCTCCGAGGACCGAACATCTCCGAGGACCGAACATCCTTCAGAAAGAACGTTTTAATACAAGGTTACCTGCAACAAATGCCAACTTACTTACATAGGAAGTACTATCCGAAATCTACATGATAGAATCAACGAAAATCTCTCGAAACCAGCATCATCGGTGTTTAAACATCTTACCGTTTGCGGCAACAACACAAGGACCGCCATAAGCGTAAATAGTATTGCCAGAGACACTG
The DNA here is from genome assembly GCA_035772405.1 of Chrysogorgia sp. JL179-B06. NCBI lineage: Eukaryota > Metazoa > Cnidaria > Anthozoa > Scleralcyonacea > Chrysogorgiidae > Chrysogorgia > Chrysogorgia sp. JL179-B06. Next base: position 215,882 of record JAYKKM010000142.1, read on the forward strand.
ACTCATTTATTGTTTTATAATTTATATTTATTTTATATTCTACGTTTTAGCGTATTTTAACATATTTTATACATTCTACGTCTATATAACGCTGTTATTTTCTTATCCTTCTTTGTCTCTGATGTCGTTGTACGACTAGCCTGCGTAGCAGGCGATTGTACGACCGCAAAGCTAAGACGATTAACTTTTTATAAACGTTTTATAAAGTTTTATATCAGTAGTGACCTCATTTGATTTCTTTCTTTTAATTTCAAACTGGTTTCAAACTACCATGCACTGATGCTGACAAAATTCTTTCAGAAAATGTCATAAAAATTAAATTATGAAGGATTCAAGCACTTTCAAGTACTTTCAAGTCATTGAATTTTTTTCAAATTCAAGGACATTCAAATTGTGTACGAATCCTGTCTGATTCAATTAAGGTAGCTCGATCGATAGCAATTTTCATTAAATTCATGCATGCTGGAGTCAAAGATATCAACAAACGCGCGTGACCATTCGTGGGCACGATAAATCTTGCCATCAAACTGACATGACGCGATACGAGTTGTGACGACATCTTGAGCCATTTAAGCGCAATGTGTGCGAATTGCTGACAAATCGACATATTTCAGTATTTTATCTGGTGACCTATGCTGATATTTTGCATGATGTATTCTATTGCTAAAATCTGCCTCCACACCGAAAAAATTCTATAATGCCAATCTGAATGTTACGTATATAGGTTAGAGTTTAATAATCGGTGGTGGAGCTGCGGTCATGGCGATCATACAATCTTGTTCCCACAGACCGTGTTCTTTTTGGACAGCGCCAAACTAGAACGAGAGGCTCTTTGAGGCTCTGAGAAAATCCGGTTGAAATGTCCGTAAAAACGGGGACTCGTTCCTGTTCACCGACCTATAGAGAGATCCTCGGCTGTAGTCTGCAGATATTGAGAAGCCATTGTTTTAGCGATGGATGAACATAAATTTGTTTCACGAAGCCTCAGCCTGCACGAAGCGAAAAATCTTTGCATATTCTTGGTAAATAAGATATTTCCCTGAAAGAGGAACAATATCAACCTCGTACCCAGGGGATTTTGCCTGCACGGTGGAAGGTCGGCGAAAATGGCCCTGGGATCGGCTGGTCACATGACACCCAGAATTTATGGGTGTTTATATATGATAATTTTTGTGGTCTTTGTTCCATTGCCTTTGTCTACTTGTCTTTTTTAAAAGCAGCTAACAAGCTTAATAATCCACCATACATCTATGGTTATCTCTTACAAAAGGTATGAAGAAGCATATATCCAATTTAGCGAAAGCTATCACTTCTAATTTGCTGTAAAATTTGAACACAGCATTCAGCTTTAGATGAATAAATTATACTCGGCTGAATTAATTGAGTTCTATAACAAGCCAATCGCATTATAGAATGGACTAGCCCATCCCAGGGCCATTTTCGCTACGAGGTTGCCTGAAATTGAGGAACAATACGAGGCCTTGAAAATTATGGCATCGGTGAAATCTTTGATTTATCAAAATTTTCCGCCGGTCTATGATTTTATGTCTGAATCAACAATCATCAAAATCAACAATCATCGTCGTTTCTTCATTCAATGCCGTTATTCGTGACTAGACGTCCAAGCTAAGAGAAGTAAGGGTTTCAGAATTAATCAACCAATCAAATCATGAATTGCACCGGAGTTTCCTAGAGCCTTTCGTTTCTTGGTTGCTACTTCATGTTAGGATCACAAAATAGTTTTGGACAAAATTTTGGTTAGGATTATAGTTGTGTTGGGGACAGGCTTACATGAAGTAATCAGCTTTAGCCATACATGAAGTAGGGTCAGCACAGGGTCTTTCACCGAGTGGGGACTAGGACTAGTTACTATATTACCAACTGTTTTTGACTGTTTTTAACTGTTTTTAGGAGTACATGATTAAAGATTAAAGACCAATAATCGGCAATTTTTAGATTACCAATAATGGGTAATTCCACAACAGTAAATTGTAGGATTCTAGAACCCAACACAACACAAATCCTAACCCTGGCTAACCCCCCGCCTTAAGTGTCTTCCTAAACCTAACCCCCCGCCCAATCCCCGCATTCAACTTCATTGTAACCCTAACTCCCAACCTGTGTGTTTAAAAAAATTAAGAAACTTGAATAATTTAGCAACTAGTCGTAGTCCCCACTTGGTTGGGTTAGGATTGGTGTTGTGTTGGGGTTGAGTTCTAGAATCCTACAATATATTGTTGTGGAATTACCCATTATTGGTAATCTAAGATTATTTGACAATTGGCGATTATTGGCAATATAAGAGAAATATAATTTAGCAACTAGTACTAGTCCCCACTCGGTTAAAGACCCTGCAACCCGTTTCTTGGCGCGGTACAAAAAGAACGCGGGCTATATGAGAACGAGATTAAGTGATCATACTGAATATGATGTGGAATTCCTTGACCTAAATTCATAATCATAGCAATTCATAATCATAGCAATTCATAATCATGTATAACACAAACGACAGACGAAACAAGAAAGACGTATGAACTTCACCTTTTTTCGCTGTACTGTAGGGACGAGCTGCATAAGTTCCATGTACGAACAGTTCATGCGATCTCTTCGTTTCTTCTCAACCATCTTTAATAAAAGATAAAAAAATACATCAGCATAAGCCATTGCGTGCATCATATTTTAAACAAGTACAAGATCACCAGAATGAATAACCGCATATTGCAATGTGTCATGCAGTATTGTCTCAGCCCGATAAATAAAGTGATAATTTTCCTTTAACACTTGCTGTACAATGTTCTTAAAATACGGATAATCATGTAACTATAGTTTTTCCTTACCCCTCGACGTCTCTTCCTTTCCGTTCGTTCAGTGTTCTTTCTAATGAGACAACAATAAGCGAGAGAAAAGTCATAAAGATTATAATGATTAGAGTGAAGTCATTGTCACATGCACATAAAACAACAACAGCATGTACTGTTAAAAACGTTCAGCCTCACACCTCTTTACAATGTCCTTTCTTTCACGTTCCTCTGCAACCACGGCGTCTGAATTTCGCTTCATAACTCAGGAGAACGGTGTGTCAGCATTGGCTTCTTCAAAACTTATATTATATAACTTATTTGCATAATAAGTTGGCCACTATACACCTCGCCAACCAGTATACTTCCTGCATGGAATTTTTCTCAAGGCAACTAACGTTTCGGCGTTGCTTTCATGGGAAATATACTATCAGAGTTTTCCATGCAACAATTACGTTTCCAGCAATACCAAGAGCCAAAAGTGATATTTATTTCAGATATTTCGCCGCCGCACGAGCGCTAATGACGACCGTGGCCTTTGTTCAACATCGCTCGATCGCAATTAAGCTGACAGCGCGTGCTGCTGCACAGGCTCCTGCCATTGAATTTCGATTTTGATTTACATTTTATTAGCTTGTTAACATACTTTTCTGGCAGGGGTCAATTGCGGGAACGACAAGAATGTATTTATTTCCAAATGTTTTAAAGAGCAATTAATCTCAATACATTCACCAGAAGAGATGCGTTTGGACATAGGTCATAGAATTTAGAATATTAGGGACATATCGATCGTCCACATTTTCACATGTATCAGTGGATGGCCATATATCTAAGAGAGAAATTCTACTAAGAATCACTCAAACATTCCATCCGTAATATTACTGGATAAAGGTCGTTGGATTATCGTGCTGAAACCAAGGGAATAATAAACGAATTTACATGCGAATATTTTGCATGGAGGACCAGAACGCGCATATGTGCTCCTTTCAAATGATTTTTATCAGACATTCGTAACATTCCTATTCATAGTAATGACGATAATCGTTCTAAACCCACACTAGCACAAAAGGTCGAAATAATGTCTCTATTCAAGTCTTTTAAAAGCAATGACAGCACTATTGTATATACAATACACACGACTGTCAAGAAATTCGAGCGGAATTTCAATGTTGTATGTACAATGTATAAATAATTATAAAATAACATGTTGTGCCTTTTGATTGGCTGAAGCCGTGTTTCTGAAAAAATGCTTGCGTGCTCTGTGCTAAATGACATCATTTCAAGTGGAGAATGGGACCGAATTTTCGACGAAAGTCTACTTTCATTAACACTAAGGCCCAGGTCAAACGTCGAACTTTTCATGAGTCGAACTCAATGTAAAGTAGGAAACTCTTTTGTTTAAGTTCATTTGCATTGAGTTCGACTCATGAAATGTTCGACGTTTGACCTGGGCCGGTTTGGTATTAAAATGTAGAGACAAAGATAGAAACAAAATTAATGTATTTAGGAATGCAATGCATAGATGCATGCCATTTGGCGGCTTACAGACGAAACTATGTAAATATGTTACTAAAATATTAGAACAGAAACTGGCCATGCATTTAATGTCATGAAAGCAAAAGAGTTCTTACAAAATCTACCTCTGTACATCAATAGCTGCTACGGTAGTATTAAGAGATTAGTATGTGATATACATAGAACATATTAAGATAGAATAGAGAGGTCAATGAAAAACACTGCTAGTTACGGTCACTATAAAACAGTTCGATTGATTGTGCATAGATTGACCATATTTGGAAATGTAGATTAACATTTCCACTACAAGGTTATAAATATTTTAATTCTAACTGAAGTAAGTTGCAATGTCCAATCTCCATCTTGTTGTTCGTCCGTCGAGTCAATAAGTCGTGCTCCTGACATTTTCCTTGCTGCTTCCATGCAGAAAACACCATGTTGATGGTCCCGTACTCTTTCCAGAACCCACACTTGCTCTCTGGTTAATCGGTTATTTAGCACGATCCTGGCAAGTATCTTGCCTGCGATGGGGTCGAGCAAGGATATACATATATAGAATTGTCATTAATTATTGAGATAATAGTATTATTATTGAGATATAATAGCCCAATTTTTAGATGAAGTGGATATTTTATTTTTCATTATTAAAAAGAGCAAGGTTTAGTATAAATAAACTATATAGTAGAAAAGCAAGGTTTAGTATAACTACATGTAGTAGCTATAAAAGCAGCTGCTGAACTAGAAGATACAGTAGCTTCGGTGTCGTGCTAAGTTCAGTTGTATTATTTGGAGCAAACATTATAAACCAATTTGGAGCAAACATATTTGGAAAGATTCGATTCAAATTTAATGTAGGCTGTAGCAATGTGCGAAATTTCTTTCATTCGCAGACACAAAAAACGAAGAAAAAATGCAAAATAGTCGCCGGGCTGGAATCGAGCTTCAGATGATCCTCCCACATGAATGGGCACTTAAAGCCCGAGCGGTTGGCCCAATGAGTACTTTCACGATGGACCACGAGCATTGACGAGCACATCGCGAGCGTGATGAATGGGCACTTAAATACTCCCAATGAGTACCTCGACGATGGACCACGAGCATTGATCCTAACACACTAACCACCACACTACGAAGGGAACTCCGACAAATCCAAATAAAAAGATCGTTATCGCCAAACAAATGGCGTCGACGTTGCAGTTGTCCTTTCGTAAACGGTCTTTGCTATCCTTAACCGCGAAGAACCTGGAACCGAGTTTCTGTCGAAAGTCTATTTAACAATTATACAATGAGCTCGAGTCGTATATGAGCTCATAGCCAATGAGGCACGATTCAATTGGTTAAGAACTACTTCCGTTTTCAATGTTTGTTGTTTACACGAAGACACATTCAAGACAGTTTCTCAACCGCCTCAACGTATTCCTTGTAAACGAGACTATTAAAGAGTTGACTGTTTATAGTCGGCATAATTTTGGGTCGAGGATGATCAAACAGTCGAAGAGAATTGTTAATCTACGATATTTCCAGGTAGCCGTCGAGTGCCGATTCTCGTTATGCTGTTTCGTTTTTATAGCTTTCAGCTTGTCCTATTTGTCTATTAGAACTAAGTTTGCTCTTCATATGATTTCTTAAACTTTTAGTGAATACTCGTTAGTTGCTATAAGCATAGACTTGCTCCAAGTCTGCCTCTTGATTGTTTCAGGTTTGTTTAAAGTGTCTATGAAGTGAAAAAATCGCTAGCATTTTTTTGCTCTAACGAACAAAGTAGCACGGCAGGAGCGTTCACTGAAAATTTCAAGTGAATCTGCTGCATAGTCTTCGAGCTATCAACTCTCAATTTGTCCATTACAATTTTCAGTGTACGCTCTTGCCATGCTACTTTGTCCGTTAAAGCAAAAAAATGCTAGCGAATTTTTCACTTCATAGACACTTTAAAGACGGGTTTGTTTCGAGAATACGGGTTTGTTTCAAGACATGGGTTCTTTTCAAAACCTTGAAACAAACCCGTCTTTGAAATCAAACCACTCTCGAAACAAACCCGTCTTTAAATAAACCCGAAACTATCAAGAGGCGGACTTAGAGCAAGTCTACGATAAGGCATAAACACAATCTATATTAGCATTGCGAATAATCGGCATAAATTACAGAACACACAATTTGGCTCTGATGCACAGACGCTACTTAGCACCGCCTTTTTGCGCCCGCGAGCGTCTGAGGTACGCAGGATCTGAGGCCGAGTAAGGTAAGCCGTGGTTACATAACTTTTATAACGAACGAACGATCATTTGACCGAGTTAGAACTCCCTGTGGGGATGGCAAAGATCGTTTACGAAAGGAAAACTGTTTCGCAGACCTTCCACCGTGGAGGCAAAATTCGCTGGGTACGAGGTTGACTCGCTTACGCTTTACTCAAGTCTGACAACATCCCGCGTGTTGATATTCCCAATTTTCACCATCTCCCTCACGTGACAGATAAACAATAAGGAACGTTTTTAATGCATTTAGCTATCTTAAAAAACATAAACATAAAAACATAATAGTACACGTTTGCTCGAATCCTAAAACGTTAAAAGCGCCCAAAAAGGCAGCGGAGACACATTATCCTAATCCAGTAAAATCAATTCCAAATCCAATCGGCCTACTACAAGCCGGTATATTGTTTAAGTTTCACAGAGCCATCATTTGAAGGTAAAGACGAAGACTTTTGCTTAGCTTTCATATTCGGTTCCTCTGTCTCCTCCTCCTCCTCTTCCTCCTGAACACCATCATCCAGGCGGCGACGCGAGCCTTTTTTTCGTCGTTTCGGTATCTTGGCTGGAGGATCTGATTTTACTTCTGGACCACGATCGGTTTTCGAAGGAAGGAATGGTTCTTTTTCAATTGCATCTTCATTCATACTCGTCTCGCTTTCCTAAGGAATCAGAGGGATTATATTAATGAAAAACGTTCGTTGAGTCCATGGGGATGAATGGTTGTAAGTTTGAAAATGCTACGTTTTTCTGTTTTTACAGCTATCGTTATACTACCGGAAATACCGGGTGAGATGACACAAATTCTGGTTGGCACTCTTAAAGTTCTTATCCGGAGTTTGGGGATTTTACATATTCGAAATATTGTTCTAGCAAGAAGAAGTATACCTTGTCGTTCCAAAATTTCATCTTCATTCCTTTTCCCTGCTAAAGTTAATTTACTATTCACAGGAAATGACGTCAAAGCAGGGACACGCAAAGATATTGCACAGTGATTCAACAGTGAAATACAAAGAAAGTTTGGGAATTGAGCGAATTTTGAATAAACAGTTATGTTTAAAGTTCAGAGTCAAACTTTCTTTGTATTTCACTGTTGAATCAACTTTAAAATAGAAGTTTCGGACGACAAGCTATTTTACAATTCTTCTCAAGAGATCCCAAAGATCACAAATATGTAACTAGGATCACCCGCGTAGTATCATGAAAATTCAAAATGCCACCCAATCGCAGAGTTGTTTATGAAATCAAATCGGTGGATCTCAGGTGCCTGGCGCTTGTCGAGTTTCAATTTTTACTCTTGCGTTACCGTGTGCCGTGTTTTTCGATTCACGATTTCGTCAGTCTTATACGACCTATTTTGACTGCGCCAGACAGGAAAGATTTAAAATATCGCGCAACAGGTTTGTTAACATCATTGTACATTCTAAAGTAAATCAACAGTATCTCGAAAATAATTCTTGATCTTACTGGCAACCAGTGAAGATTACTAAGCACAGGGGGAGATTTGGTCTGATTTTTTAACCCTAGCAACAAGTCTGGCAGCTGTATTCTGAATTCGCTGTAACTTGTTCAATTCAGCGCCTGGTAAGCCATAAAGGAGGCTATTGCAACTGTCAAGTCTAGATAAATACGTGCACTAGCTTCTCACAGTCCTGTTTACTTAGAGATTTCCTAATCTTGCCAATATTTCTAATAGTCAAAGTGGCTGATTTACAAACGTTATTTACGTGAGATATCTATCAACAGCAACACCAAGATCATGTGCAACCGGAAACGGTTGGATTAATACATCAAAGGTTGGTGTACTGCCGAAATAGTGTGTAGCATGTCTAACGAGCGAAGGCCCCTCGTCAGAGAGTGAAACATAAAGTGAAATAAAAACCTGGTATCAAACTTTTATACGCACAAGATCGTGTGTAATAAGCCAAGGTACAATGAAGGTACAATGAAGGTACAATGAAGGTACAATGAAGGTATAATGATACAATGAAAAGGTATTGTTGTGAGAGCATTGAGACTATTGTATAAAGCCCTAAAACGACTTTATTATTAGTATAAGTATTTCTACACTGCACGCAGCATAACAAACAACTTAAGGTGGTTCCCTAGGTTTCCTACATAATGAAATTCGCCATTAAAGCCACGGTTACACACGCCGATTTATGTCGCAACGCCATTGCGATACAAATCGGGCACCCGGTTACACACGTCGATTTGTTTTGTTTATATTAACTGTATATTAATGCATTGCGGGAAAAACTTCAAACAACAATCAATATATGGCGGGATGCTTTTGAGCAGAGAGAAGATGTTGGCGATATGTTTATTCCTGGAAGTTGAATTGGACGCTGATACAAAGAGAAGAAATAGAACAGTTTGGACGAGAGAATGGATTCAACGAAAGAATGAACGTGGAGTATTTCAGCAACTAATTGCCGAGTTCATGTCAAACTCGTTCACGATCATTTGGGAGTGACCCTTACAAGTAATCTTTCCTGGCGTCCTCACATTCTAAAAATTCACCAAAAAACTTCAAAAAAGTTGAATATGATCAAACCTCTGAAATATAGATTTGAAAGAAAGACTTTAGAAATTTTGTATAAAACTCTAGTTCGCTCGTGTCTTGAATATGCAGATGTTGTGTGGGAATAAAAGGAACACATAGAGAAAGTTTACTTGAGGAATTGGCCTGGGTTAAGCTAAAAGACGTAGCGATCACAAACTTGTTATGATGTAAATATTGTAAACAATTTAGGACCTTCTTATTTATTAGAAATCTGTTCTATTAGAGTTAGTACCAGGTCAATCTATTGTCTTCGTACATGTGACGACCTTATAGTTCCTTACGCCCGCACTGAACGCTTCAAAAAATCTTTCATTGTATCATCTATTAGGGGCCGATTATATGAGAGTTTTCAGCCCGTTTGTAACTTTAACCGGGCTGAAATTTGCATCGATTATATGGTCATTTTCAACCCGGGCTGAAATCCATATTTTTCGCGGGAAATCTTTTCAAAATGGCGCCACGCAACATGAAGAAAATGGCTCTTTTCGTATTTTCGCAGTTCAGTGTGCTTCTTGCTCTTCTTTTTCAACTGAATGGCATAGTCATTGCGTACAAGCTGTTGGAAGCCAAAAGGAACTTGATTTTGGCAGCATACCTATCTTTAAAGAGAACAAAGAGTGGTAGAAAAAGAAGATATTTATGCTCCAATAATTTCAGCCCGGTTTAAAATTATGATTTGCGATTATATGGAATTTTTCAGCCCGTTTTGTTTAGCTGAAAATCCTAGCCCGGTTGGTAAAACCGGGCTGAAATTTAAGCCCGGTTTGCCGGGCTGAAACTATATCATGTAATCGCAAATTTGTTTTTACATGACTTTGACCACGACGCCGGGCTGACTTTTCAGCCCGGCTAAAGTTAAAAACGGACTGAAAACTCTCATATAATCGGCCCCTTAGGCTCTGGAATAAGTTACCAATAAATGTTCGTTTATCTAGCTCTTTACCTAGCTTTAAAAGAAATATTTCTATTTGGCGCAACAATCCGGTTGCCAATATACAATGTCGGTATATGTTTTGCGGCTGTTCTCCATACGCGATTACGATTGCGTAATAGTGCACTAAATCAACACTTATTCCTTAACAACTGCGTGTCGTCTCCTTTTTGTATCTGTGGCTGCATTAAAGAGACGATTCTACATTTCTTTTTTGACTGTGACCGATATGCTGCTCTTCGTATTAGTTTCCTTGCCTCCGCTGCTTGGTTAATTGCTACACATTCCAACGCATCTAGAGAGTCTCGTTTACAGTGGCTCTTGCACGGAAATCCTGATGTTTCTTTCCAAACGAATATGAATCTTTTTTTATGTGTTCAAAACTTTATTATTGACTCTAAACGTTTCTCTTAATTCAATTTGCTTTTGACCATGTGCTCCTTAATAATATTTTTTCTGTAGTTTTGCTATGTCCCTTTTTTTCTTTTTCCATAAAAATTGTATTTTAAAATATATGGCAAGAATTCCCAAGATAAGCCTTTGGCTTTTGGAATAATTGCCTTGCAATAAAATATTGTTTATATGAAACTCGTTCACGATCATACTCATCGCATCTCCTTTATCTTTTCCCCTCCCTTGTAATTTGAATCCCTGTATAAAATGGGAACAGAACGATACTGTAACAGCTCAATTAATTTAAACTTCTCCTTGTCGTCCAACTTATCGTCCTCCATTTTGAAACGTTAATGCTCCTTTGGATTCATGGGAAATTGGGAGTATTTTGCACGAAAATGGCCTGGTACTGACACTTGTCAACTTGCAACGCCATTGCAGCAACGCGTTGAAAGTTTTTGATCCCACATCAAAAACTTGCAATGCTTCGGCAACATGAAAATCGGCGTTGCATGGGTATGTTACACACGCAACTGCGACACAAATCGGCGTGTGTAACCGTGGCTTAAGATTAGTGATATTCGCGCAATTACTTTTGTGTTGCTATTTACCTTTTCAAGATCGTTGCCATAGTAACAACGAGTCTAAGATATAACAGTTTGTTGGTATTTCTCTGCCATTTATCGCGTTTCTTTCGGTGAAATTTCTTCAAACTTCACAGGAAATTGCTTCGAGAACCATTTTAGTGGAAAATAAATGCATGGTTGTTCAGATGGTTTTGCCAACATTACCGAATTTATTATTTTTAACATTAAGCAAAATTTGTTAGATATAATTTTTTGGAAAAAAAACAAAATTAAAAAGATAGATACAAGGTTCATCTTGAAGTGTGTCAAATTTACGGAAGGAAACGCAAGATATTTACCGAGAACGAGATCTGAACGGGAAAATATCAGATCTGATATTTTCCCGTACAAACGAGTAAACGATGGCTATTCAAGTTTTTCGATACTTATTAATTAACTTCAAATTTAGTGTGAAAACATTAGAAATTAACGCCAGCAAAATGAACATCCGGGACAGCGGTCCGGATACGGAAAAAGACGGACCGTGCGTTGACCAATCAGAACTCAGGATATTACAAAGTAATAGGTAATACAAAGTAATAATAATTGCGTTTATTTTCGGGCTTTTAACGCTTTTTTACGTGCCAAATTAGCAACCAGCTCTCGCGCGGTAATAAAACCATAGGTAACCACCTTAAGTTCTTGTAAAATATTATGGAAACTATTGAGCATTGAATATCTCCGGAAAGAGTGGTAAGAGGGATTCGACTGTAGCTAGTATTCACGTGACTATACGTACCTCAACCGCTCCAGACACAGAGCTTCTCGAGATTCCAGCACTGCTCGTTGACGAAATCCTGTTTTTTTTCTCTGCATTACTTGGTGCATCAGACGTCTGCTGAGCGGGTTTGCTGGCACTGTCTTTCCCAAATGTAGACGCGTTGTTCGCATTCTGAATATCACTGCTGCCGCTGGTTCGTTGCCGCACTCTGTCTAATGGGTTACTATTTCGTAGACCATAAAATTCACTGTGTTCACCAGAGTCTGTTTGTTCTGCACCGTCGGGGCGTCGGTCGAGATCGGAGAGTGACGTCAGCTCAATACACTGACTGTTCGGTCGAGAGATCGTTATGGCAGACAGCGTGTTAGGAGGATTCTCTAACGTATGTTGTTGAGTTGAACTTAAAAACACAAAATAACTTTTAAAACCACACCACACAAAAGCGAAGTAAAATAATGGAAGAGTCATTGACTGGCGAATTTGTCAGTTTGTCCGGCTAATATCATCGCATATTGGTCACACTCACATATGACCGGTAATTGTTTTCGAATTTCCGCAATCTATACAGCTACTATCACTGTCAGATTTAGTTGGGTGGAATTGCAGCATTGAGAAAGTTTTCTAACACTATAACCATGCACTTTGTAACCTAGAGCAACAAGATTAGCACGATCTTTGTCTATAATAAACTGTATTTTCCTATTTTGTTCATCCTTTTCTTGCCAATGGTCAGTCAAAGAGAAATGCGTATTTTTCCGAGAACAGTATGTGCGGCAAACTTTATAATCTTTGGCACTTTCTGACAAAAATTACTTAAAGTGCCTATGCAATGAAACATTCAGTTGTAAAATAACTCTTTTGTTTGAAAGAACTCTTGAAACTATAAAGACTAACCATTTACAACTTTTCCATATCTCACTTCACTCTTGAGATATTATATAGTGGTGGTAATGCCGGGATAAGATTCTGGGTATATTACAAGTAATATTTGGCATTCCACTCGATTAAACTACATGTTCTAAGGATTTATTGTGAAGGAAAATTTCGAGTGTAGGAATATATACATTTTAAGACCAAACCGGGACCAGTTGCGTAAAATGCAACTTCAAGGCCTTCCAGCTGGAATTGAACCCGCGACCCTGCGATGCTACTAGTGCAGTGCTCTGACCACTGAGCTACGGAGGCCGTTGCCGAGAGCCTAGTCACGAGTTCTGTATTATATAGTGGTGTATCTGTATCTGTATCTGTATATCCTTAGAACATGTAGTTTAATCGAGTGAAATGCCAAATATTACTTGTAATATACCCAGAATCTTATCCCGGCATTACCTGCACCAATATATATACAGAACTCGTGACTATAGGCTCTCGGCAACGGCCTCCGTAGCTCAGTGGTCAGAGCACTGCACTAGCATCGCAGGATCGCGGGTTCAATTCCAGCCGGAAGGCCTTGAAGTTGCATTTTACGCAACTGGTCCCGGTTTGGTCTTAAAATGTATATATTCCTACACTCGAAATAAATAAATATATATATATATATATATATATATATATATATATATATATATATATATATATATATATATATATATATATATATATATATATATATATATATATATATATATATATATATATATATATATATATATATATATATATATATATATATATATATATATATATATTTATTTATATATATATTTAATAAAACGTGTCGCGTGTGATTATCGAGTTATAATGGCACGAGAGATGCGTGTAAAACACGAGGCGATTAAATTAACAATAAAGCCGTGAAAAATGTAGATTTACCTGTTATAAGAGACGTTGCTATTATATATATATTATATATATAATATATATATAATATATACACCTCTATTTGGTAAAACATATCCTCATATACTTACACTTGACTTCGGAAGGATTTTAGCGAGGAGTCGTTAATGGAAGGATATATTGGTACGCTGGAATCGTAATCGTACGGGGAAGAAGAATCACTTCGTTTATTAGACTTCTTTGTGTCGCTTTTGGAGGACTTTTTCCCACGACTTGGAGACTTTCGCGAAGGAAAGATTAGGCTGAAACCTTTTCCCTTCAGATGTTCCTGGAGAATACTAAGAAGAAAATTGCGTCAAGAATGCTGAATAAAATATTAGTTTTATTCAAGATTGTTTTTATACGATTGTGACGTATACTTTTGCCTAATAAAGACATAGATACAGTTAGTCACAAGGCAAGTCACTTTACACGACTGTAATTGTCACTTTACACGACATTTACGAGTGTAAATGCCAAATATTACCATTAATATACCTTACAGAGTAAGTATTAACCAGAAGTCCAACTTTGATATCCCCCGGCAGTATTTACCTTCTGAGATAACGAATCAAAAATTATTCGTCATCTTACCGGATTTCATCCTTCGGAAAAAGGAAGAAAGCCATTTCTTTATTTCATTTTTTATTGTGACAACAATTTGGAACAGAGTAACAAGGCAAGTCACTTCACACGACTCTCACGAAAAACTAACTGATAAAAATCGTTAATTCAAGCCTGTTGCAACGCTCTAAAACATTGGTATGATCAGAACAATTGTGTCCATTAGTAATGTTGGAATTTGGGATAATTGGTCCGATGTCCTTTCAGTGGTGAGACTTGTTGCTTTCATTTCACTCGTTTATCTGGCTTTAATTCCATTAAGATAACCTATTTTTGTTGTATAAATACTTCTGTTAGCATACTGTTGTTAATCATTGCCGACGCTTCCGAAAATAAAATACAGTCACCACCTACAACAAGATTCTGGTTTTCAAACAAAACTCTCAAAATTGCTTATATGCTTATATGCTTATATATATATATATATATATATATATATATATATATATATATATATATATATATATATATATATATATATATATATATGCGCCTTTCCTATTAATTCGAAGTAGTAATTATCCAGACATGCGATCAATGCAAGAAAGTGGTATTTTAAGATACAATAGTTGTGTAAGGGGCTGTCAGCGCTGCTCATTTATATCCAGTGCCTAAAACTAGTTCTTACCATAACTGTCTCCTTGGTACTGTAATAATCACGCTTTGGTCTAGCACGCTTGTTTGTTCGGACAGACATTTTTGTAATCTATTGAAACGGGAATAACGTAAGAGTATATAATAGAAAGCAACCATAGACGTCGGCTATGCATTGTGGTATTTATCGTGACGATAAATACCACAATGCATAGCCTCAACTTCATTCTTTTGCATTCTATTGAATTTTACTCACTGTTCTGAGCTTTCATCATTTTACAATATAATTCAAAAGAATGAAGCTGAGGCTATACGTGTATAATGATGCATTGTGGTATTTGTGCAGTTGGTCTATTGCGCGTAGTACACAATGACGTCAGCATTAAAAATGTACAATCGCGGCACAACATGTTTTGCCCAAACAACACATTTGTTTTATAAGAGAATATATGTCACTCATATTATAGCGACATTGGAAATAGTGTTTATTCTAGTAACATTGTAATGTCCGAAAATATACTTTAGAAGAAGCTAAAACCTCGCCACATATTAAGGTAACATACAAATGAACTAGAAGAAAGATTGGCTTATTTTATTACAATAATATTACAATAAACACTATTTCCAGCCTCCATATAATATGAGTTACGTGTATTCTTTTATAAACCAAATACAAATGTATTGTTTGGGCTCTGTAGGCACAACGGCATTGAGCCCTTGAGCCAATCTCGTACCCACAGCCTGCGTTCTTTTTGAACTGCGCCAAGAAACGGAGGCTCTGAGGAAACTCTGGGGATATTTTTAAATGTCCCCAAAAGCCTCGGGAGGATTTGTGGATGTCGCCCTCGGGACTTTCACAAATCCTCCCGAGGCCTGAGGGACATTTAATCACTAATTTCCCGACATGTCATGGTATAACTTATAATTATTTTAATATTACAAGGCTATATGATCGCCTTTATCCGTGGTTTATATTCTACATTCTATTTATTTGATCCTCCATGCTATAGAAAATTTCTAGCATCATTCTGCTGGCATGCCTGATACTAAACACTTCTACAGGCAACCTCGTATCCACTGCTCCTGTGTCAGTTCCGAGTCAGCATTTCACTTCTGATAAGAACTCCTAGTTTTATTATTACCGCGGAGAAAAGGGGGAAACGGAGCTCTCACAGGGGCGCAGGAGGTAACCCAGGCAGCTCGGAGGGTCATTCTAAGTTTACTTTATTTACTTAAATTCAAATTTCAACTCTGTATGATACTAGAGTGAGGAGTAGTACTATATATGTCTATATGTGGAAACAAAATCGAAAACGAACAAAAGGAGAGATTAATTACACACAATAAAATTAATATTCATACCTATTTTAGTGCATGATTCGTACTTATGATTACAAATCAAGATAGATCGGTAAATCGTAATATGAACAGGTTTTGTGATTGGCTACATGGAACAAAAGTGGTTAGGGATAGTCATTGGTTATTTGTGGTTGATTCTATTGTTTTATTGTTTTAATCAACCAATCACAAAAATTGTTCTTATAGGTACGTGGCGACACAGATAGATAGCATTTTAAGTATAGGTTATATACCGTGACCGAGGTGTTTAAGCGATATATCAACCCGAGGGCGAAGCCCGAGGGTTGATATATCGCTTAAACATCGAGGTCTAAGGTATATAACCGCCTTATATCACCATTGGTGAAGTTTAGTATTTATGAGGTTGATAAGTACTTATCAACCTCATGAATAATTGTATGAGGTTGATAAGTACTTATCAACCTCATGAATAATTTTATGAGGTTGATATCAGATATAATGGCCACTAGAGAACAAAGGAAACTGAACCAACGGTGATATAATACATGATTTGTACTTCCGATTGCAAATCAAAACAGATAACTTTTAATACACGATTTGTACTTCTAATTACAAATCAAGATAGATAACATTTTAGTACATGATTTGTTCTAATGATTAAAAATCAAGATAATGTTGTCCATTCTACGCATGTGCAGTTAATACAGGTCGGCGCTGATATCAGGGTTCGCACAACAGCCGCCAATTGATCGTGCTTGGTGTATAATCACAAAGATTTTACCACCTCGTAAACTCACCGCATATACA
This sequence comes from Chrysogorgia sp. JL179-B06, assembly GCA_035772405.1. Lineage (NCBI taxonomy): Eukaryota > Metazoa > Cnidaria > Anthozoa > Scleralcyonacea > Chrysogorgiidae > Chrysogorgia > Chrysogorgia sp. JL179-B06. The sequence continues at coordinate 232,841 of JAYKKM010000142.1, forward strand.
GACTCACGTCATTTAGTTGGGACAATAACCTCTCGCTAATAACAAAAAAACTCACCTCTCTGTCTAGCCAACAATGATAAAGAAGAATGTATATGCCCTAAATTGTCAAAGGGATAGTTTTATTAATTATTAAAAAGATGAAAATATTAGATGCTGCATAGAATTTGTGTAAAGTCCAGTACAGACAACAAAGTTTTCCTTGACAAGTTTAGTTTCCTCTTGTGTATCATGTAACAAAGTGACAAATGTTTTAATAGACAAGGAGCTTTGTTCAAAAGCTGGTCATGCCAGCTTTTGAACAAGGGAAACTTATTCGGTCGCTTGACAAGAAATATACGTCATAGGTCGCTAAGTACAGGTTCATTTGCGAGCATTGCTGCATAAGAAAATCTATTTCATTGTTCACATGCGCGGTTAATTTCGAGACACAACCGGGATCAGTTGCAAAAAATACAACTTCAAGGACTTCCTGCTGGGAATTGAACCCGCGACCCTGGACCTCTAGACCAGCGCTCTTAACGACTGAGCTACAGAAGCAAAGTGAAAAGGTGGTAAACTGCCAAGATTTTTAGTGACGAAATACTGACGTTTCGAGCGGAGCCCTTCATCAGAGTAAGACGAGGTTCCGCTCGAAACGTCAGTATTTCGTCACTAAAAATCTTGGCAGTTTACCACCTTTTCACTCTACTACTTTACTACTTTTGAGCTACAGAAGCTGTTGTCGTGAGCTTAAGGACGAGTTTCGGAAGTTGCATTTTTCGCAACTGATCCCGGTTGGGTCTCTAAAGTATGATTCGACAGTCGTAATTTACCATAACTTTTCCTGCATCTAATATTACTATTAATATACCCTACAGAATAAGTATTAACCAGAAGTCCAACTCGGCATCGACACCTTTGATATCCCCCGGCAGTATTTACCTTCTAAGATAACGAATTAAAAATTATTCGTCATCTTACCGTACTTCATCCTTCGGAAAACGGAAGAAAGCCATTTCTTATTTCATTTTTTGTTGTTTCAACAATTCGGAACAGAGCAACAAACCTGACTCCGGACTTATTTCGTATTCCGTTTGTAAAGTCTTGGTCAAACGGTTGCAACAATTTGATGCAACAACATGCAACATATTGTTGCGCAAATAATGATGCTTCGCGAATGACTTGAAATCAAGGTTGGATATGAAACATTAAATACATTATAATCTCATTATCAACCTCAACTTGTAGCCATTGTTTGTGGGCAGTGAAGGAAATTCGGGAAGTGTTTTTGTTACTTAGAAGGTAAAAACTGCCGGGGGGGAACTTGCCAGGATGGGGGATGAAGCACATGCGCATAAAAAGGAACAAGTTTTCACTCGAGTTGGACTTCTTCACCAAGTGAGATTACCGTTAATCATTGGTTAAAATTTAATCGGCCCTTTTGTTTGGTACGCTTTGTTTGACAACTTTAAGTTGAAAGTTCTTGAGACAAAACCTTACTATATTTGTACGATGTCTGTACAGAAAACATCAAACATCTTTGCCTGTTTATGGACATGATTAACCTACGTAGGATGACAAATAATTTCCCAACGCAACCAGGTGATAAAACAGACATAGTTTGACGCGACTCTGGCTTTAAAAAGTTTTTTGAACGTAACTTAAAAGTTACTGTCAACTTAAAAGTTACTGTCCTGCATGACCCAACGTTTCGACACTCCAGTCTAGTGTCTTCATCAGGGGACCCTCATGGAACCGTTATACACTATTGTGTCGACGGAAAATTGTTGACTCGAGCGAAATTTGAAGTCGCTGCACCTTCGGGATTCCTGTCCACTGCTCTACCAGTTGAGCTACAGTACGGCGTCAACTGGAAACAGTGTGCTAATTATAATCCATTTAAGTACACGAAATATTTTCGCGACAACGTAAGATCATCGATTGTATTTCAGTAATATGAAACTTTATGGACGTGATCTACAGATAATTTTAATGTTACTCTGACGATGATTCTGAAATACAATCGAAACCCCACAAATACATAGTGTTGACTTTACTTCACTATTAAACAGCACGTATAACGTTTTCATTCGCGCATTTTATGCTTCTGGCCGCCGCCAGTTTAGTGTTTGCTTGACGGCTCAAAATCGATGTACAGCGGGAGTTTCCTTTCGATTTTGATGTCATTGTACGCAGGCCCTTATTTTGCTACCCGCCGCGTCGATGCGACTGGGTTTGCGAAATGAAACGAGGTACTCACCAGTAGAATACAAAACAAAGCAAATAGATATTGGAACCCGTTTTTTTCAGGTTGATCAGCAGACAGTGCCGCAGTAATACATGTGACTGCGACCAACGGAATAAGACATCCTGCTAACGCCAAGATAATACTAAAATAACAAAAGAAAGGTTACTTAAAAAGACGTCAAATTGATGAATCGATATTGGACATATTTGAATTCTAATAGATACGAATTAACGTGATTCCATAGTAATTCTTTCCGGAGTGAAAACTTCCCAGTCTTAAAGTTCTTGACATACTCATTTTGGGGTCACTTGTTAGAAAATATAGCTGCCAGTAAACCATGCCCCCCCCCCCCCCCCGATATATAGCTATTTTGACTAACAGTCGATTTCGTCCTGTTATATTAAATTAATCTTACTTTATACTGGCTGGTAAAATATTCGATTATTTTAGATCCACCTATATAAACTATATCGTATATACAACAAATGGAATAAAATTGGACGAAAAATAACAACAAACATTTTCGTAATATAAGAATCTCCACATTCCTTGTTATTACATGTTTTTTGAAGGAGTGAGAATAAAAAAACGTACGATGTTCCAAATTTTAAAACATTTTTTGGTTGCATCTTGAATTAGACGCGAGTAATTCAACGAGAGCAATTATACCACCAATGCCTAAGGAATCTCTACCTGCTTTTTTCGTCAAGCTTAGTTAGTTATTTATGAATTTAATTGCGCGCGCGGTTCTCGCTATGTAGGTAGAACAACCCAAAGGCTGAGTGAATATTGCAGAATAATTCTGCAATTATGTGCAGAAAAGCTGCGTAATGCCAAACTGAGGAATCGCCTTAAAAACACAAAAGGTTGGTGCATACTCATGTATAAATTGCAGAATACCCGTCCACTTTCGCTATTTGTATCTGTTGACAGTTAGTAAAAGGGTCAAATTACGGAAAGTTCATCGTATACAATTGCTTCGTTCTATTTTAAAACCCCATTTAATTTGATAACTATCAACAAGAACACACAATATAAACCTTCGACATTATATATAAAGAGATTTTAGAGCAACCTCGTTTGTATTTCTGCCATTAAATGCGGTTTCAAAAGTGGACGGGTATTCTATATGTAAATTTCCTCAAAAACGTGTCACAAATATGAGCCCACAGTGACTCGAAATTTTGAGTAAAAAAAATTTACTTGCACAAAATACAGCCACGTTGATTCAAAAGTTCAATTGTTTTGTTTATTCAATTTTTGTTCGGTCTTTCTCGGTTGCTACCCCGTTGCTAGGCAGGAAATGGACTGACCAATCAGGTGCGACATTGGTTGAAAGGCGTATAACCAAGGTTAAAGAGTGAGTGTCATCCGTCGTGCATTGCGCGTTTGTGTTTATTTTTTCGTACGATAACAAAGTGTTTTGAAGTGATTCGTTGCCAACTTGACGTGGTAAATACTTCGGAAATTCGCCTAGTCTTCTCACAAAACCTTTTTGAACCTTCACGCTAAGCGTCAGTCACGGCTGACATAATTCGAAACGAAAGTCAAGAAAACGTTGAGTTTTATGAAAAATGCAGAAATAATTACTTTCTACGGTATGTTTTCTTTCAATTAAAAGACAAAATGAATATTTATATCAAGGATTGACAAGATATTTACGGATGAGTCCACTAAGTGAATTTCGTGCTTCGAAAAATGGCCGACCGAGCGTGCAATACGTCATGGTTGACACTCACTCTTTAATGGCTAGGTAACGACTCGTGGTGTAGAAGGTTGGTGTTAAGGTGTCAGTCGAGGGCATGGCAAAAAGACTGGTAAGGCACGTGACAAAATCACTAGCGCACTTGCTCGATAAGTAGTCGGACGCTTATTAAGAAGATGGAGAGAAAATCTCGTACCCACGTCCCACCATCCTTATTCGATAACAGAGATGCTAAGTTTTACTTTCCACCGAGTAATTGGTGTGCTAGGTGCAAGCTACCCGAGTGGGTGGCAGTTTAAGATACCACCTGCATGGATCTTTCCTGAATCCATGAACCTCGTTCCTAACCTTCCAAAAATGGTAAGTAGAGTGAACGTAGATATTAACCACATAACGACGCTATGAAGTTACCGAATGCTACAACGCACACGACTCAACGACGGTTAGATAACTTACCTAACGTCTTTCTTGTCAGTGTTGTCCGTCATGACCGCTTTAAGATATGCAACTTTCACAATAACTGTGAGACTCATCTGCGATCAGATAAAACACACAACATAATTAGAATAACGAATGTGGGACAACAAACTCAGGTGGAGAATAATGCTATTAGATGACGAACCATGCCTGACAAGTAGATGAGTGACGAACCATGCCGGGCAAGTAGAGAAAACTATATACTTGACAATGGCTATAAGTATACCATCATTCCACGACCTGCTCCTAATTTACTTGGCCTTGTAGCTCAGTATAAGTATGATTTACATGTATTTAGAGTAACTCACGCAGGATAAGGTTGTCTTATTTATCTGAGCCAAGGCTCATGTTTTAAGCGCTCGACTATTCAATTTATCACTCTTAGGTGAACGGAAAACACAAGTGATAAGGATTCCGAGGGCCTACGATTTAAGGTCGTTTTCCGAGAAGACCCGAAAGTCTTACCATTTGCTGGTGTTGTTTCAAATGGCAGCACCTTCTCCTCAATTATTTTAAGACCCTATAAGTGGTGGTCCGACCAAGAATTGAACCCAGGTATCCCAGATCATAGACATGTGTGGTAACCACTAGACACGTGTTCGTGGTAACAACTAGACCGTCGGACTTTAAGGTCGTGGGTTCGAATCCCAGCGTGGTCATGTAAAATGTTCTCTACTTGTCCAGGATGGTTCGTCACTCGGAGTAGCACCTAATATCATTACGCATAATTACGAGCACAAAATTTTGGAGAACTCGAAAGCTGTTGTTTGAGTGAACATAACACTCGATTTTAAAATATAAAATTCTATAGTACTCGAAATTTTCTTTTAAATTAAATTACAGTATATCGAATTATTATTTTTACTTATTATATTTATATAATGTGGGAGAGCTTGAAATAGACATGCGGACGATACAGTACATATATCAATCGAACTAGTATACATCATTGTAATTTCACTCTTTATCTGAGTCTCACCAGCAATCAGAAGGTTACAGGCTCAATCCCTTTTCGGGGAATCAGAAACATTTTCTTAGGATTTGAGTTTGACGATCATCCATGTATCGTATATATTTTAATTTATATAAATTAATAATAAAATAAAAATGGAGGCGTACTTACCAGAACACATAATGCTATTGGACAAATGTAACTCAAAAGAAGAGTTAGAGAATTGTTGTGCCAGCACCTGAACAACAAAAAGACGTATTCAAGAAATTTCAACAAAATTAGAATTGCTGTGAGCAAAATCTTATTGGTACATAATTCGTGGTTTTTCCACAAATCATATATTAGAGTTAAATATATCAGTTTATTTTTTTTGAGGTCCGTAACTCAGGTCCGTAACTAAAACAGAGCCTTTTGATTGGCTGAGTACGAGGTCCGTATCACACCAGTACGGACCTCTCGCAACTTTTCGCGCCAAAACGTTGCAATTATTTTGACTTTGCTCGAAAAAAATAAACACGTTATTTACAGTCTCAGTCTCGGGCCGCTTCTGAGACTTCAGGAAAATATTTTTCCAGTACGGACCTCCCAGCCGGTAAATAACATATGTATATATATACAATCACTGACAAAAGCCAAACTGATAACACATTATGACATACAGTAAACACATGACTTGAAATTAAACAAATTAAACTAATGACTTGAAATCGAGGCTGGATATAAAAGATAACAGTAAATGCATTACGATCTCATGATCAACCTTGGAGCCATTGTTTCGTGGGAAGTTAAAGAAATTTGGGAAGTGTCTATAAGAAGTTTATAACCTTCGATCTATAAGAACCTCAGGCCGAAATTTGGAATTTTACATAATAAATGTTACATAAATTACTCTACAGTACTTTTAAGCCACGGTTACACACGTCGATTTGTGTTGTTCATATTAATTGCATATTAATGCATTGCGGGAAAACGTCAAACAACAATCAATATGGCGGGATGCTTGAGCAGAGAGAAGCTGTTGGCGATATTTTCATTCCTGGAAGCTGAATTGGACGCTGATACAAATTTTAGAACATAGAATAGAACAGTTTGGACGAGAGAATGGATTCAACGAAGGAAAGAACGTAACTATGGAACGTTTTCTTTAAGACTTCCTATGTATACCTTCACGTCAAACTCATCGCATCTCATTTATCTTTTTTTGTCAAACTCATCGCATCTCATTTATCTTTTTTTGTCAAACTCATCTTTAAACTTTTTTTTTTGTCAAACTCATCATCAAACTTTTTTTGTCAAACTCATCGCATCTCCTTTATCTTTTTTCCCTTCCTTGTAATTTGAATCCCATAAAATGGGGACAGAACGATACAGCTCAATTAATTTAAACTTCTCCCTGCCGTCTACTTATCGTCCTCCATTTTGAGCATGTTAATGCTCCTTTGAATTCATGGGAAATTGGGAGTTTTTTTGCACGAAAATGGCCTGGTATCGACAGCGTGGCGACACAAATCGGCGGCTGGCGTGTTACACTTGTCAATTTACAATGCCGTTGCAGCAACGCGTGATCAAACATCAAAAACTTGCAATGATTCGGCAACATGAAAATCGGAATACTTATATGCATTCGTTTCATAAGTATAATATAAAACATTCGCATCCGATCTTTATGATATAAAAACGCTCTCTTTCGGCTCGAGTTTGTATCAGATAATGGTCTGCTGCTCATATTTTATCATTATACTTAAAATATGGCAATTATTAACTATAACACATGCATTATAGTGAAGTCAGGTAGTGATTTTCTATCGACGTTCAAATTTACTGAAGTTTTGGTGGAAACAGAATACAACGGCAACATTTCCGATGCAGACCAATACATTAGGTTATCAACAATTATATGAAGGCTAATTCACTAAATTTTAGATCTAAATTCTAAATTCACTAAATTTTCACCTTGACGAGATCACTAAGGAACCTGTCATTATTTATCGCCTGGGGGTGGTTGGAGGATTTTCTTATGACAAGAGGTCATGTTATATAATCTCCCTAACTATGTGTGATCTTTTTTCTGCTCCCCCTATTGGACTGCAAAATTTCTTGTGATCCCCCACCATACTTTTTTAAAGTACCCCTGCGACGAAATATCACATTACGTTTTGTGACAGAGCATCATTTTAGGTTAATAACTGTTCGTATACGCCAAAAAAATTGAACAACAAACATTCTATAACAAGAAATTTAACCTCCAAAGTCTGCTAGCACAATGTGTTTTGCTTGAATTTTGTGATGCATATTTTACCTAGTAAACCTTGGAAAATGTCGTCTAAAATAAGTCTTACAGATATTTCATAAAGTGGCTTAAGTTCGACACGTTTCACGCTAACTTATTTCTATAATCATATAGAGGGAAAAATTACTCGAATATGATTGGCTAATGAGGGCATTTTTCCTAAATTCAGGGCAAACGTACTTGTACCTGACTGGTGGAGACGCCAGTGTGAAACACTTAAGTCATTATGTTGTTTTAGTTGTAAATATACAAGCTCCCCTGTTTTCTTAAGTCAATGTTTGACTCAATAAAGTGCGTTACTGTTTACTTTCAGTTGATTATATAGTTGTTTTTCACGCTTGGCTTTGACATTTAGCTGGCTTCCTCGCGTTGTTCATGTGCGTAGTTCGTCGCTTCGCAACTCGGGCAATTTTGTAAAACTTTGAAAACACGCGTGAAATTAAACCTTAATTTTCCTCGGCCCCATGTGATTATAAAAAGAGGTGCATTAGCTATTAAAGGTCCCGCTCGATGAGGGTCATTAATAAAATTTGACCCGAATCGAGCGGGACGTTTAATGGTTAATGCACCTCTTTTTATGCTATTCCTTTGTAATATAATGTTTGTAATATAATATAATTTCTTTTGTTCTCACAGGGTCATTAACAACTAATCTACCGCATCAAAATTAATTTTGGCGAAATTTCTGACGAAGTTCCTCGACCTCGTGTTGAGTCTTTGAATGATGATTTGATTAAAATTCATTTTTCGTAATCGTGCCTCCGTTGGCGTCAAACCGGGTATGATTAGTTCTAATCAAACCTGGTTTGCCGTCAACGGAGGTAAGATTAGCAAAAATGGATATAATGAGGTATATTAGTTGTTTAATGGTTCTGTGAGAACAAAAGAAATACCCGCAAACATTATATTACCTATACTAATTTGAATATCGCAGGGTTTTTTAATTCATCAATTTCAACTAGATTGTCATGCTTACGCTCATATACTTCCTATCCAGTCTTTTAACTATACATGGTTCCACAAAGCGTTGCACCGGACCACAAGTTATAAATGCGTTGCATTTTCATCAAAAAGTAGAACAGCTATCTATTTCTTATGCTGCACAGAAAACCTTTCAGCCGTTGCGCCGCGTAGCAACCCTTGTGAAACTAGTAACGGCCTTGCTTCGAAGCTTCGTGTAAAAAGTACACCTCTTCATTACTTACCATTGCGTAGAACCATAATCGTCGAGCTGTGTTATGACGAGAACAATACCGACAACAATCGCTGGAATAACTAAAATAGGAAAATTGAAAGAAAATATTGAGATACACGATCACTGGACATGTGCTATATGTGGTTTTCACTGACGTCACAGACGTTTTCCAAGAGGATTTCAGAATAATATTTGATATTCTGTGCATAAAGCAGGCAAAAATATACCAATAGCCAAATGTTGGAGCAGTTTTAACAAAATGTTGGAGCAGTTTAACAAAATGTTGGAGCAATTTAGGATTTGATGACGTCACGTGAAAACATAAATGGCCGCCAATTTCATATTATTTTATTGGTGGAGGCTATTTCAGATACGGTAGAGATATAACATATATGCTTCGTTCTTTAAAAACCCCGCTTTAAATTTCTGTTTCGATTCAGTAATAACCCTGCTTTTCTGCATCGCAACAGAAATTTAAAGCGGCGATTTTAAAGAACGAAGCATATATGTTATATAAACAATCACCAAAGTCCTGGTGACTAGGTGTTCTACCGTATCTGAAATAGCCCCCCCCCCCCCCCTATTTTATTATATGCATATAAGTTAGCCTTTCGAGCCTCATTCCTGTGTAAAAATTATTTGGAATTATGAACACAAGAACGAGGCTCAAAAGGTTAATAATTCACAAAATGGATAATAACGGTTAATAATGCACATATTAACTTGATATTAACTTGATGGCCATTTATGAATACGGTCTATAGAATAGACCGTAGTTGAGTGGCAATTGACAGACTATGCGAGACAGAATTGAATTGAACTAAATTTTAGGCGATTTAAGCCTTCATTTTTTACTTTAAAGAAAAATTGGATTTACATAATTTTTAAAATTCTGCCGATTTATTATTTAAAACAAACCTGTAGGAAAGTATTAAAGGACATTGGCAACAACAATTAAGTTTGTTTTATTTGAAAGAACTCTTAAAATAATGAAGAATATTAATTTATAGTTCTTTCATATTTTACTTAGTTCTTGAGATATTTAGACTTATGTGATATTCAAATGAGATGATCTATGACGTCATAAGATGGTTAATACATTTTAACATATTGAAAATCGTGAATATCTTTATGTTTATTAAAAAAACTTTGCATGTAGATACATACCACTAAACTGCAGATCATCATTCAAGTCTTATGGTTGCCATGGTAACGGATTAGTTTACAGACCTCTTGATTTCAAAAACAAAACTATTTGTTTTCTGACATAGTAGACTTTGTACCAACTTCAAATCTCAGTTTCGAATTGGCTATGACAGTGAACATTTGCTGAACAGGTACCAACCCAATAAGGTTCGGCACTGAAGAGAAAACAAATAATTTTGTTTTCGAAATCAAGAGGTCTGTAAAATAATCTGTTACCATGGCAACCATAAGACTTGAACGATGATCTTCAGTTTAGTGGTATGTATCTACATGCAAAGTTTCAAGTAATTTCATTTAATAATCATAAAGATATTCACGATTTTCAATATGTTAAAATGTATTAACCATCTTATGACGTCATAGATCATCTCATTTGAATATCACATAAGTCTAAATATCTCAAGAACTAAGTAAAATATGAAAGAACTATAAATTAATATTCTTCATTATTTTAAGAGTTCTTTCAAATAAAACAAACTTAATTTTTGTTGCCAATGTCCTTTAATGAAAACAAATTTTGGGGTCATATAGACGTGCGAGTTTACATAAATTTGGAAAATAGTTACAATTGTGTCTACTGAGATTTTAACTAAATAATTAAGTATAAATTATATCGTTCAGTTCGAACACAAGGTAATATAAGTCATATAAAGTTATGGCTACCGTCCCTCAATTGGCGGGCTCTTTGCATCGGCAGTAAATCATGAAGTCGTACATATCTTATTCCACAATTTCCTGTCTATATTATAAGTACTTTGATAGGAACATACACTTTATTAACAGTATTCGATGCCCTGAATGTTTTTCAATCAATCAATCAATCAATCAATCAATCAATCAATCAATCAATCAACAGCCTTTATTTAATACTTTCATTCTCCGAAATTTTCATTCTCCTTTTTGAGATACATTTTCCCACTTTTCAAGAAACAATAGGTTAATAGTATGTTTACTTACCCCAACCAATAAAAAGAAAGTACTTGAGTCTAGAGCTGCTTCTGTTCGAGCCAAAATTAACGGAAAGATAAAGTTGAATTTCCTCCACAAGAATCCAAAAGAAAATTGACAACACAAACCAATGCATTAAGGCGCCAAGTACAATGCACAACGTCTGACAAAAAAAGAGAAGTGTGTTAAGGATGAAAACCCGTCGTTTTTCGTACAGTGTGAGAAATCTTGTAGACTAGTTGCAAGATTTTTTCGTTACAACTTCTTAACAAGTACCGTAGAATTTAAAGGTAAAACGTAACGGCCGCGGTTACTTTCAGAGATAGAGCCCATAAGAGGCCGCTATATCCGGGTACCTCAAACTGACATTCAGTTCACGGCATGATTCCGGACCGATTTTCCTAAAAAATCACCAAAGTCCTCGTGACTAGGTATGAAAAAAGATTTAAGTCCTATCCTGCTTCTTATAACGAGTGTTCTAAAAGTTTTATGAATATTAACAGAATTTAAATATTAACACAAATATTTATTGCAATGACGACGGTCATATTTGAGACTAACCAAGGCTGATTGTGAGGCCGACCTTGTGTAGCGCTTGTTCTGGCCACGTGGATATTTTCGAATAATTAAAATTAATATGAGTCAACCAGTCATAATTAAACATTGGCTTGTTATTGTGTTTGTGTTGCCAAGTTAGAAAAGAAAGGGGATGTTAATATTGTGCTCGGTTTCATTTACCGCTGAAATGCCAGATATTTATACGTCGCACGTCGACAAACAAGCAACGCCAAGCAGTATTACAAGCTTTCATCCAACATCAACGTCTACCCCTCACCGAATTTCTTCAACACAAACTGCTCGACTGCCCGCTCGCGCGTGTTGTGTTTTCACAACCTTGTTGAACCTGTTATTGTTTCTATGTCAGTCCAATGGAAAAAGAGCGCGTTCAAACGATTCATCTTCGAGGTTCACAATATCGATACATATTACACGCCATGTTTACGTTTTATATTCCATCGAAATCAACTTTTACATTAATTACCATATATTGCGCATATTTAGTAATTGACCAATCATGTGCTTTCCCCATTTTTGTGGGGATTCCCAGGTGACCAGAACAAGCTTTCGGCCTCTGATTCGCAGACTCTATATCATTCTGGATTGTAGAGTCTGCACGCAGGCTAAGCCTCGTGTAAACAAGAGCTAAAATGAGCAAATGGAGGCCAGTCGGCCCATGTCAACAACTCGGGACCAGCGGGAACATTTTATTGCGGCCGTTCCCGCTGCTACACATGCGCTTTCCTCAATCCCACCTCAACTGCCCCTAAATCCGACCACACTATCGCAGCAAAAACCACGAAATAGGCATATTTAAATGGTTTATTTAGAGAAGATCCTACGTTTCGTTGCTACGCGCAACATCATCAAAGAATGAATGAATAAATGATTTACAAATGTGCTAAGTTAAGTTACAATCATGTAGCTTAACCGCTGTAATATTTATTAGCACACTAAAGTATCAACTTTAGTTAGGATATATTACAGGATATATTATTTGCGTTTGAGGGAAAATAGGAAATATGCAGTGTTTCACAACTTTAATTTGGTAATTCAAAAGAAATACATGTACATAATAATAATTAACCAAATAAGGCTAGACACGAACGGGACAAAGTCCCATGCAAGGTGTCAGCCAATATCAAAATACACAAATGTTAATTGTTAAGATAAAAAGAGAAAAAACAAACTAAATGTAACCTGCACAAAGAATAGGTGCAAGGTAAGTCTGGATCAAATAACTTTGAAAGAAGCTCCTTGTAAGTTTTATACAGAAATGTTTTAAAACCGACATCATTTGTTGCGTTTCTTGCGACCTATATCTGAAAATGCCTGAGTAATCTTGCTTGAAATATATCTGAGTTTTGACATATCGGCGGCCATTTTGTCAGCTAATTAGCATAATTTATGCAAAATATATTTTTTCATATGTTCTTTCAAATGGTTGCCACAGTTAATTGTTATATTGTAGGGTATTAAAAATTGATTATGTGGGATCTTGCTACCTTAATCCACCCAACCCTGTAGATCGACTTCACTCATCCGTCGTAATCGGATGGAAAAATTCCAATCTTCGTCATGTAAACACAACAAGGAACAACAACAGAGGGCGTTACATAGGTTTGCTGTGACAACCTGTAACAAAACGCTGCAGGCGCAATGAATGTATTTTGGGCAATTTTGGTGGGTTAGCGATCAGTTCAAAACTTGGTCACCTACCTGTTGATAGTCCATAAATACTCCGAGCAAGAACACAACGAGAATCAATATAATAGCTAGACACTCATTGATAAGCACAAGTAATCTTTCTCGTCTTGTTTGGCTTAAAAATAAGAAAATATATAAGAATAAATAAAATATAAAAGAACATTTAACAACTATTCACCAACGTGGAGGTGAATAATGCTGGATATTTACTGAGCTGCAGATAAATATCCACACTATTCACCGACACTGAAGTGAATAATTGTTTTAGTATATACCACACAAATAAAATAAAAAGCTTTTAATAAGAGCATTACTATATAGAGTATTTTGCGTATGCAGTGCACGCAGTGCAACAGCAAACGTTATGTTAGCGGCTCAGATGTTCGTTTGTATGTTTCATCATGGATAGTAAAAGAACTTTTTCTATCCATGGTTTCATCCACCTGGCGCCCAGTATCTTTCCAGAGCCAGACGTCATTTACATTGACAAAATGCAAAATGGCGTCCGAAGCCAGGTCAATCCGTTTTCGCTATTTTAAATGTGTTTGCATTTAGTTACAAATATATCCTGTACATATACAGTAAAAACCCGCGTGTAAGAACCTGTGAATTACGAACCTTTAGGCTAATTTGCCTTTTAGACCCCCATTTTATAAGAACCTTTTTAGCCTAAGAATTGTAACAGGTTCTTATTTGAAAAAAAGAAATAACTGAAAATAAAAACACGACATTTTGCTCATTTTGTATTTTTGGTAATGACATTATGTTAAATGTTTTTAAAAGATTACCCAGTAACACTGCAACACAGTTCTAATTTTATTTCCCTGCATGCATCACTGCAGTTTAATTGTTACCTAAAGGAACTGGACATAAATCAGAGCAGGGTAAGGTTATTTTTTATTATGTGGTCATATTAGTGCAGAAGCAAGTGACCACACCCATTTTGAGCTAGTTGTTGGACCAACAGCAAGCAGCCTTTCCTTCGAAAAAAATAAGAACCTACTGTATTTAAGAACCTAAATAGCCTAAAATCCCAGTAAATACCACTTATATAAGAACCTTTTTAGGCTAACTCGAAAAATGGTGGTTCTTATACGCGGGTTTTTACTATATAGCAGGAGCTTTGAAGGGCAGTAGTTCAAAAGACATCGTCATCGGAAGAATTTCTTGCGTATAAGTTCGGCTGACAAGATATATTATGATTTTTATCAGGAAGCCCAAAATATTACGGATTTGTAAAATCCCCAAACGCGAGATACGCACTTTAAGATATGTTGTGTAAACCTTTTGACGTGAAATATGCAAGAGCTGTAAATTGATGTTCTTCATTATGAACATCAATTATTCATTATTATTTGTACAACTTACCGCCAAACAACGATGTTGCGGATAAAAGCTATTAGTGCTGCAATCAAGAGAAATATGGAGCCAAAATAGGTGATCACTGAAGGATCTATAACCTCCTAAAATACAAGTACAATAAAAAATAAAGAATCAAAACGAGAAGAGAGAGATTTTGGAAACTATTACGAGAACAGTTTTTACAAGCACAAGGACACAAACTTAATAGACCTGTTTCATAATGGACACAAATTAAATATTCTTTAATATTAATTTAAATTAGCCTTTCTAACCTCGTTCGTGTGTCTGTAATTCCGAAGAATCTTTGCTTTGTAACGAGGCCAGAAAGGCTAATTTGCATGCATATATAAAAGAATATTTAGACTGTCCGCCATTATGAAAGAGGTCTATAAAAGTGCGAGTATATGTGATATTATTTATAAAATAACATTTAGAAAAGGTGTATTCTGATTGGCTAAAAGCCGTGTTTCTAGAACTCTTTTGAGGGACAGTTAATAGTAAAAGTATATGTATGTTAATGAGGGAATTTTGAGAATAAATCTCCACTAAAGAACGATAGAAACGGAAGTAATCATGGCGTTATAGTAAATAATATTAACCTCAGTTCTTGAAGTTAGCACAACGAAGTCCGTCAAGTGATCACACTGGCATGTTGTAGTTCCTTCGTTTCTGGAAGATACATTACAGCCTACATCAGACCACCCGCCCTTGGACACGTTCAACCTCCCAAGGTAAGTTTTTCCACCAAAATTTTCTACCATTCTATAGTAAAAAGGAAAAAGAACAGATAACAAAGTAAGAGATTTTGTGCGAATGCACAACTCGTACGGGTAAGTATGTTTGTTTCATTTATTAATTTGAGTGGATTTAATGCCCGTGGACAATTACGAATTTTCGGACGATTTGGGCGGAAAATCCTCTTTGTTGATTTGATCACAAATAGAAGAGAACTAGGTATTATACTAGAACATTAGTGCTGCTTTTCTTTAAAGTGCTTATAAACCCAAAATGGGTTTTTGGTGATTCGGATAGAGCATAAAAAGTTAGTTAATAAGTTCTGGATTAGTTTTTGCGTTAAACTTTTAGTTTCGGAGATATAACGGCTCAAACATGCAAATTGTGCCATTTTTTGGAAAAAAGTAGCGCCACCAAAATAACACACAGGGACCTGGATCCGAGGAACCCATCTTCAACAACAACTAGGCTTTTGTATAGGAGAAGACAGCTATCTTAAGAGTTTTTATTGAAAAATGCCCAAACGATGTGTCTTTACAATGTTACCTTGTCTACTCGAATTGTAATATATTTTTATAAGTATTGAAACATAACACGTTCCTCGGATCCAGTCTCCCGGCCTGCGCTACTTTTTTTCACAAATTGTGACTTTGAGCCCTTATATCTCCGAAACTAAAAGTTTAACGCAAAAACTAATCTAGAACTTATTAACTAACTTTTTATGCTCTATCCGAATCACCAAAAATCCATTTTGGGTTTATAAGCACTTTAAAGTGTATATGACACGAAAATTAAGTTTATCTTATTTGAAAGAACTCTTCAAATAACGAAGAATATCAATTTACAGCTTTTCCATATTTCATTTAGTTATTGAGATATTTAGACTTATGTATCAATGAGATGACCTATGACGTCACATTGTTTGCACAACATTTTAATATTTTGGAAAATCGTGTATATTTTTAAGATTATTGAACGAAATCACTTGAAACCTTGAATGTACATACGGACCACTAAACTGGAGAAAATCGTTCTAATGGTAAATGATTATATTCCAGTCCTTATGATTTCCAAAACAAAATTGTTTGTTTTCTCTTCGCTGGGAAACATTTTCGAATTGGTACTGGTTGAGTAGATTTGTACTAACTTATTAACTAATTTGAAACGGAAGTTTGACGTTGATGCAAAGCTTACAATGTCAGAAAACGAAGATTTTCTTCAAAGAGACGTAGAGGTCTGGGAACTATATTATTACTATTGTAACATTAAAACGCAAACGATCTTATTTTGTTTAGTGGTCTGTATCGACATGCAAAGTTTCAAGTGTTTTCATTCAATACTCTCAAAGATATACACAATTTTCCAAAATGTTAAAATGTTATGCAAACAATCTCACGTCATAGGTTATATCATTTGAATATCACATAAGTCTAAATATCTCAAGAACTAAATGAAATATGGAAAAGCTGTAAATTGATATTCTTCGTTATTTGAAGAGTTCTTTCAAATAAGATAAACTTAATTTTCGTGCCATATACACTTTAAATGCTGTTTACGCAAAAGCACGACGCAGGTTTCATTCGGAACGAATACCAACAGGTACAATCATGAAGCGATTTACAGATTGGTATAGACCTCTTTCATAATGGCACCCAAATTAAATATTCTTTTATATTCATTTAAATTAGCCTTTCTGACCTCGTTCGTGTGTCTGTAATTCCAAAGAATCTTTGCTTTGTAACGAGGCCAGAAAGGATAACAAGAATATTAAGACTGTCCGCCATTATGAAAGAGGTCTATATGGCAATGAAAACAACTCTAAAACAAACAAGAAAATGAACCAAAAGAAAATGAACTATATTTATTAGCCTCGTTAGTCTGTACGGAAACCTCCGCATGCAGGTAAGAACAATACTTAATGTCTTTACTTTCTTGTGGAAGTATTCATCAAGGCCATGAAGGTTTCAGTGGCCAGCCGCGAGGAAAGCAGTACTCTTTCATGAGTTTACTCAGCGCTGATAACAGCACAAACTATTCCAACTATCGAGTGAAAGTCGACCACCATCGACAATGTCTCAGTACAAGGAGACATACATGTACTCGAATGCTTTTAACAATGATCTCATCCCTCGTGAAACAACTTACTAACTGTTGTTTGTTGCCGTTGGTTAGAAGACAAGACAAACAACTCGTCCTTTGAGACATGTCGATCAGTGATCAACACAATTTTATCGCCCGTTGAGGCACAAAAATATACTATATATTGATCTGCCCATTGTGTTGAATGCGGTAGCCACAAAAAAGTTAATAAGTTAAACTTGATATTTTCTTGTTTTCTCGGTCGGAAAACTCCTCAGGGGCCTTTTAACTATCCCTTGCGATAGTAATCTATATACGGTTTTTAAAAGGCACAACTGATCTTGTTCGAGTCCTATATATTTAGTAGCAAATTGACCTAAGGACAACCGTGGTACATCTGGAATGTTAATCTAATCGAAACGAAGACATGTAAATGACAAAATGAATCAATGGCCTTAGTATATAGCAACACAAAATGACAACTGGTGGAGGAATGTGAACATACAAATTCGCATTCTGATTGGTTGAGTTACTAGTGGTCTATTGGTGATAGACCACTAGTAGCGTTATCCAATCACAAACCTTCTTATAACTGCAATATTCCTATCCTGACCAATCAGAAGTAACGACATATTCACGCTGGCGTCCGCTAAAATTTATATACGAGTGATGAAATCATAAAAACATTGGCCCGAACTTGATGGAAAATTGTTCAGTTTGACATTTTCGAATATGAAAATGAATTCGCTCATGCCTATGGAGTATATCTATACCAAATTTGAAGCAAAGTAATTACAATCTCGTTTTTGTGAGCTATTGTTTATCATGTGCCATCGAGCTACACTACATTTTGAATGAGGAGACTTCTAAATGAGGAGACTTCTACAAGACAAAAAGGTGAAACTATCTGAAAATTTGGAACAATGTATCTGCTCATAGACGAGGGCGAGTTGTCTAATTGTTAAATATGGTAGGACTGAAGCTGATTGACATTTGTCACATTACTTACTTGTCATATTTCCAGAAAACGCATTTTGTTCTCGCCGTTTCACTGCCTTCTACATTCTATACGATATTGAGGAAAAAATCGCAGATTTTAGGCAATATTTCGAATTTCGTTAAAATAATAATACTTTATTATATACTAAATTGATACAATCATGGATTTACCTTTATAATAGAATATTTCATGAACATATTGATTAAAAAATAAAATTATCTTGGAATAAACGAATTCTTATTCCTATCTGTGTTCCATGATATACTATGTAAACTGTTTTTATTCCTCAAATTGTAATTATGTGTTTTGGCATTAAGTAGGAATTTGGAACACGGATGTTCAGAGTCTTCTTGTATTTTTTTAAATTCTCGTTTAGTTGTTTCATCTCTTCTTTCTCTGAGAGAAGGAAAGATGGTCCATGAGGAGGACCATAATCTTCATACTAAAGGGCTTATAACCCCAAATACGATATTATTAATATAGAAGATGAAGTGAATAGTTGAATGACAAAATGTTTTATGATTTGAGCTTTGCGTTGATGTTCTATAAAGATACTAGATGTCATCGACCTAAACCAGGTGCGCCAACAATCAGTCACCAAGGTGTCAGCGGTATATTAAATTTCCTGTCGTTTTCAACGTGGGCCATGTTTAAGACATCGTTTCTTTCTTTTTCGTGACCAAAAATGCGATTAATACGTCAAAATACAGCCGGGGGTTAGGAAGACACTTAAGGCGGGGGGTTAGGGTTAGGAAGACACTTAAGGCGGGGGGTTAGGGTTAGAAAATTCATTAGGCGGGGGTTAGGGTTAGGATCTTAGTTGTTTTGGGATTAGCAGATCATAAACCTGCTAATCCCAAAACAACTTAAATCCCATGGAACTGCTAATCCCAAAATAACTTAGATCCTAACCCTAACCCCCCACCTAATGAGTTTTCTATTCTAACCCTAACCCACGCCTTAAATGTCTTCCTACCCCCCCGCTGTACTTTGACGTATTAACCACATTTTGGTTACGAAAAAAAAAAGAAACAATGTCTTAAACATGTCCTCTAAGAAATGAACAGATCGACAGAAATTTAATGTACCGCTGACACATGGATGACTGATTGTTGGCGCACCTGGTTTTGGTCGATGACATCTACTAGTACCTTCCGATGTTCTATGAAGGTTTTATTTTTTCAAAATGCTAATGATGTGACGTCAACCCTAGATAAATTTAACCTAATTCAAACGTTAATGGTATACTTGAACGCTATATAAGAGATTTTATCAACCTTTTCACTCAAATCCCCAATCGGTTTATCACGGGGTTACCTGTAACTGAAAGGGATGACCCAACAGGACGTTTCTAGATCCAGGTTTCTTGGGTTCGAGTTAGGTTGAGGGTTCGAGTTAGGTTGAGGGTTCGAGTTAGGTTGAGGGTTAGAGTTAGGTTGAGGGTTCGAGTTAGGTTGAGGGTTCGAGTTAGGTTGAGGGTTCGAGTTAGGTTGAGGGTTCGAGTTAGGTTGAGGGTTCGAGTTAGGTTGAGGGTTAGAGTTAGGTTGAGGGTTCGAGTTAGGTTGAGGGTTAGAGTTAGGTTGAGGGTTCGAGTTAGGTTGAGGGTTAGAGTTAGGTTGAGGGTTCGAGTTAGGTTGAGGGTTCGAGTTAGGTTCAGGGTTCGAGTTAGGTTGAGGGTTAGAGTTAGGTTGAGGGTTCGAGTTAGGTTGAGGGTTAGAGTTAGGTTGAGGGTTCGAGTTAGGTTGAGGGTTCGAGTTAGGTTGAGGGTTCGAGTTAGGTTGAGGGTTAGAGTTAGGTTGAGGGTTAGAGTTAGGTTGAGGGTTAGAGTTAGGTTGAGGGTTAGAGTTAGGTTGAGGGTTAGAGTTAGGTTGAGGGTTAGAGTTAGGTTGAGGGCCCTCGGAATCCTTATCAGTTGGGTTTTCGTTCACCTAAGAGTGATAAACTTGAATAGTCGAGCGCTCATGAGCCTCTGGCTCGGATAAATAGGGCAACCTTATCCTGCGTGATCGACTCTAAATAAATCATCTGTTTTAGCTACGACACTTTATCACAGGAAAGCAGTGTAAAGCAGTATAAACCTGTATAAAGTATCGAAGGAAAATCAAATCAATTTGTAATTTGGGGTTATAGGTACTTTAATAGTATTTCGTTTAAAGTGACACTCTACCCGCAAAACTAGTGTTGCTTAAAGTTCTTTGTCGCCTTACACGGCCATAATTCTAATATTTTTAGTTTTAGAGAATAATAATAATAATAATAATAATAATAATAATAATAATAATATCTTTATTGAAGTGTCAATGTATTTAGCCTATACAGACTAATTGGAAACACTATGTAAACTATTTGATTAAAAAGGTAAAAACTACATGCAATTCTACACTAATCCTATGTATGTATTCATAAAACTATTATGTAGTCATAAAACAACCTATAATTTGTGTACAATACTAAGATTAACCCTATATAACCCTATATAAACATTTATCAATTATAATAAAATATAAATTATGAGATGAATCCAGTGAGATCTTGTTTTCTTATATTATTTCTAAAAGAGTTCAGAGTAGGTAGGTGCCTCATTTTACTGCTTAATTTTGACCATAAAAATGGCCCTAAATACCTAACTGAATGTTTTCCATGACGAACAGTATTGAAGCATGGAATTTCAAAGTCTATTTCATTTAAGCAACACTTGTTTTAGGAGTAGAGTGTCCCTTTAACAGTAAATTTTAAAGATTAAAAATTGAACTACCTTGTTTTTAAATGTAATAGTGATTGGTGTTGAGAGGCTACCACTCAAAGTAATTATGCTGCCAGACAAAACCTGCGAGTCCGTGCCAAAACTTCAAAAACAAATGCATAAAAGAGATAAGTAGTTAAAAAGGTGCAGTCAAACTCCACCCCCCCCCCCCCTGTCGAAAATTAATTTGACTAACTATAGCCATATTGCAGATTAGAATATGAAACTTTTAATTGCAAAATAAATGTAACGAATCGACGCTGATGCACCAATGCCTTAATATAATGATTTCATAACGAAGTCATAACAGATTCCTTTTTCGAAAACGATAATAAAAGAACATGTACGAATTGCACAATACTGTCTACATTTAGTCGTTATAATACTAATATATTAATAAATATATTAATAATATTATATTAATAATATATATAATATATTAATAATATTACAAGTGTTCCACTTGTTAGTAAGTGCTATACTGAAATAGACTTTCGACAGAAAATTTTTCGCGGTTAAGGATGGCGAAGACCATGTGAGATGGTAAAGACCATTTAGGAAACGGCGAAGAACGGCAGCTCCCCTGCTCCGCCGTCCCTGCCGTAATATGCCTCTTTTACAAACGAGCTACTAGTAATGGGGACAGGACTAATCACATTGCTGAACACCACGTACAAACAAAACACGATATTGACTGGGACTTGGCTGAATGTATCGCCTTTAGCACAAACTACAAACAGCGACTTACATTAGAAAGTTGGTATACCAACTTGAAGCATAAACCACTTAACAGATCACAACACTTACCGACACCATACAAAAGACTTCTTCACACGCACCAACGAACAATAGACCTACCGACAAACAATACACTCACATTGATTATGACTCAGCTCCCCTGCTCCGCCGTCCCTGCCGATAACATGCCTCTTTTTCATTCGCCATCATAGAAGAGTATGCGAGTGACGATATAAAAACTTGCTTACCTGTCAAAGTTGGTTATCAATGATCGCTTCGGCAGCAGCTTGTCGAGTTGTTTGAAGCTGAAAACGATGACGGCAACTTTGCGTTTACCTATAGAAGAAAATGCAACTAAGGACACAAAAAAGTACAAAACAATGAACACTCGGATTGAAGTTAACATTTTAATTTCAACAATTGTCAAGTACCAAATACTAATAAATTTTTTCAGGGTTCACTAAAAGGCTATATGTTCACAGCACTACTTTGCTATATAATGTAGATCAGTTTCGACTGAAGACAGCGCGGATTCAAAATCTTGGGGATGAAAAGACTTGTGTACGTTTGAATCATCTACACAGAATTCCAAGGACTAAGCGGGCTAGCCCGGTCCATGTAATCACCCCCTAAAATTAAGTAAATTATATGACATGTTTCATAAAGAGGGTGGGGTATATAGCGAGGGTGGGGTATATAGCGAGGCGGGGGGGTTAAGGTTAGAAAACATATTAGGCGGGGGGTTAGGGTTAGAAAACCCATTAGGCGGGGGGTTAGGATCTTTGTTGTGTTGGGGTTGGGTTCTAGCATTAAATTAAATGTTTACAACATGCCGTTATGTAAATATGTTAAATTACTCTTTTGAGATGTCATCTTCCCTACTGTATTTAAGATCGTTGATATTCGAGTCTTGTCACTTGGTCTGACGATAACTCTTGACTCATAGTTTCGGTTCTCAACATGTTTTTCTTCGTTTTATTTTTGTATATCATTAAACTGTCGGCTGGCTATGGTTTCGATACTAGGATATATTTTGTTAGTATCAACCAACTAGTGGTCTATTACAAATTCGGCATTCTGATTGGCTGAGCTACTCACTGTCTATTGGTGATAGACCACTAGTAGCGTTATCCAATCACAAACCTTCTTATGCTGGAATACTCCTATCTTGACCAATCAGAAGCCACGACATATTCACGCTGCAAGCAAAACCTGGAATCTAGTCCAAAGATGGCGCCCGCTAAAATTTATATACGAGTGATGAAATCATGAAAACATTGGCACGAAAGTAATGGAAAATTGTTCAGTTTGACATTTTCGAATAAGAATTCGCTTATGCCTATGGAGTATATCTACACCAAATTTGAAGCAAAGTAATTACAACTTTTTTGTGAGCGATTGTTTATCATGTGCCATCGAGCAACTCTATACATTTTGAATGGGGAGACTTCTACAAACAAAAAGGTAAAACTATCTGAAAATTTGGAACAATGGACTTTTTTACGTTAAAGAAAGGTTGTTTATGGTTGATACTAAAACAATTAGACAACTCGCCCTCGTTGTCTATGAGCAGATAGTCAACTTGGACTTCGCCTTCGTTGACTATCTGCTCTTAGTAGAAACTGACCATGGTCTATTACAAATGCTGCATTCCGATTGGCTACTCAACCGTTGTCTATTCGTGATAGACAACGTTTGGGAAACGCGCTCAAAACAATGGCAGAAAACTCTCGTTTTGGGGAGGTTTTACATGAGTTTTTGGATAATTTTTTTGAGAATGCATATGTAATAGTCCACTAATTTGTTTCTACTAAAACAATTAGACAACTCGTCCTCGTTGTTTATGAGCGAATAGTCAACTCAGGCTTCGCCTTCGTTGACTATTCGCTCATAGACAACTCGGACTCGTTGTCTAATTGTTAAATAGGCAAACCGTATTTATGAGGAAAAGTAAATTTTACCAATTTTTTGAAATATTGACGTAGGAAATTCCATATAGTCGTCTTGCGGTGATGGTGAACTTGGAAGCTCAATTCCTTTTTTCCCTATTACTTCACCAACGCCAACCAGAATCTCAGCATCTTGAACACAATAAAATAAGCCCTGATCAAACAAGGATGATGGTTCGTTTGACGGCCGACTCTCGTCTACTTTGAACCGGAAAATAAAGAAATTTATTTCCAGTTTTTCGTTGTCAGGCATGTTGACAACATACTCTTTCATATTAGTTATTTTCTAAAAATAAATTTACGACGTTTTTAAGCCTCAAAATCAAACAATTTAAGAAACAATCTGTCACAGAGACTGGATCCGAATTTAGCTCGAAAGATGACGTCAAGATGTTTTATAAACAGAGAGCTTCAGAGAGCGAAAGAGTCAAGCGATTCGGCAACTGATGTTGTTAGGAGCGCCAGTAACGCAATATCTTCCACCGTGTTTTGTAGCTTTCTCACTAATTTCTGCCATCTTTACACCATACTTGCAAACACCTTGACGTCATACAAACCAGTCACGTGATGTTTAGCCGCGCGTGGAAGTGACCACTTTTTGGTTGAAATGTTCGTTCTTTTCTAGCCTATTTCAGATGGTATAATAACGTTTTTAAGAATTTTTCTGTTCAATATGTTTTAAATGCATATTGAACATTTAAAAACTGCAATAAATATTTGCTTTATATAGAATGTACTATAAAGTGCCTAAGGGATTCGGTGAGAAAGCTACGAAACACGGTTGGAAGATATTGCGTTGCTGGCGCTCCTAACCACACTAGTAGCCGAATGATTCGGCTACTAGTGTGGTTAGGAGCGCCAGCAACGCAATATCTTCCAACCGTGTTTCGTAGCTTTCTCACTAATTTCTGCCATCTTTACACTACTTGCAAACACCTTGACGTCACACCAACAACTCACGTGATATTTAGCTTGCAACCTCGTCTTACCAGAACCTTGCATTTTTTCATCGAGCTCTTTTAAGTCAAACACTAATAATTACTTGATTGATACTTTTATAAAATACTTTAATGTAGACGATGTTTATACTTGGAAATCAATTTGTACAAAATGTCACAAACATGTCTCCTTACCTGTCAAATCATCAGGTCACAGATGTTTTTAACCAGAAACGGATTTTCATATTTATTACTAGGGGGGGGGGGGTGCCATAAATTTTAGGGGGGTGAGCTGGTGAGGTAATACAAGGCGTCACCAAACGTTGTGCTGCAGGGCTCAGCCCTCAGCGAGGCCAGGGGGTGGAAAATCAAGGTTTCTAGAGCGCATCAGAAGGCATTTGAAGCAAAGGTTTTTAAAGTTGTCAAGTCAATGAATTTGGCAGGTCCTTTGAGAGAGTTAAATGACCATGTAAACCCGAAATAGGGTTCTATCAACCACCCCCAGAAAATTCGTCTATGTTTTTAACTGACTGTAAAACTAATTTTAAATTTAATGATTTAACTAATTATTTTGGCAGTTTATCTTGTTGGGTCTAGAGTCTGTTATAAACTTGCCATATTGTACTAATTTTTTTTGTTTTAACACTTGCTATTATTTGATATGTACAATGGA
The DNA here is from genome assembly GCA_035772405.1 of Chrysogorgia sp. JL179-B06. Taxonomy (NCBI): domain Eukaryota; kingdom Metazoa; phylum Cnidaria; class Anthozoa; order Scleralcyonacea; family Chrysogorgiidae; genus Chrysogorgia; species Chrysogorgia sp. JL179-B06. The sequence goes on from JAYKKM010000142.1 coordinate 258,323, forward strand.
GCAGAATAAATAAATAAATAAAATAAAATAAAATAAAATAAAATAAAATAAATAAATAAATAAATAAATAGACGATTTCAGTGGTATAATAACGTTTTTAATGCTTTAAATTTTTTAAATGCTTTTAAAGTGCACCTGACATCAAAAAATTTTATTGTCTTATTTGGAAGAACTTTTAAAATGATAAAGTAACTTCTTTTGAAGATTTTCGTTTATTCGCTTTCTTTTTGAGATATATCAGTTTGTTTGATATGCAAATGTCCGGAATTTACGTCACACATGCATAATGACTTATCAGAGAATGTTATATATCTTTGCGTTCATCAAATAAAAACACTAAATTTTGAATAACACGTGTGCGTGTTTCTCCCACAACACCAAACTTCTCGATTTTAAAGGATTTCGTTCGAGAATGAAAGAGATATACACATTTCTCCAATAAGTCATTATGGACATTTGCATATCAAACAAACTGATATATCTCAAAAAGAAAGCGAATAAACGAAAATCTTCAAAAAAAGTTACTTTATCATTTTAAAAGTTCTTCCAAATAAGACAATAAAAAATGCACTTTAATGTTTTAAATGCATATTAACATTTAAAAACTGAAAAACCTTTTTCGTTTCATCGGCAATTTAAACGACATTGTTTAGGGGTGCACCGGATTTAGTATCCAGCCGGACAGTGGATATTCTCACTATCCGGTATCCGGCCGGATATTTTCTATTATACGGCCGGATACTGGATAATTTGTTTTTGAGAGATTTCCAACGTGTATTAAATTTATGTTAATTCAAATATAATAAAAATAGACATCACTACAACCTGCTACAACAAAACAGCAATATTGAGCTTGTTTACTGTTCCAGTATTGTTGGTTATGGTTAACTATCTTCTTCAACAGATAAAAGATATCAACTTGCAAAGAACTAAGTTCGGTAATGAAATTTAGTAACAATATAGCTCACACACAAAGTCGCTAATAACACGTTTAACAACTTAACACGTTTCCATAATACCGCTTCAGTTTGTTTATATTTATAAATAAGATTTATTAATCTCTTTCATACGAAGCTTAGTAATTAAATTATAATTTCATATATATCTTTTTATCTTTTACACATGTTTAGAGACCATTAGACCAAGTTGGATTAATCATTTTATTTTCAATTGTTCATAGCTTATTCAATTCATCGAATCAAATCTCGGTCACAATGCAGGTTATAGCCCAGAAACTAGTCAAAATATGGCAATTCAACTATTCTATACCTGAAAAGGACTGAGCCTTGTATACGGCCAAATAGTAAAAAGCACTATCTGGTGCACCCCTAACATCGTTAACAAAAATCATAATTTCAAATTTTTGACTTTCAGATTAACAAACTAGCTTACGAAAGTAATTCAAGTAAACAAAACTACTCTTGTACAAAACAACAGTACTAATTTTAACCAAAGAAAATCATGTCATCCGCCATCTTGTTGTAATACTTTGCCTAATTAACTGGGAAGTTGAGCATATCGAAAATACATCCATGATGGCGGATGACAGGATTGTCGGTTGAATGTCCACATAAAATCCCGAAATGACGTCACATAGACTATCGGTAGTAAAAGTCGAAATTAAAATCAGCTGTTATTTCTAAAATAAAACATTATCGTAAGAGTTAGGGTTAGTATATATTAGGTGGAGGGTTAGGGTTAGGATTAGGGTAAGGTTTGGGTTAGCCATTATGTTTTAAATTTGGGGATATTTATATGGAAATCGAGCCGGATTGTCGTTGGTCAAAATTAGTGCTGTTGTCACTGAAAGTTAGCAGGTTGTACTGTACCTGGTCTCTGGGGCTGCGGTGCATGGGAACAGTTATCGCTTATCTGACTGCTGAGTCTGGGGTTTATTTTTTTTTGTTTAAGTTAAATCCGTAGGTACACTGCATTAGACAATAGGCATGTCTTACTGTTACTGATCTATATAATGATTCTGTAAAATATTTTTAATTTTTTAAATTATTTTTTGCTTTTGTGCTCTGTTTTTTTCCCTGCATTTCAAATTTGAGCCGGGCCGTCAGAAGTTCGGGACCCTCAGAAGCTCGGGGCCCTCATGAGCTCGGGGCCCTGCGGCACGTGCCCCAGTTGCCCATACTGTAGGTTAATCCGCCCCTGGCTGTTGTCTTACTTGTTTACTTGGATTACCTTCGTGAGCGCGTTTGTTAATCAGAAAGTCAAAAATTTGAAATTATGAATTTTGTTTCAATGGTAAGGTCTCTATTGTATGAATGACGTCGATATTGATGTGTTTGCTTAAAGTCTCTCTTTTGAGCATATACTCACCAAGATTATCATTTTTTTCCGAAAAACGTTCCGTACGGTTGCCAGAATTCTTGAGCATCTCCATTGCCTGTAATTTCATTGCTTCATTAACGGCCCGAAGCAATCTTTCAATTCCCGGAAAATTCTAGTCAAGAAAATCGAAGCACAATAATTGGCAGAGAAGGAATGATAGTAAATATTTTCTCATAAAAAAACAATGCTTAAGTCTCGTTTTTCGAAATAATTTTGAAAAAATAATGAACATGAACTGGAGCTTCGCTCTCACATGCATCAACCATCACTTTATAGAAATTGAGAACGAATAATGTAACCATCAAATATACCTGTTTCACTTTAGCCCATCTCGCGTGGTTCTGTTTTCCCATAAGATTGCTAGCCACATTAAGAAAAAGCTAAAACAAACGAGATAACGTCAGTGTATAGTCCATCTACCAACGCAAAACTCAACAAAATTACGGACATGAAAGCGATGGAAAAACATTTCACGACGTACACATAGGGTGAGGTGGTTAATCGATAAACCAAAAAAAAACAATGTTTTTTTGAAACCGATTTTATCAATGATATACTCCACAATAAAAAACATTAGTATAAATACACAGGTGATTATAGAAAATCGCGCACGCTGATTGGTCAAGCTACTATTTCACGATAATCACCTACAGCGTTTAGGCAAAATGGCTGCCAGCCGATTTGTCAGTGTGGCAGATGAGGAAATACGAATTTGAAAAGATCACCTGTATATTTATACTAAAATAATTATTCACCTCAGTGTTATCACCTCCATTTCGGTGAATAATTGTTAAGTACTGAATAATAATAAGTCATGTTTTCAGAGCGTGTTATCTTCGCGAAAACGGAAAGGCATCAAAGCCTAAAAATGGCATCAGAGCTTAACAATCTTGTAGTTGCCTTGTGATAGGTGCATTAGGAACTGTCTCCGTTAACCTGAAGGGGTATTTGAAAAACATAAATGTGTCGATAGGAGTGGATGTGATTCAGAAGACAGTGTTACTGGGATCAGCCCGAATCCTCAGAAGAACCCTCACGATCTAAGGCAGCTGGTTGCTGCCCGACGGAGGAGTTTCCAGTGTCTATTTACACTGTGATTATATGACAAAATAATAATAATAATAATAATAATAATAATAATAATAATAATAATAATAATAATAATAATAATATTTAATTTCCTTTATAACAATAATATCAAAATATTTTACATTCAAGGTACTGATGATAAAATTTGTTCAATATAGAATAGTTATTATTTCTTAAAATTTGCTGTCCATATATTCAAACTATATTATGATAATTATTTACAATAAATACATATAAAAATAATAATAATTTAAAACTAAAGTCCAATATATATAAGATTATCTAACTAACTAATAATAAAAATTTACAAAACTAATGAATTATTGCCATCACGGTCTCTATATCTAAGTCTATGTCTTTAATGTTGGATTGTACTCTTCTAATTGTTCTCGAGCCTCTTAAACATAATAAGGCAGATCTAACGATGGAGAATGATATCTTTGCTCTTATCCACGAAATTGTGTGTGAGTATAGCTCTCCCTTCTTGTCTGCTATCAATTCAGCAAGTCTGCTGTGGTATCGTAAGCATTCATCTCCCATTCCTCCTGTTGTAGTGAAAACGAGTGGTGTGAACGTTCCTTGCTCGATTTCTGTCACTCTTTTGCCATACATACGTTTCTTCTCGTTTTCGTGCTTTCTGTAAATTTGTTTGGGACTTAGATCTTGATAAGATTCTGCGTTTGGGTGACAAACCCGGACATCAAAAAAGGCAGATCTTTGTCTTTCCCAAAAGCCCCTTGCATGAACATCTAGCCGCGCTCCAGCAGATATATTTGCTCCCGGGTTTAGGGTCTCTCCATTGACATTTTGTAGAGTGGGTTCAATCTCAACGTCGTTGCATACCATGTTCAAGAGTTCAGCTTCCAGATCTCTTAGTTCATTGTGGCGTTGAATTATGAAGCCTCCGCGTTTACATATCATTGCGTGATCTATAGTAAACGTCTCCCCACATACACACATCGAAGGGCTGTCGCTGATACTCCAATCATATCTTAGGTTTAAGGCATCACGGAATTCCCTCTTATTTAAGTTGAAATTCATCTCTGAAATTGGAATTACTGTTAGCCAAGTAGAAGCTCCTTTTTCGGCTGCAAATTCCAATGATCTTTTTGTCTTTTCAGATACTGCATTCTTCAAGATTTTAACTTTTTCATTTAAAGCATAGTTTTTCCCCTTTCTCGCGATTTTCTTCAATTCTTGTATACGGAGTCATCCGGCAATTCTTGTGTCTGTGATGTAATTCTTTCCACCAGAGGTGCTGTTATCTGTATCGATGCTGCGTACTCTGTGGCTGCTTCTTCGCAAGGATTTATGAGTCCTAGACCGCCCATTCGTACCGGTAATGCTAAGACTTCACGGTCAAGCTCGGTGGTGTTGTGCTCTGTTATGGCTGGTATAAGAACCTTGACAAGTGCAGTCTCCAATGGTTCTAACAGATCTTGGATATCTGGCAAAGTACGGAGAAAGTACGTCCAACGATGTTTCAAACCATAGGTAAAAACGGCGTAACATGCTTGAGGTTGTGATACTGCAAATTCCGCTAATTTTGTTATCTCCTTTACCCATTCTTCTACTTTACCGTCAACATATTCAGATAGATATGATCTTGATCCTACTACCGCTCCCAAGTGATTTTGCCCTTGTGTGGTGATGTTAATAGCTGTATCTTGAAAGGCTTCTTTTGCTAATTCTTCTTTCTCTGGTTTGACAATCAGCCAGCATTTCTTGTCATTTGGGTAATAACCATAGTCAGGACCAATATCCGATAAGGTATTCCACCACTGCTTTATTTCTGTTATAGTTCCTGCTCCACTCGCGTCATCGGCGTACCAGCATTGCTTTGTGTGACTTGTACCTTGCAAATATGAAATTAGTGGTTGAAGACTGATAGCGTATAAGGCCATGGATAATGGGTCTCCTTGCGTCATGCCTTCTGACGATTTTAGCTCTTTGCCACCAACGATAAACAATCGCGATGGCAGTCGGTATGTATGTATTCGTCGCGTATGTTGCAACAGTGGGGCAGAGCACTCTTGTATTATGCAAAGCAGCAGCTCTATTCAGGGTATTAAAGGCGTTGGAAGCATCGATAAGCAAGACTGCATCTGTGTCATCTGCCTCGAATATGTTGCGCATTGCGTGGATTGCTGCCTCGCTACCCGATGCTTGACCGGCGCAAACCTGGAGTGAACCACTGGCTTCGATCACATCTTGCTTAACCACTTTCATGACACACTTGCTTATTACTCTTCTGATAACCTCTCCCACACCAATCGGTCTAACTGCACCTGCTCCTTTGTCTAGCGGAATTAAACGACTTGCTAATATTGATTCAATAGAAGTTGGATCAACATGTTTTGTACACAAAGTCCTTGAAAGGGTGGCTGAGGATTGCTTGAACGATTTACAGGCAAGTATTCTTTTAAAACCATTTGCATCAATACCTGACGGACCACCAGACCCTTTCGTTCTCAGGGCAGTTTCTCGTATCATTTCTGCATTTATTCCGATGTATATGCTTTCCGGTATTTCTTCTACAGGACCATGAAGTATTACTTCAGGCTTTGCTTCTTGTGCTTCAGGATGTTTCTGTTTAAGCTGCAACATAACATCATCTGTTAAGGGCAGTACATGCACTTCCACAATCCCCATCATCTAGAAAACGCATGGCTGAATTTATTTGGCCCTCCATTACGAGTTTAGCAAAAATCTTTGCTCTGTTTGGAAGGTCAGATTTCTTTCCTTTTCCAAGACGCTTTTGAATCATTCGTCCTTCCCTTATTAGCTTGTCAATTTGACCTTCTTTCCATAGAGCCAGTCGTTTCTCCAAACAAACTTTGTGGTCTTTAGCTTTGGACTTCTGACCAGGCTTTTGGAGTCCGACCGCTAGGAGAACAAAGAACGCTTTTAGAGCTATATGCTGCTTGTTAGATTCAATGTTCCAGTCGTCAATATGCGCCGTTAATTGATCAATGAACTCTCTTCCTATTTTCCCATATGGGACAAGGAAAGCATTTTTTCTCCATGATATGATTTCATTATATGCCTGTATAATACATGATGTTTGGATTATTATCGGGCCACCGTCGCTATCTTTTCCCCATTCAACCATAGTAGGCTTGTTCATTGGGTTATATTCTGGAAAACGCGTTGGGGCTCTTTCTTCAGTTGCTTTTTCTTGTGTGTCGTCTTCGAGTTGGTTATCAGACCCATGGGAATTTCTTGTTTGTCGCCTGTCAACCGTTTCATGCAAATTTAGGCTCAAAGTTCCCGAATTTGCATTTGGTGTTATGAACGCTTCGACATTACGATTTTCAGCTTCAATTTCATCTCGACTTTCTCTCGCTGAGTTCGCTACTTCCCTCTCTAATCTAATTTCTCCATTACCACCAGTATTCTCTGACAAGTTTGCTAATGTTTTCTCTAGTCTTGCTGCTTGATCTCTTAGGTTTTGACTTGTCAATCTTAGGTTTGCATAACCTCGTCTCTCCCAAAGCTCTTTCATGACTTTGATATAGCCTTTTTTTCTCCCATTCTCGTTTAGAGGCGGATTCACCGATGAAACCATGATAAGGGCATTTCTTTTGCAATCCAAACAATCTTGGTTCATTTGCTCGGTCCATTTTAACCTTCCTGGCCTTCTTATTGCGTTAGCTATCGCGCTCGCCGTATTTGAACCACTCGCCATAATTACGAGTAAAAGTAATATAATAATAGTATAATAATAATAATAATAATAATAATAATAATAATAATAATAATAATACATGTAGAATGTGCGGAACGAGGGAGGAAACAGTAGGTCATATTTTGGCAGAGTGCACCGCGCTGGCACAGAAACAATATAAGTTATGGAGACATGACAGGGTGGCTCAGGTTATCCATTGGAAGTTAAGTGAGAAATATGGGTTTACAAGGACAGAGAAATGGTATGATCACAAGCCGGAACCAGTTTGTGACTCAGAAAAGTTCAAGCTGTTGTGGGATTTTAAGATCCAAACGGACCACCATATTGAACACAACAAACCCGATATTCTGTTACTAAACAAAGAAGAAAGATCTTGCTGGATTATCGATGTCGCCTGCCCCTTTGATACAAGAATTGTAAGCAAGGAGAGAGAGAAAGTGGAAAATTACCATGATTTGAAAATCGAAATCAAGCGAATTTGGAACTGTCGGTCGGTTAAAATCATACCGATAATTATAGGTGCATTAGGGACAATATCAAAGGGATTTGAAAAGTGGTTGAATCAACTGGAAATACCATATAGTGTGGAAATGCTGCAACGTGTTTGCTTGCTGGGTTCGGGAAAAATTCTAAGAAAAGTACTGGACACATAAGAACTGTGCCAAGGCGAGATTATAAGAACTAGGGCACCCCAGGCCACAGGCTGTGGCCCGATGCCCTACAGAACTTCCTGTATAATATACAGAGATAAACTTTCAATAATAATAATAATAATAATAATAATAATAATAATAATAATAATAATAATAATAATAATAATAATAATAATAATAATAATAATAATGTAAACTTTATTTATTCATAATTGATATATACTACAATGATAAACCTCTCTTTTACAGGTAGTTCACCAATGTCTACTTGAATTAACGATATATATGATATATAATATTAGTTTTGCATTAGTGTTGGGTTGTCCCAGGTTTTGTTACGTTTACAGAAAATATAGTATGAGGTTCTTATACAAATGTTAATTATTCTTTTCATGAAGTATTTTCGGCAACGTTCGTCAAATTTGAGATCTTTCAGCATTTCAATAAATTCTAATGATGGTTGACTGAAGACTCCGAGTGAGCTGATGGACAGATTCACAAATTTAACTTGTTCATAATTGTTGTTCTGTTCCGTAATTAGTTCCTGATACTTCTGTCTCTTACGGGTGGCATTATTGAGTAGATTGGATTCAAATCCGACTGTGAGTTCGAGAATATATATACATTTGTTTTCGATTGTTACCAAAAGATCGGGGCGTAATCTATCTCCGGTGAGAACAGATGGGCTGATGTAGCCAGGTATGTCAGCGTAGAGGCTATAATTTTGTACGGAGTTGAGTGAGGAGGCAATAAAATTTAAAACAGAGTCATGTCGCCAAGTAAACCGCCCTTCGTTTAGGTATGTTTGGCAACCAGCAATGACGTGAAGTAGGGTCTCAAGTTGCAAGCAGAATGAACAGTCAGATGTAGGTGATATTCCCCATTTCATAAGGTTTTTGCGAGTCGGAAGCGTGTTGTTGATGTATCGGATGGTGAAGTTAAATATGTTCTTAGGGAGTTTGCTTTGGACTGAGGACCATGTGGAGTTGAACGAGAGAGTCGAATATTTAATGATGTTGGAAAAGAATGAACCTTGTGAAATAAGGTGATGTTGAAGCCTTTCTTCGTGTTCTTTTCTGAAAGTGTTTAGTACGTCCTTTGTGTTTTTGTACTTGTCGTATTGCACATTCTTGTGATTACTTGTGACAGTCCATAGATTTCTAATTTCTTCATTTGGTGATAATTTTAAAGCTTTTCGCGAAACAGTTTGGCATTGAAGAAATTTCGTTGAAGGGAGAATGATATTTAGACCGTACTTACTGCGAGGAAGTAGGACGTTGCTAAGTGTTGCTGAGATGGGAAGTTCAAGCCATTTCCGTATATATTTCGACGCAATACCATCTAGTTTTTCATTCACCCAGGTTTTACCTATGTCAGAAACAGTGAAGTGCCAAGAGATTTTTGCAAGTGCGTAGCGGCTGTACAACATAATTTTATTTTTTGGATGTAATGGCAGTTCGTCAATTTCATTCATGATGTCGGTTAGTGTATCGTGTAGCTCAGATTTGTGATTTTCTTCGGACATATTAAAGTCAAAGTAGCGGCCTAGGTAACGAAACGATTTCCCATTTTCAACACGTGGTACGAGATGGTTATTTACAAACAGTTTGGGGAGATATTGGACCGATTTTGTTGAATCCTTTTTAATGCCAAATGTTGAACATTTATCCACACGTATAATCATGTTGGCCCACTGACACCAGATCGTAAAGCGATTGAGAAGCATTTGATTTTCTTTTTCTTGACCACTGATAACGGCAGCGTCGTCTGCAAATTGTAACCAGTGGATTGGGTTGAATAAGGTAGTACTATCGTTTGGTTTCCGGAAGCCAAGTTGACCGTATTTTTCAGACTTGATGTGTTGAATAAAAGTATTGAACGACATATTGAACAAGAGAGGACTGAGAGAATCGCCTTGGAGCACACCTCGGTCAACAGTGATGAATGGGGTGTTGAATTCATCTGTGATGATGGAAGTTTTGAAATCGGTATAGAGGCTACTAATGAGATTCTTTATGTGATCAGGGATATGGTGAAAATCAAGGACTTCGTGAATAAGGTTATGATGGACTTCACCAAATGCGTTTTTTAGGTCTAGTAATGTTATGACGAGAGATCGTTGTTTTGTGCGCGCTTTGTTGATTATATGCGCCATCTGAGCTGTATGTTCTAGTGTTCCGGAAAGTTTTGGGGTGAAGCCTTTTTGGATATTCTGTTCTATATACTTGTTTTCCGCAAGAAATTGAAATGTTTTATTGCGAATGCACGATGTTAAAACTTTAAGTGGAATGGATTCAAGTGTTATTGGTCTAAAGTTTGCTGGTTCGTCTGTCTCTCCTTTCTTATAATAATAATAATAATAATAATAATAATAATGGAAACTTTATTAAATGAATTTTTTTCTAAACAAACAATTGTGAATCTCACTCATACAGGTAATTTACAATCGGCTACTTGAATCACAACTAAGTCACTTAAATAGAATTAAAAGTTCAGTAAATCAGGATTCGTCCATTCCTTATTTCTGCAGCAAAAGATATAATAAGTTGTTCTGATGGCAATATCATTTTTCTCACACAATAATTTTGGTGCTTCACATCAACTCCTACATCGTTTAACATTTCAATAAAGGACGTACACTCATTTGCGAAAACACCGAGTGAACTAATCGAGAGATTGACAAATTTAACAGTGCTAAAGTGTTCACTTTGTTGTCTAACTAGTTCCATGTATATTTGGATTTTTTGCGCTCTACGTTGTTTTGAAGGTTGGATTCAAATCCCACGGTAAGTTCGACTATATATAGACATCCCTTTGATAATAATAATAATAATAATAATAATAATAATAATAATAATAATAATAATAATAATAATAATAATCTTGTAGTTCTCCACACGTGATCGTCTCTCCAAATAGATTGAGTTTTAGATACGTATGGCGGAAGAGAAATGCGAGAAAACAAGCTAGTACAGCTCGCTAGAAGATATCTCGCTATCTAAACCAGCAGTTCGCCATCAGAGAGAATGTTCAGCAACGCAAGGCAAGTAAACCACACCGACTGAAGCCTGCAAGCGATAAATACGTAGCTTCTTGAACAACAGATTTAATTGGTCATTTTCCGACCTATTTATTCAATCGAACTCAAGAACCTAATAAACACGTCCTGCTGGTTAGGATATGATGGTTAGTAACTAACAGCCAATCAAAAATTAGCTTCGACTAGCTACGTGATGACGAAAGGGCTGGTATGCTCATGTTCTTGGCAGAGAACTTGTAAGATATAACGTTTCTTTTTAATAACTTAGTTGTAAATAGTTGTTGTAAATCTACAAAATAATTATATCGATTATCATATTTAAATTGTTTATAACACAAACATTGTTTTTGAATTTTGCGCCACCAGTTCGGTGAAACATTCTTCTTCGTCCACTGTTATGCTATACTGGTTAGACTCACCCACTCACTGACGGTAACGGTACTGATACTGTACCGATTGCTAACTCCATAACGAGCGGGCGAGTGAAACAATCGCCCACTCCAATAACTCGTTCCTATATGCTTCGCATATCCACGAGTTAAAAATGATATCTTATCTTCACATGGTATTTCATCGATATCTATATAATAATACGTTTTTCTTGAAAATTACAACGCAATTTGTTGGTTTAGGTTTTCAGATGGTGCAAGTTGTGCGAACTGCAATACAATTATTATAATTGTATTGCAGTTCGCACAACTTGCACCATCTGAAATCCTAAACCAACAAATTGCGTTGTAATTTTCAAGAAAAACGTAATATATTACTTTTATCTTGCAATTTGCAAACGCCATTGCGTTGAAAGTTGCAAAGACAATTGCTCGCGTAAGTGCGTAACATCTCCACATTGCTGCAACTAGTCTCGTTTCTACTTTTTGTTTTAAGTACTATACACATTCAGTGTAAGAGCATGGTTATTATTGATAATTAATTAATGATTATTAATTTATACTTAAATTATTAAAATATATTTTAAGTTACATACTTTGGTTTCCTTCCTGTCACTGGTTTTCTGACGGTAAACGAATTCCTCGAGCGTTTTAACAATCGATCTTAACGACTCAGCATTTAGCTGTATTCCGTTAGTCTTTTGAATTAAGCTCATCAAATGTATTCGTTCTTTTGGTGTTATTGTTGTCATTCGTGCTGTTACCTGTTATACAAATTAAAGATACTGATATAAACACAAACACAAATAACTACAAAGTACAAGCAGTGGCGAAGCTGGCCGTAGCAACTGGTCATGCTTTGCTAATTTATAAACATACTTGTACTGGTACCAGTGCAACTACCAGTACAAGTACCCGAGTGCAAGTACCAAGTACAAGTACCAGTACAAGTACGAATAAAAGTACAAGTACAAGTACAAGCACAAGTACAAGCACGAGTACAAGTACAAGCACGAGTACAAGCACGAGTACAAGTACAAGCACGAGTACAAGCACGAGTACAAACACGAGTACAAGCACAAGTACAAACACGAGTACAAGCACGAACACGAGTACAAGCACGAGTACAAGAACTAGCACGAGTACAAGCACGAGTACAATAACTAGCACGAGTACAAGCACGAGTACAAGAGAATCGAACTTGCCCAACAGAATCGAGCAAGCAATCGTGGTTGCCCAGATTGTGTGGAGACCAGATCCCAATGTAATCATTGCTTTCTCTGTGGCGGAATAAATCATTTTGCCCGCGATTGTCAGTCAAGAAGCAACTCGAACCAGGGAAACGGAAGGTAGCTGCCTCCACGGGGCCAGAAGTAGCCACACCAGTCGTTAGAGAGTCCCATCGTTGTAATAGCTGTTTGAAGTACATGGAAGAAGAAAGACAACTGCAACAGTGTTCCGGGGTGTAAAGCAATAAACTGTTGTTCAGTAACTTGTCAAAAGGAACATTGGGGAAAACATAAAGTCTTTTGCCAAGCCATGCAAAACCTAGTTGGTAGAGCCGAGCCAAAAGAAAAAGGTCTTGGAGATGGGTTAGATGATGCTGTTTACAAAAGTCACCTGACACCTAAACAATAGCATGTAATGGCCAAGCTCGTGGGTAAAAGATGTACTGTCAAATGCTATTTGGATGGAAAATCGGTAGAAGTGTTGTGGGACACTGGAGCACAGGTGTCAATGATCTCACTGCAGTATTTGAAGAAACACTTTCCTGACTACCAGTTGAAAGATATCTCCAATTTGCTGAATGGTAGTGATCTGAAGCTTGAAGCAGCAAATGGAACGGCGATCCCTTGTGATGGTTGGGTGGAGATGAAATTCAAGCTCCAAGGCAAGTTATCCAAAGAAATAACTGTCCCCTTTCTGGTTACTAAAGAGAAGATGCAATTACCTATACTTGGTTATAATGTGATTTAATTGGTTATTGTCGACAGTGAAGTCTCTGAAACAGACCCTGCAACACTGGACAGTATGGTACAATAATTTATCGACCAAAAGAAACAAGATCTAAGTAAACTGGTAGTTCTGGTACACCTAATAAAGACCTCCGAGACAAGTGAGCTATGTATTATAAAGTCTTCGAAAAGGAACATTTGTATACCTAAATCACAAACTGTTCATGTATCATGTCGTGTGAATACAGGCCCCATAGAGGAGATGAGCAGAGCCACTGGCCAACTGGACTGAGCTTGGAAGCGACAATAACAACTGTGAAACAAGGGAACAGCAGCCAGATAGACATACATGTTACAAATACAACAGGACGTGATATCACCCTTCCAAGAAGAACACCTCTTGGCCGGTTACACATTATTAGTTCCATCGTTCCTGTAGAGGTGAAACAACGCGAGAACAACACAGAGCGGGCTGACAGAAACATAAAACGAAATGAAGAAGTGGAGGAAACAAGCAAGAATTCATCCAACACAGAGCTGCCAGATATTGATCTTAGTCATCTTACTGTTACAGAACAACAACAGGTGACATCCATGTTATACGAAGAGTCAGATGGATTTGCAAAGAATGAAGATGATGCGGGCTGCATCCCTGACCTCCAGATGAACATTCAGTTGAATGATGACAAACCCGTGCAAAATAACTGTCTTACCATCCCCCGGCCACTGTACCCCGAGGTGAAACACTATCTGGAAGATCTCCTCAATCGAAATGTTATCAGAAAATCAAGATCACCATTCTTCCGCAAGAAGGATGGTGACATGCCTATTTGTGTCGATTATCGCGAATTAAATAAAAAGACCATACTCGACCGGCACCCTATCTCTCGTACCCAAGAGATCCTTGATAATTTAGGAGGTAAATCATGGTTTTCTACCCTAGATCAAGGGAAGGTGTATCATCAGGGATTCGTGGAACCAAGTAGCCAACCATTAACAGCGTTCATCACTCCTTGGGGACTCTACGAGTGGGTTAGGATTCCCTTTGGTTTGATGAATGAATGCGAGTTTCCAACGCTTCATGGAAGATTGTTTGGGCGACCTGCACGACGACAGTACCTTGATGACGTCATTGTTTTTTCTAAAACATTCGATGAACATGTGGAACACATCCTCCAAGTACTGCGTCGTCTCCGATCCCGTGGAGTAAAACTGAAGCCGAACAAGTGTCGTCTGTTCCAACAAGAAGTCACCTTCCTTGGCAGAATAGTTTCTGAGAAAGGCTATCAAATGGATCCTAAAGGCGTAGATGCGGTAAGGAAATTAAAGAATGTATCACCAAGAACAGTTGGAGAAGTTCGGAAACTCGTGGGACTACTTGAAGTCTACCGCCGCCAAATCCCTAACTTTTCGAAAGTTGCCAAACCAATCTATGACCTGTTGGGTAGCCTCGACAAGAAAAAGCACGCTAGTTCAAGCCGACCAGGACAGCTACCATCCAGAATGCCTATCCATTGGAAGAACGACCATTGAAAGATCCTGGAACATTTAATTGATTGTATTACGTCACCTCCAATCCTCGCATATCCAAACTACAACGATCCTTTTATTGCCCATACAGATGCCTCTCAAGATGGTCTTGGGGCAGTACTCTACCAGAGACAAGATGGAGTCCTTCGTGTCATCTCCTATGCTTCCAGAACCCTAACACCGGCCGGCCGAACGCAATTACCACATGCATTCTGGCAAACTCGAGTTCTTGGCATTGAAATGGGCAGTGTCAGAACAGTTCAGAGACTACCTATACTATGCGCCCAGATTCGTGGTTTATACCGATAATAATCCACTAACATACGTGTTAACAACGGCAAAGCTGAACGCCACAGGCATGAGGTGGGTTGGAGAACTAGCTGAGTTCAACTTCGAAATTAAATACCGTCACGGAAAGAGCAACGTTGACGCGGACACATTGTCCAGATTACCATGATGCAAAATACATGATGCAATGCGAAAACACAGTAACGTCAGACGAATTTCAAGCTTCAGTTACTGCCAACTGAAAACAGGATTAGTGTTGCTGATCTGGTCGATGCCCAAAAGAGAGACACCGATATCAACCGCGCGTACTGCAATATGTAAAGTCCCAGAATAAGCCAACGAGAAATCAGCAACAACAGGAGTCAAGAGGGGTACAACGGTACCTATACGAATGGGAGAAACTTCACGTGGATAAAGAAACAGGAATGCTGTATCGGAATAGACAATTAGTCCTTCCACAAATGTACAGATGAAGGGTCTACTAGGAACTACGCGAGGTCATGGGGCACTTGGGTGTCGAACGAGTGTACGCACTGGCACGCGAAAGGTTTTACTGGCCACAGATGAAGAAAGATATCGAACATTTTATACGTCAGAGATGTTCGTGTTTGATGCAGAAACGGCCAAACCGTGCCAACAGGGATCCCCTACAATCGATCGTAACAACGGCGCCATTTGAACTTGTGTGCATTGATTTCGTGCACCTCGAACGCAGCTCGGGTGGATGAGTATATACTGGTAATTGTTGACCATTTCACACGGTATTGCCAAGCGTATGATGCAAATAAATTATTATTTAATATTTACATGTAGACTCGAAATAAATCCAGTAAGACGGCAGCTGAGAAAATTTACAACGACTACATCCCGCGGTTCGGATTCCACAACAAGATACACGTCATACACCACGACATGGAAGGCGAGTTCGAAAACAAGCTCTTTCGAAGACTTGAACTGTCTGGGGTTAAGCATTATCGAACGACGCCCTATCACCCCCAGGGCAATGGCCAGGTAGAGCGGATGAATCGTACGCTATTGAACATGTTACGAACTCTCCCAGAAACACACAAGAAACAGTGGAATGCCCATGTGAACAAATTGGTGCATGCTTATAATTGCACGAACCACGAGTCCACAGGCTATTCACTTTTCTTCCTGCTATTTGGCCGTCCACCGCGTCTCCCGATTGACCTGGTTTTTTATCTACAGTGTACCAACAAACACCGAGAACCAAAACTACCCAACGTACTGTATGTCAAGAATCGGAAGGAGGCCATGCATCAAGCGTACGAATTGGCATCTCAGGCTGCTCGCAAGCAGGCAAACAAGGGCAAGAAATAGTATGACAAGAAAGTACGTTCATCTGTATTACAGCCTGGTGACAGAGTCCTGGTGACAGAGTCCTGGTACGTAATCTGACACCACGTGGAGGACCGGGAAAATTACGCTCCTATTGGGAACAAGAAATACATGTGGTCGTACGAAGGAAGAGTGCTGATAGTCCCGTTACGACGTTAAGCCTGAGAACGAAAAGGGGAGAACCCGCACGTTGCACCGAAACATGTTATTACTTATTACCATGTGATCACCTGCCTGTTCAATCTGAAGGGACGAGGGCGAAGGTTGGTCGCAAAACAAGACAACCATTCTGAACAGTCTGATCTATCTGAGTCTCATTTATCTGAAGACGAAGAGATGCCATCTTTCTACCCAAGCCAACTACGAACACTAGCAAGAAAGAGTACATGATGATGGACAGAATGACACCGAACAGACTGCCGACAACATCGAACAAGAACCACAAGAACCAAATCAAGACGCCGCCGAAATGGGAACGGAAGTGAATGTTCCCACAGCACCAGATCCTCCCGGTCCATATGATGATGTGGCAGCTCATACGGAACGACCCCAGAGAACGAGACGGGAACCACTACGCTTTGGCTATCAAGCACCAAGAAATCCAGAATATTTCATTGGATCCAACCAAGCATATTTTGGCCCTATTGCTCGACTGCCTTGTTATTCACCGTGGACTCATCCATGGCAATATCAGCCAATGTGGATACCACCCATGTGTAATCCCTTCTATAGTTATACTTATTGAAGACGACCAATGAGAGGGATTCGGTGTTCTGATCTTGGACAATCAGCGGACACTACTCTGATGATTTGACTTTTTACGAACTTTAGTGTTAAGCATAATTAATAAACGTTGATTCGGAGACCAGGGTTCGATTCTCGGTTGGGGCAGCCACTTTTTCCATATATGTATTTGAATAAATGTAAATGTAAATGTAAAGGTAAATGTAAACATAAACCTAAAATTACTCTTTTATAAAATGTATTCTTACATTTTTAACGGTGGGCGTTACAAGTGGTGTTGTCGGGATGGGAATTTCTAAAAAAAGGAAAATGAACGAGAGTGAACAATAAACAAACGAGCGAACAAATCACTATAAAATAAACTAGAAAACGAAGAAAACTGGCCGTAAAATAGTTACCTGTATAAGTCAACGTTACAAACTTTTGTACACCTAGCAATGTAAGTATAGTTCAGTAACTGAACTACTTACAATGCTAGGTATACAGACGTTAGTTGCCTCATTAAAGGGGAACTGATTTAAAAAAATATTTTTTTCATTGTCAGAGTAAAGCATTGCGCGCTTGTGTTTTTCTCGCCGGCCATTTTGTGGGACGCCTAATTCAAATCGTGATCTGAATCCGTCGATATCTTTGCAATCCTTTCATTAAACGTGTTAGTTTGTCGATTTCCAAAGTGAAAATATACTAGACCGAATATTTTTATTGCTATTTGTTGTAAACTTCCGTATTGGTCTATATGAAAACAATAACAAACACACGCAATGCACGACCCTGTCACTCACTCACAAAGCAAAAACTAAATTTATTTGTGACTTGTCCAACAGTAGCTTCACGCGAAGAACACACACCCAAAACATTGATGACTGCCATGCCGCCATGTTTGGGCAAACAGCGGTCGCACGCGTGACGTCAAACTCCAGGTGCTTCACTCCGTGAGTTGACTTGTTTGTATCAAGTTCTTCAGAGTGGTTTTTTGAAAGGGTGCTTTTACAAGTCAACAAACATGGGGCATTGAAACTACAGGCGAACAAGCTATATAGTGTATACAATACGCTGTGTTTGAACTGTATATCTCAAATCATTAATAATTCATGAGGAAAACACAAAGGAAAATCATAACCAAGACGTTTGTAAATGTGATCTTAATTAGCATACAATTTTCTCTTAAAATACTGATTTGTTTGAGATGCTATACCATACACTCGAAAGCCGTTTATTATATGATTTCCAAACACCTCGAAGTGTGTTAAAAAACGAGGCCGCACGTCTCGGTATTGTAAATCAGATAATAAACGGCTTCTCGTGCATGATATATTACATACAAAACGCCATTTGAAATGTTTTCGCGTCCTCACCAGGACGTGTTTTTGGTTGGAGGTTTCAAGTAAATATGTGGATTTCTAGATACCGCTGTGACTCATTGTTCCTTGAGAACAAATCGTGTGAACAAAGCAGCCACTTTATGATACAGATAAAACGGTATCTAATTCCGGTATATTCTTAATGTTCATAGTACATTTGTAGGTTAGACTATGTTGTTTTTGAAATAAAGTATTAAAGTCGAAATATTACCGTTTCATAATCGTCTTATTTTTTCTGAACTCAAATTTTCAGCTGACAAGATGTTAATTTTCGGAATTTGTTTTGTTACTTTATTGGGAACTAACTTACTTGTACAGTTCTTTCCATTTCCTTCATAACCCGCATTACAAATGCATTTGTAAGAACCCATAGTGTTCAGGCATGTTGCATTCGCGAGACACACGAGTGATGGAAATGCAACATGCCTGAACACTATGGGTTCTTACAAATGCATTTGTAATGCGGGTTATGAAGGAAATGGAAAGAACTGTACAAGTAAGTAAGTGGAAATTGTCGGCCGAGACCAACGCAACCCAATCCAGAGAAAAAACACAACCCCATACAATGTAATCCCACTCAATCCAACCCATCCAGCTCAATCTATAAGGTGGCTCGATAGTCTAAATCATGTGAAAGTGCAATTTTCCTTATAAAAATGTTTGTAGTCTGAGCTTCATCGTGGTTCCTGGTCTTGTTTACTGACAAGTTTTATACCCTCAATGTTTACCTGAGTGGAGAAATCGTGTTTCCAATAAATCCAGAAAACTAATTTGCATAAAATCTGCCGCTTATCATAAACAAAATTTCTCTAGATATACAAATGCTACAAGTGTGAAACGTTTCAATAATCAAGACCACCGCTAGAGCTATGCAATGAATCAAAATAAAGCTCAGATCTGCATTATGGGGGAAAATGCAATTTCTCGTGATTTAGACTATCGAGCAACCTTAAAGTGTTTTTGAAATGAAAAATTCGACATTCCATATTGTTTTTCCTTCAAAAGTATGTTTGGAATAATTACGAATCCCATTCGATTTTTTATTTATCGTTTGCCGTTCGTTGTCTTGATGTTAGTTGTAAGTATGACTACGTCAATAACAACACTTGACAGCAATATTAGTATTTTATTGTTTCACTGGCTAGATATCTTTATATAGTTACCATGGAAACACAATTGGTTTCAGACCCTTTTTTTCTAATCTCACAAAATATAATTTTCATGATCCCTGAACACCTGTTACATACTTTAGCTCACTGATCTCTAAATAAAGACTGAATCGAGCAACTATTGTTCAGAAAATGAAGCCGGAAGTTCGCCATTACTAATGGACCAACTGAGAATCCTATGAGGTTTTTTGATGGTTTATGTTACCATCGACAAAATAAAATAATATTACTACAAAGAGGACCAGAAAACATTTTTCAAATTGCTGGGTAAAACGATTCATCGCCTACCTACAGATTTACTGTGACTTTGGTCCCTTAGCAATGGCCGCCGTTGGCTCTAATTATCCAGTGAGAGAAGCCTGATATGAGACGTCAAATTAGGTTGAAGATTTTATGCATTTAATATTAACAAAGAAACTATATTGGCCAGACACTAAACCTATTTTTCTAGCGTCACAGTTTGATTTGCTTGCAAACTCGGAGTTTCTAATGATCTCTCGTTAATTTACATTATGCAAATATGCAGGCTTCAAAATCAGCTCATCAGATACAATAGAAAGCTCAATCCAGTCTTTATTTAGAGATCAGTGACTTTAGCTAGGTTGTGAGTTTGACACAACATTACTAATACGAAAAACAGCAGTATTTGTCAAAGTTATTCAAAAATATAACAAGTAATAATTTACACCATGGTGATTGCACAAAGCAGTTTAACAACGGCAAATAAATTTGAATGGGATTCTTCATTATTCAAAGAGTGTCGATTTTTTCATTTCACAAACACTTTAATATAATCATCAGCTAAAGTCCTAAAGCCTTTTCCCTTACTAAAATGTACTATTAATAGCAAGTGACGTCAGGGATACGCAAACAGTTTTCAGAGTGATTCAACAGCGGAAGTTTGGGAATTGGATGATTTTTTTTCTAAACGGGTCTGTTTAATGTTCACCAGTCGGTTGTTCAAAGCCTGTATATAACTTATCCAGTGGATAAATCCTATCCAGTGAAAATAGTTTCTAGCCACTGAATGGCCATCTGAGAAGAATAGCGAGTGAATACCACTATCGATGTTTTCAACAACTTCGTCACTTCCTGTGAATAGAACTATCCCTCAAAAGAGTCCTAGAAACATGGCTTTTAGCCAATCAGAATACACCTTTTCTAAATGTTATTTTATAAATAATATTACATATACTCGCACTTTTATAGACCTCTTTCATAATGGCGGAAAGTCTAAATATTATTTTATATGCATGTAAATTAGCCTTTCTGGCCTCGTTACAAAGCAAAGATTCTTTCGAATTACAGACACACGAACGAGGTCAGAAAGGTAATTTAAATTAATATAAAAGAATATTATGAAACTATTATGAAACAGGTCTATAGTTAACGAACCTTAGCAGGAGAAAAGGCATCAAGATTAAAGGAATTTCTATCAGAAAGTGCTGAAAGATTATAAATATATAAAAGCCCACACATGGGATAGACCCTTTACTTCAACCCCAGTTCAATCTAACATAATGAGACTCAAATATATAGTAGTCACGTATCACCAATCACCGTACCTTGACATTTGGGAAATACTTCTGAATCCCAAGTTCCATTAGCTCGACATATCAAGTGAGATGAACCATTCACAATGTGACCATCAACACAAGAAAGTCTGATGACGTCATTTGTAATATAATAACTCTTGGTGGGTTTAACAGTTGGCATGTCATATATAGACTCATCATCGATTTTGCAGGTAGCTTAAGGTAATAAATGAACATATGAAAATACATGTCAGTTATTACAAGTTATTAATTATTTGAGCGCATGTTATTGTAAGGATTGACTTTCCTTTACGCATTCAACATGAAAAATTATGGGTGAAGTTTCATATAAATCCCGAAATGACGTCACAGAGACTATCGGTAGTAAAATTCGAAATTAAAATCAGCTATTATTTCTAAAAGAAAACATTATCGTAAGAGTTAGGGTCAGTATTAGGTTCAGGGTTAGGGTTATGATTAAGGTTATGTTTTAAATACGGGACACAGTATATACGGGACACAGTATATACTGGATCAAACTCGTACCCAGGGCATTTTGCTTACACGGTGGAAGGTCGGCAAAAAGGAAAGGTACTTATAGTACGCATTCCATATATAAGGAACAGAAAATACGTTGTCCTGACGAGAAAATACATTGCTCTAGTTACCAAGGACGAGAGCTACTAACCCTAAACACCAAATAATCCTAAACATAAACCGTAAGCCCGAAACCCCCAATTGAGGTGAAGTCAAGCCAAAGATGGCGGACATGCACTGAAGTTTATGTGCAACTGGAACGCTAACTCCAGTAAATGAGGGTTTCAAAAAGTATAAAGTCAAAGATGGCGGACATGCACTAAAGTTTATATGTAACTGGTATAGGATCTAGCGGGTTTTAGGTGGTTTCGAGTTGGTCAGGGCCCGCAAACCGGCAGAAAACATGTGGAATTTACGCCATGTTTGTTGTAGAAAACTGTTGAGTGATTGTCAGAAGTATTATTATCTTTGAGAAGGACAACAGTCAGGTATGTTTGATCGTGTAACGTTAGTCGTATTAGATCGTGATTATGTTAATTGTTATATTTGGTGTAAACATGTGTTTGTTTAGAAACCATGCGATTATGGCTCGTGAATAAAATATACATATATTCTTAATATATGGAGTCGTTGACTTATTCGTAGCTATACCGTGCGTTTCTATGGTCCGGTGAAAGAAAGTAATACTACAACTGGAACGCTGACTTCAGTCAATGTGTGTTTCAATTCGTCATATTGAGACATTTTGGACGTGAGATTCAGGCCCTGTGCGATCAAGGACGTGAGATTCAGGCCCTGCGCGATCAAGGACGTGAGATTCAGGCCCTGCGCGTCAGTTTCAGTTTTCTTGACTGCATCATTGCGTGAAATTGACGTTCAATGTCTGCGATGTTCGGCTTTAGTTTTTGTTTGGCAGTCAGCTTTCCAGTACCTCTCTCCTTTGCGCCTACAATCATATTTCCTCCCTCTGCGAGGGAGAAATTACTAGATGAGAAAATAGAAACACACCTTGAACATCTACATGTACGGTAGCCTTTTTCTCCATGTCATTTGCAATGATACACACGTATTTACCACTATCCTTGGTTTGAGCATTACTGATGACCAAAGTACCATTTGACAATTCTTTAAAGTGATTACTGTCCAAGTCACCTCCATCACCATTTCTCCATATTACCTTCGAGCCTCCGCTGGCTACACAGTCTAACTGACTGCTTTCTCCTTCAACCAAACTGATATTGGAAGGGGTAATAGTAAATGAAAGTGGTTCTGTAAGAAAACGCAAAACGAGAAAAACGTAGCATATTGTTACTTGGTAGTTTCATATTCAAGCCATCATCTCTGGAACGAAATGGCTTTTGAAGTTTTCAACAATACTAGGAGTAATCAAAAATTATATAAGTGCGTTCGAACCAAGTGTATTAAAGAGGTGAATGGTACCCTGCGTGCAGTCTCTAGCCGGAAAAGGATTTCTGGTATAGAGACTGTGTATTAGAGCGCAAAAGCTTGTTCTGGTCACGTGGATCCCATCATAATTACAAATTTATAACGCGTAGATGCTATTAGTATGCAATACGGAAATAATTAAAACGGTTTCTCTCGAATGCAATCTATGACTATGTTGGACGAAATTGCAAAAGAAATGCGATGTAAATCGTCTATATGGCATTGAGAGATCGATTTTGGAACTGAAATTGGAAACCTGCCGTTTGTTGTTAAATCACATTCCAAACAAATTTGATTGTTTGAAGTTGGGCGACTTGAACGCAAAATTGCTGTTTGGTTAAAAGGCGGCAAATCGTTCTGTACGTTTTCCTGAGGGTTCAGAACTGTCAACCGCCTGTGAATGTTCCGTGTCATTCGACACCATATTCGACGAGACAACAACGTTTAGGAAAAGCGAAAGTCCTATCTCGAATACTGAATTGTCTCCACCCGCTAACCTGACTTCAAATTAGAGCCAACGGCGGCCATTGCTAAGGGACCAAAGTCTCATATCAGGCTTCTCTCACTGGATAATTAGAGCCAACGGCGGCCATTGCTAAGGGACCAGGTAGGCGATGAATCGTTTTACCCAGTAATTTGAAAAATGTTTTCTGGTCCTCTTTATAGTGATATTATTTTATTTTGTCGATGGTAAGAGCACATAAACCATCAAAAAACCTCATAGGATTCTCAGTTGGTCCCTTAGTAATGGCGGACTTCCGGCTTCATTCTCTGAACAAAAGTTGCTCGATCCAGTCTTTATTTAGAGATCAGTGAGAGCAGATTGCTCTGATATTGAAGCCGGAAGTAGCTCACGACCGACCCTAGATCGTTTTACTATAGGCAACAGATAATATCCGTCTTTGATCTTTTAAAATACCAAAATGAATCCGTTGTCGAAGCTTTTCCCGTAATTTTGGATCACAAACTATGGCTCCGTCACAGAAACTACATAGCGCAGGTAGCCTGCATCGCAGACCCCGTGTGTTTTGGCTTAATTTTTGTGCAGCATCGAGCAATATAATCGACAGAATTTTGTCACTGCATGCAAATAACCACTAACCCCAAAACCCCCCGCCTAACGAGTTTTCTAATCCTAACCTCACGGCTGTGTTTTCCCTGTCAGTAACCCCTTCCATAAGAATGTGGGACTAGTAATTGACTGTTACACGCATGCGCTATCTATGGTTATTTGCATGGTAAAGTGACAAAATTCTGACAAAATTCTGACAATTATATAACTACAGCATCGGACAATGGGTTTCTCGATCCACTCTCCTATGCGGATCAGTGAGTCAATGATACAAATTAAGTAGTGTTCTGATGAATTATAACACAAAGGAAATTAGTACCGAGACGGACAAATTCCTTCTCAATTTTCTCATAAAATACGGGTTTGTTTTTGAGATACTATACCAAACACTAGGAAGAATAAGAATGAGAAATACGCTCTCTGATCAAAATACTTTTTAATGAACGAGCTTTCGTCTTTTGTAGCTTTCGACGGGTTAAAGATAAGTGGAAAAAGACCAAAATATCAACAGATTATAAAAATCAAAAATTATGCAAAAGATATAAATAAATGTGATTACATATATATGGTGCGGTAAGTTTGTTAGCGTGCGTGGGTGAGAAAGGAGTGGTTTTGAGTGTCGGCTTCGTTTGTAATCACCGTTGTGTGCCAAGATTCTGAAGTTAAGCTCGTTCATTAAAAAGTATTTTGATCAGAGAGCGTACCGGTATTTCTCATTCTTATTATGTACAATCAATCCTTGGTCACGCATCTTCAATTTTATCCACTAGGAAGAGTGTTTCACCACATATCTAAAAACCTCGAAGTGAGTTTAAAAAACTCGGCTGCGTCTCGCTTTTTAAACACACTTCTCGGTCTCTTCATCGTGTTATGGAAACATTCTCCGTGTTTCCATACAGTTAACACGAGTGGAAGTTTGTAAGAACGAGAAACTGCCATAGAAAAAATGTTTAAAAATGTTTTCTATTTCTTTTATAAAGGTAAAACGTGGAATAAGGTTCATTTGTTAAAATCATGAAAATATAAGTTCTCCTTACTTATGCAAAATCACTCTCAACTGTCAATGCGAATGACAGATTCAAAATTTTAAAGATCAAAATTAAAATTAATTAATTTTAATTAATTAATTAATTAATTAATTAATTAATTTTAAAGATCAAAATTTTACATTTTTAAACTTTTTAAAAATGTTTTAGCAACTTTAGTTTAAATTAAGAAGTGGCGGGAAAATTTCCGTGTTTCTATACAGAGTAAAAAAACACGGCTTTTAGCCAATCAGATCAAAATGTTATTTCATAAATGTTATTTCATAAATATTACTTTAAAACTCCTCCACTTTAACCAAACTCAGCAAAACGCCCCTGAAAAACATACCTTTGACTTTCAAAAAGACCGATTCGTTAGCACGTGCACCATACATATGTTCTACTGTGCAAATATATTCTCCTTGATCCGTGCTCTGTAATGGTCCAATAACTAATGTACCATTGTCCAAAACCAGAAATCCTTTCCTTGGTGCAGTTTCAATATATTCTTCAGGTTTTCCTGCTGTTTTTCTTGACCAACGAACTCTAGCCGGCAAAGATGACTGACAGTTCAAACTAACGGTCTCATTCTCTAACTTCTCGACAGGTGACGCTGTGGTTGTTAATCTTAAATCTATCAATCATAAAACAATCGCCCAGCGGCAATGTTATAACGTGTAAGTATTAAACCATTATTGAACTATAACACAACATGCAGAACTTTAAAATAGATTTTATGCCATCATCGTGCACTATGGACATATTTACGGTGGTTTGTTTAGAAATGTTAATAGTTTTACGGTATCTGCTCTTGTACTCGAGAAATAACGTTTTCATTATCGTATTTTTTTGCTTATGGACGACGCCATTTTAGAGTTTGCTCGACGGCTCAAAGTCGATGTACAGCGGCGGTTTTCTTTTGACGTCATCAAGTGCTTTTATTATATGGCTTGGCTCGTGAGCGGTCTTAGTATAGGCGTATTTTTAAATGGGGGGGCTGAGCCAGAATGGTTTATTGTTCAAACAATTGTTTATTGCATATAATTGTTTATTGTTCAAACAATTGTTTATTGCATATAATTGTTTATTGTTATAAACAATTGTTCATTGTATATAATTGTTTATTGTTCAAACAATTGTTTATTGTATATAATTGTTTATTGTTCGAACAATTGTTTATTGCATATAATCGTTTATTGTTATAAACAATTGTTTATTGTTTTCAATTGTTTATTGTTCAAACAATTGTTTATTGTATATAATTGTTTATTGTTCAAACAATTGTTTATTGTATATAATTGTTTATTGTTCAAACAATTGTTTATTGTATATAATTGTTTATTGTTCGAACAATTGTTTATTGTATATAATTGTTTATTGTTCAAACAATTGTTTATTGTATATAATTGTTTATTGTTCAACCAATTGTTTATTGTATATAATTGTTTATTCTTCAAACAATTGTTTATTGTTTTCAATTGTTTATTGTTCAAACAATTGTTTATTGTATATAATTGTTTATTGTTCAAACAATTGTTTATTGTATATAATTGTTTATTGTTCAAACAATTGTTTATTGTATATAATTGTTTATTGTTATAAACAATGGTTTATTGTATATAATTGTTTATTGTATATAATTGTTTATTGTTCAAACAATTGTTTATTGTATATAATTGTTTATTGTATATAATTGTTTATTGTATATAATTGTTTATTGTACGGTATATAATTGTTTATTGTTCAACCAATTGTTTATTGTATATAATTGTTCATTGTTCAAACAATTGTTTATTGTATATAATTGTTTATTGTATATAATTATTTATTGTACATAATGTTTATTGTTATAAACAATTGTTTATTGTTTTTAATTGTTTATTGTTTTTAATTGTTTATTGTTCAAACAATTGTTTATTGTATATAATTGTTTATTGTTATAAACAATTGTTTATTGTATATAATTGTTTATTGTTATAAACAATTGTTTATTGTATATAATTGTTTATTGTTCAAACAATTGTTTATTGTATATAATTGTTTATTGTTCGAACAATTGTTTATTGTATATAATCGTTTATTGTTATAAACAATTGTTTATTGTTTTAATTGTTTATTGATCAAACAATTGTTTATTGTATATAATCGTTGATTGTTATGAACAATTGTTTATTGTATATAATTGTTTATTGTTATAAACAATTGTTTATTGTATATAATTGTTTATTGTTCAAACAATTGTTTATTGTATATAATTGTTTATTGTTCAAACAATGGTTTATTGTATATAATTGTTTATTGTTCAAACAATTGTTATAAACAATTGTTTCATGACTAAGTGAAAAATAGTAATGACGTGTATTGTATTCAGGAACCGTACCCGAAAGCTGAGGTAGGATTTGCAAAAGTCACGAGAAACGAGGCTTGAGTTATTGTATATAATTGTTCATTGTTCAAACAATTGTTTATTGTATATAATTGTTTATTGTATATAATTGTTTATTGTATATAATTGTTTATTGTATATAATTGTTTATTGTATATAATTGTTTATTGTTATAAACAATTGTTTATTGTATATAATTGTTTATTGTTCAAACAATTGTTTATTGTATATAATTGTTTATTGTACGGTATATAATTGTTTATTGTTCAACCAATTGTTTATTGTATATAATTGTTCATTGTTCAAACAATTGTTTATTGTATATAATTGTTTATTGTATATAATTATTTATTGTACATAATGTTTATTGTTATAAACAATTGTTTATTGTTTTTAATTGTTTATTGTTTTTAATTGTTTATTGTTCAAACAATTGTTTATTGTATATAATTGTTTATTGTTATAAACAATTGTTTATTGTATATAATTGTTTATTGTTATAAACAATTGTTTATTGTATATAATTGTTTATTGTTCAAACAATTGTTTATTGTATATAATTGTTTATTGTTCGAACAATTGTTTATTGTATATAATCGTTTATTGTTATAAACAATTGTTTATTGTTTTAATTGTTTATTGATCAAACAATTGTTTATTGTATATAATCGTTGATTGTTATGAACAATTGTTTATTGTATATAATTGTTTATTGTTATAAACAATTGTTTATTGTATATAATTGTTTATTGTTCAAACAATTGTTTATTGTATATAATTGTTTATTGTTCAAACAATGGTTTATTGTATATAATTGTTTATTGTTCAAACAATTGTTATAAACAATTGTTTCATGACTAAGACAGATATTCGTTTTGAAAAATAGTAATGACGTGTATTGTATTCAGGAACCGTACCCGAAAGCTGAGGTAGGATTTGCAAAAGTCACGAGAAACGAGGCTTGAGTTATTGTATATAATTGTTCATTGTTCAAACAATTGTTTATTGTATATAATTGTTTATTGTATATAATTGTTTATTGTATATAATTGTTTATTGTATATAATTGTTTATTGTATATAATTGTTTATTGTTATAAACAATTGTTTATTGTATATAATTGTTTATTGTTCAAACAATTGTTTATTGTATATAATTGTTTATTGTATATAATTGTTTATTGTATATAATTGTTTATTGTATATAATTGTTTATTGTATATAATTGTTTATTGTATATAATTGTTTATTGTATATAATTGTTTATTGTTATAAACAATTGTTTATTGTATATAATTGTTTATTGTTCAAACAATTGTTTATTGTATATAATTGTTTATTGTATATAATTGTTTATTGTATATAATTGTTTATTGTATATAATTGTTTATTGTTATAAACAATTGTTTATTGTATATAATTGTTTATTGTTCAAACAATTGTTTATTGTATATAATTGTTTATTGTTCAAACAATGGTTTATTGCATATAATTGTTTATTGTTCAAACAATTGTTATAAATAATTGTTTCATGACTAAGACAGATATTCGTTTTGAAAAATAGTAATGACGTGTATTGTATTAAGGAACCGTACCCGAAAGCTGAGGTAGGATTTGCAAAAGTCACGAGAAACGAGGCTTGAGTTATTGTATATAATTGTTCATTGTTCAAACAATTGTTTATTGTATATAATTGTTTATTGTAAATAATTGTTTATTGTATATAATTGTTTATTGTATATAATTGTTTATTGTATATAATTGTTTATTGTATATAATTGTTTATTGTTATAAACAATTGTTTATTGTATATAATTGTTTATTGTTATAAACAATTGTTTATTGTATATAATTGTTTATTGTTCAAATAATTGTTTATTGTATATAATTGTATATTGTATATAATTGTTTATTGTATATAATTGTTTATTGTATATAATTGTTTATTGTATATAATTGTTTATTGTTATAAACAATTGTTTATTGTATATAATTGTTTATTGTTCAAACAATGGTTTATTGTATATAATTGTTTATTGTTCAAACAATGGTTTATTGTATATAATTGTTTATTGTTCAAACAATTGTTATAAATAATTGTTTCATGACTAAGACAGATATTCGTTTTGAAAAATAGTAATGACGTGTATTGTATTAAGGAACCGTACCCGAAAGCTGAGGTAGGATTTGCAAAAGTCACGAGAAACGAGGCTTGAGTTATTGTATATAATTGTTCATTGTTCAAACAATTGTTTATTGTATATAATTGTTTATTGTAAATAATTGTTTATTGTATATAATTGTTTATTGTATATAATTGTTTATTGTATATAATTGTTTATTGTATATAATTGTTTATTGTTATAAACAATTGTTTATTGTATATAATTGTTTATTGTTATAAACAATTGTTTATTGTATATAATTGTTTATTGTTCAAACAATTGTTTATTGTATATAATTGTTTATTGTATATAATTGTTTATTGTATATAATTGTTTATTGTATATAATTGTTTATTGTTATAAACAATTGTTTATTGTATATAATTGTTTATTGTTCAAACAATGGTTTATTGTATATAATTGTTTATTGTTCAAACAATTGTTATAAACAATTGTTTCATGACTAAGACAGATATTCGTTTTGAAAAATAGTAATGACGTGTATTGTATTAAGGAACCGTACCCGAAAGCTGAGGTAGGATTTGCAAAAGTCACGAGAAACGAGGCTTGAGTTATTGTATATAATTGTTCATTGTTCAAACAATTGTTTATTGTATATAATTGTTTATTGTATATAATTGTTTATTGTATATAATTGTTTATTGTATATAATTGTTTATTGTTATAAACAATTGTTTATTGTATATAATTGTTTATTGTTCAAACAATTGTTTATTGTATATAATTGTTTCTTGTATATAATTGTTTATTGTATATAATTGTTTAATGTATATAATTGTTTATTGAATATAATTGTTTATTGTATATAATTGTTTATTGTTATAAACAATTGTTTATTGTATATAATTGTTTATTGTTCAAACAATTGTTTATTGTATATAATTGTTTATTGTATATAATTGTTTATTGTATATAATTGTTTATTGTATATAATTGTTTATTGTTATAAACAATTGTTTATTGTATATAATTGTTTATTGTTCAAACAATTGTTTATTGTATATAATTGTTTATTGTTCAAACAATGGTTTATTGTATATAATTGTTTATTGTTCAAACAATTGTTATAAACAATTGTTTCATGACTAAGACAGATATTCGTTTTGAAAAATAGTAATGACGTGTATTGTATTCAGGAACCGTACCCGAAAGCTGAGGTAGGATTTGCAAAAGTCACGAGAAACGAGGCTTGAGTTATTGTATAATTGTTCATTGTTCAAACAATTGTTCATTGTTCAAACAATTGTTTATTGTATATAATTGTTTATTGTATATAATTGTTTATTGTATATAATTGTTTATTGTATATAATTGTTTATTGTATATAATTGTTTATTGTATATAATTGTTTATTGTTATAAACAATTGTTTATTGTTATAAACAATTGTTTATTGTATATAATTGTTTATTGTATATAATTGTTTATTGTTCAAACAATTGTTTATTGTATATAATTGTTTATTGTTCAAACAATTGTTTATTGTATATAATTGTTTATTGTTAAAAACAATTATTTATTGTATATAATTGTTTATTGTTCAAACAATTGTTTATTGTATATAATTGTTTATTGTTCAAACAATTGTTTATTGTATATAATTGTTTATTGTTATAAACAATTGTTTATTGCATATAATTGTTTATTGTTCAAACAATTGTTTATTGTATATAATTGTTTATTGTTCAAACAATTGTTTATTGTATATAATTGTTTATTGTTCAAACAATTGTTTATTGTATATAATTGTTTATTGTATATAATTGTTTATTGTATATAATTGTTTATTATTCAAACAATTGTTTATTGTATATAATTGTTTATTGTTCAACCAATTGTTTATTGTATATAATTGTTCATTGTTCAAACAATTGTTTATTGTATATAATTGTTTATTGTGTATAATTGTTTATTGTATATAATTGTTTATTGTATATAATTGTTTATTGTTATAAACAATTGTTTATTGTATATAATTGTTTATTGTATATAATTGTTTATTGTTCAAACAATTGTTTATTGTATATAATTGTTTATTTTTCAAACAATTGTTTATTTTTCAAACAATTGTTTATTGTATATAATTGTTTATTGTTCAAACAATTGTTTATTGTATATAATTGTTTATTGTTCAACCAATTGTTTATTGTATATAATTGTTTATTGTTCAAACAATTGTTTATTGTATATAATTGTTTATTGTTTATAATTGTTTATTGTTTATTTATTGTTTATAATTGTTTATTGAGGGACTATATAGGACCCTATAGGACCGAGGTTCGAGGGACCGTAGAGGACCGATGCTTGAGGGACTGTATAGGACCGAGCCTTGAGGGACCGAGGGACTTTCACAAATCCTCCCGAGGATTGAGGGACATTTCATCACTAATTTCTCCTCATGTTATGGTATTATTTTGTAATAATATATATATATCTATAATAATCATATAGAGGGCAAAATTACTCGAATATGATTGGCTAATGGGGAGGGCATTTTACCTAAATTCAGGGCAAAATTATACTTGTGCCTGACTGGTGGAGACGCCAGCGCGGGAAACACTTAAGTTATTATGTTGTTTTATTTGTAAATCCAAGCTCTCCTGTTCTCTTAAGTCGATGTTTGACTCGATAAAATTCGTTGTAATGTACAGTTTACTTTCAGTGGATTGTGTAGTTGTTTTTCGCGCTTGGCTTTGATATTTAGCTGGCTTTCTCATGTTGTTCACGTGCGTAGCTACCTTATTTATGAATAAATTGTGCTTTCTATATGATTGAATTCCCTCTATATGATACGTACAGTAGTAAAGGGAATTCATGTTGATGAGAGAGTTTAGGGGATTAAATCTACCATTGAGAACAATATAAACGGGGTGATCATGGTACTGTTATCATTTATAGACCCGAGGGATGACATATATCACCCCGAGAGGTAATATTTCGACAAATACCCCGAGCGGGTGGTCTATAAATTATTATTATACCGAAACAATCTTGAATGCTGTCTTGAAACGTCTTGTTGTTTCTCCATTGTTTCTCCATTGTTTACAGGCTCATCTTGGTTTACTCGCATGTTATTTGGTTTTCGCGCATGGTATTTGGTTTCACGCGTGATACTCGAGTCAAATTCCCCTCCACAGAGGGGATCGCACTATTATTCCCCTCCACAGAGGGGATCGCACTATTATTCCCCTCCACAGAGGGGAATTCGAGTTTAAATTGACTGGTCACGGTGGTACACTGGTCACGTGATTGGACAATTTATAGTTGAGGTATAAATGTATAATATTATTAATATATAACAAAATATTCATATTTTTCTTAATCCTTTGAACTTTAACAAAATAAACAATTTCCTACTCATTTGGATCTGGGATATTTTACCACCTCTCAATCCCTGCCCATCTTTGGCGCATTGCGAGGTTTTATACACCACATCTGCGTTCCCGCGGTTACAACAGACTTACCGTAAAAACCAGCATAAAAGAACCAGTGGATTAAGAACCATCAGCCTGAAATTTAGGCAATTAAGCACCCAAAATACAAGAACCACTTCAGGCTGACAAATGAGACTGGTTCTTAAAAAACCTTAACTTTTGTATTTAGCTGTAGTAGAAAGCATGTTCTAAAGGCAGGTAAATTATTGTTTGGCAATATGATATACAATTGGGATGTTAATGTTCAATTTATGTGAATAAAAGACCTTCCAGGGTCAAAAGCTCACTAATTAAGGAAACAAGTCATTTAAAACACTAAATCAGGAACAATTGTTTTTGACTAGAAATAAGAATCAGTTAAGAACCAACTCGGCCTGATTTCTCACTAATTACCCATTATATAAGAACCACTACGGCCTGACGTCATAAAATATTGGTTCTTTTATGCGGCTTTTTACTGTATCTGTTTTATCAAATAGTCGGCTGCACTGGCCACTGATAACTACGCACAAGACATTCATAATTCAACCACAAGTGCGACTCTAGCCGGCGTCGCAAACGAACCATCGGTTCAGTATTGTTCCAAGATGCAAGACTGAAACTGGAAGAAAGTCTTTTTCGCACCAACGAGTGCTGCAATTTAACTCTTAGTGAAGATAACGAAATGAGAAATCATACATTTTTAAGAGGAAAGTTAAATCATATATACGTTTTAGTTAGATTTTGTTGTAATATATTCAGCCAAAAATATATGGCATTTTTTTTATTGTACATTTATTATTGTTTTCTTGTACAGGTCCTTTGTAGATAGCAGGCTGTTATTATCCCTAAATAAGGTAGCCTGTATACATATGTTAAATAATAATAATAATAATAATAACAATAACAACAACAATAACAATAATCATAATAAATGGTTCGTCTGCGACGTACGTGTAGGCTAGTGCAACCCATGTTATAGACAAATAATACGCCGGTTTAAGCCATGGAGCATGCACTCGCCAATTTGTGTCGCCAATTTGTGTCGCAATGGTGTTACGACAGATTTTGGGGAGAGTATCCACGCAACGGCGATTTAGCGTTGCCAAAACATTGACAGTTTTTGATATGGGATCAAAAACTTGCAACGCAAATCTGCAACAAAAGCAGAAGTTGATAATTGTAACATAAAATTTGTTCTACAATAATTTCCTTGAGCATACCTGTATGCGATTATATCAACATGGAGCACGAGAATGATAAGTTAATAAGCTTTGAGTTGAAACTATAGCTACTTGCTGATATTTCGGCCTGATAGTAACCGACATTTTGGAATTGCTGTGGCGATCACCAACACGAATTCAAAATGGTTGGCCGCTGTAAGCCCGAACTCGATTTGTATGGTCGGCAGCGCCATGGCGACAGAAATCGGTGACGCAAATTGCGGAGTGTAACCATAGCTTTAAAAAAGGACTAGACAATTACACTTACTGCACATCTCATGCATTACAAGGCCAGCAATTGCCCTTCCTTTTACAGCATCTGGTCTATCACAGTTCCCGATAATTTGAAAGTTAATACTGGCGTTCAAAATCCAACTCAAAGAACAGTTACAGTTGATTGGGTTATCAGATAAGTTTCTAAACAAAAAAGATGTACACAATATCAATAATATGATAAATGTTCATGTTTCTGAATGGGTTATTTCAATGTTGAAGGCCATTGTGGATAAATTGCAGTGTGGTGTATAGTCGAACCTCTCTTAAGTGGACACCTTTAGGACCACTCCAAGGTGTCCACTTAAAAGGGGTGTCCGCTGAAGAGGGATGTCCGCTGAAGAGGGATGTCCACTGAAGAGGGGTGTTCACAGAAGATGGGTGTCCACTGAAGAGGGATGTCCACAGAAGACGGGTGTCCACAGAAGACGGGTGTCCAATGAAGAGGGGTGTCCACTGAAGAGGGGTGTCCACTGAAGAGGGGTGTCCACTGAAGAGGGATGTCCACTGAAAAGGGGTGTCCACTGAAGAGGGATGTTCACTGAAGAGGGGTGTCCACTGAAGAGGAATGTTCACTGAAAAGGGGTGTTCACTGAAGAGGGGTGTCCACTGACGAGGGGTGTGTCCACTGAAAAGGGGTGTCCACTGAAAAGGGATGTTCACTGAAGAGGGGTGTTCACTGAAGAGGGGTGTCCACTGAAGAGGAGTGTCCACTGAAGAGGGATGTCCACTGAAGAGGGATGTCCACTGAAGAGGGATGTCCACTGAAGAGAGATATCCACTGTAGAGGGATGTCCACTGAAGAGGGTGTTCACTGAAGAGGGGTGTCCACTGAAGAGGGGTGTCCACTGAAGAGGGATGTCCACTGAAGAGGGGTGTCCACTGAAGAGGGGTGTCCACTGAAGAGGGATGTCCACTGAAGAGGGATGTCCACTGAAGAGGGATGTCCACTGAAGAGGGATGTCCACTGAAGAGGGATATCCACTGAAGAGGGGTGTCCACTGAAGAGGGATGTTCACTGAAGAGGGATGTCCACTGAAGAGGGATGTCCACTGAAAAGGGATGTCCACTGAAAAGGGATGTTCACTGAAGAGGGATGTCCACTGAAGAGGGATGTCCACTGAAGAGGGATGTCCACTGAAGATGGGTGTCCACTGAAGAAACCTGGGGTGTGTCCACTGAAAAGGGGTGTCCACTGAAAAGGGATGTTCACTGAAGAGGGGTGTTCACTGAAGAGGGGTGTCCACTGAAGAGGAGTGTCCACTGAAGAGGGATGTCCACTGAAGAGGGATGTCCACTGAAGAGGGATGTCCACTGAAGAGAGATATCCACTGAAGAGGGATGTCCACTGAAGAGGGATGTCCACTGAAGAGGGATGTCCACTGAAAAGGGATGTCCACTGAAAAGGGATGTCCACTGAAGAGGGGTGTACACTGAAGAGGGATGTCCATTGAAGAGGGATGTCCACTGAAGAGGGATGTCCACTGAAGAGGGGTGTCCACTGAAGATGGGTGTCCACTGAAGAAGGGTGTCCACTGAAAAGGGATGTCCACTGAAAAGGGATGTCCACTGAAGAGGGGTGTACACTGAAGAGGGATGTCCATTGAAGAGGGATGTCCACTGAAGAGGGGTGTACAATGAAGAGGGATGTCCATTGAAGAGGGATGTCCACTGAAGAGGGATGTCCATTGAAGAGGGATGTCCACTGAAGAGGGATGTCCACTGAAGAGGGATGTCCACTGAAGAGGGATGTCCACTGAAGAGGGATGTCCACTGAAGCAGTGGACATCCCTCTTCAGTCCACGTGGATGGAACTGGATCTCTTGTTAGAGTGTCTACTTCATTTCTCAAAGGTGTTTGACAGAATTAACCATAACGTGTTAATACGCAAGCTCCAACATATGGGTGGACATCCTATCCTGTGACGTCAAAGACTCAACACGTGGCTAGTTGTGTATGAATATAAAGCTTTCAATATAAAGGGAAAACTTTCTATTGTAACTTGTCGTATAATTTCCATAAAACTTTGTCACGTGTTGAGTCTCTTACGTCACATACTCTGCTGTGGAATCGCGGGCTCGTCTGGAACAAGTTTTGAGCAATGGCGGATAAAATTTGGGAGTTCAATTTCTTGCAATAGAATGTTTGTTGTTCATTCTTTTGGCAAATGCAAACATTTATTAACCTAAAATAATGTCCTGTAACAAAAAATGTCAGGAAACGTAATGTGATATTTCGTCGCAGGGGCACTTTAAGTGTCAACAACATTTTACTTCTGAAACCAGAAGTTTCCTGTTGACCACCCTGGTAACTACTCGTGGGCCTCGTAGTTTGATTTCTTGTCAAAGATTCCATTGTTGTATATGCCAGCGGCCGCGGAAGCTATTTAGAAGTGGGCAGGCTAAAATGCGAGCGGGAAGCGCCCGAACGCCTATTGAAATTTAGTGCCTCTGAAGTGGCTAGATATGCCTCCTTTTTGCTAAAATAGCTTCAAACAGCTTTCAATTTTTGGATCAATTTAATGGTGTTAAATCACACAGTTTCTATGCAGAAGTTTTTATTTTGCTATATTACAGTTTACGACTTGTTTTGTATTCAGATTGATAATGAACTTCAAAAGATTTATGTACAAAAATACGCTTGAAGATGGAAGGAAAAACGGAACAATGGAAAGAAAACTTAACTATTATTAACTATGGAATACAGTTCAAAATACAGTTATACTCATTCATCATTGTGAGGGCTTGTAAGTGCATTATGAAGCACTTAATTTAGTCACTCGACGAGAAGTCATTTTCAGTAAATGTTCCAAAATAATCTGCGAAAAAGTGTTGGGGGGGGGGGGATATAGCCCACCCTAGCCCCCGTGTTCCGCGGCCCCTGTGTGCACAATAAAATACCTTATATGGCAAATAAGAAAGCTGTCCATATACGAATTCTCAGTTTGAGAACGAACTTATATAATCTTTGATTACTCCTCGTTGTACAAATACCGTAACGCCAACAACACTTACATTTCCTTCAGCAACGGCAAACGAGGCAGAATTTGAGGTGACAATGTTTCCAAGCTATTTTGATTCAGTAACCTAAAACAAGATAAATTGTACGCGAGCTAAATTCAAAATACAATCTCCAGGATAATAAGTAATAACTATAATTAAGATGGAGGTCCGTAGAGAAAAATATTTTACAGAGGTTTCAGAAACTGCCCGAGGCCGTAGGCCGAGCCTCGTTTATGTCGTTTATGGCCTCGTTTATGAGACCAAGGGCAAATATTTTTCTATACATACCTTCCAAAACGGTAAATATAACATATATAGATATTTTATTATACATGTACAAGGTAAAAGACTTTAGTTCCGTAAAACTGCATTATATTAAAGTTGGATAATTGGGAAAGAAAAACAAACCAAAATACTTCAGTTTTTGTATAATATAGTTATTTCTATAAGTTTTTCAACCTGATTTATGAAAATTAATGCTAATTCATATTAACATAATGTGTCTTGTTCGGGAAATTTATAAGCACTGGTAAAATCGGTTTATTGGGCTTTCAAAAAGGTATAGCTTTCGCAACAGTTATGGTTATTTCCAGAGATATCAATAGAACAAACAGGTGGTTCAATTTTGGATGTTTTTCAGCCGGACAGGAAAGAGTTAAGCCAACAAAAGATTAGTATAGGAAATAACACTGCTCGAGAAGAATTAGTGAAAAATCACACGGGTATTTGGCGAAATATTCGTATCATGCACGAATGCGTAGCACGAATGGTTTTATAAATATTTCGCCAAATACAAGTGTGATTTTTCATCAATTCTTCGAGAACAAGTATTTTTCTAATAACATTTTAATCAATTTTACATTTTAATCAATATTTTATACAATAAAATATAAACCAAGAAATGATGTCGGAATTAACCCAAACTTAATTGAGCCAGTATCCCACAAGGGCGGAGATTTTTCTTGGACGACATTGCAGAAATATATAGCCAAGCTACGTGATTGGCTAGCGAAAAGCATTTTCGAGTCTCATCAGCCACAAACAAAGCTTTTTAAGTCAATTAAGTAGCCGTGTAAGCCGATTAACGGACCAATCTAAAGACCACTTATATTAGTGACAGATTAATAAAAAAACACGGCACTATTTGTTATGAGATCTTGAAAAACTAAAAACAAGAAGCGAGTGTTGATGTAATTGGACAACATCTTCTTGGTTCCTTTCTGACAACTGATGCGTAGTGGTTTAGAAAAAACATCCGACAAGAAAATTTACGTGACGTCTAGCTTTCTTTGTTGGATAACTACGTAAGTACGTAATACGACTCGGCAACTGAATCTGGACGTTTGTTGACCACTGTTCAAAAATATTAAGCGATACCGAACCAGTCAACTATAGTCTCACCAACATAATTGTAAACTCACAGTATATGTATTTGGTAAGGTATTACATAAAGTTTGCTTTATATTTGAATGTGGATATGTTATGAATGAAAAAGAACCTAGGCAAAATCATGCTTGAGTTACATCGATCAACGACATATAGCAAAATCCAACATGGCCGCGGTCACGAAATTGACAGGTGACTAATGAGTTTCTTGTGCCGTGATTGGTCGAGATTAACGGCCTATTTTTTTAAAGTCACCTCGCGCGAGGTGACTGCCATTTGTTTGTGACTGTCGATTTGTTGTTGTTTATACGGACGAAAAGATTAATAAAATTAAAGCATATATTCAAAAAAAACTAAAGTAAATAAAAAAGCAACTAAATATGGAGTTTTTCGAGGTAATTTGATATAAGAATTTTCTTAATCTAATGGTTAAACTCTTACTGCTGGACTGTGATACGATCAAAGGGGTATGGAAAGATTACCCACTGAGCTAGCAGCTGTTGTAAAGGATTTGTGGAATTGCCCTTCGATTGGAAAAAAGCTAATTTGAACCCCCTTCCTAAGGCGGCTACCCTATATACAACTCGGGTTATTGTGATATCAATGCCTGTCATTACCAGAGCGTTCAAGAAAGTCGTTTAAAAACCATGTCGAGAGTCACCCTAATGCCAATCAGTTTGCTTCTCGTGAAGGGGGAAGTTGCACTGATGCTCTACTCTGGATACAGCATAATATTTATGGCATACTGAACGATGCCAACACTGATGCAGTAAGAGTGTTTGCAATGGACGTTTCAAAGGCTTTTGACTGAGCCACTAACTCTCTGTGTGAAAAACTTAAGGCATGGCCACTTCATTCTATGATTATTAACCGGTATAACGACTTCCTCAAAGACAGAAACCAGAGTGTCTTTGTCTCAAACGGGATTGTCTGTAATTGGAAGTGTGAGTGGCCCATATATGTTTAACACCTAAATCTACGTGATAACAATGTGATCAGTGACTGGTTCTGTGGTAAAGTATGTGGATGACTCGACGATTCTGGTGCCGGTGAAGAAACACAAGGTTAACACTTCGATTCGAAGAGTACAACAATTTTTAAATTGGTCTAATCAAAATTTTATATCTTGTAATCCCACTAAATATAAGGTGATCGAATTCCGTAAAAAAGAAAATCTGGAGCCCTATATTAGTATTAACTAGGAATAGTTAACACTAAAACTGCCCCTGCTAGTCTCGTTTGCTTATGACCTGTGGAGACTGAAAGCTACAGCCTACGGTGAAAGCTTTTAGCCAAGACTTCTGAATTATATGCTTTGAAAACTTTACCGAATTCCGTTATATCATATTACCAAATCTATTGTAAGGTTAGAGAGTTAAATTCAAAATATTTTCCAAATAATTGCATAAATCAGTAAACAAATAAGAAATGATATCAGTGAATAAGAAATTATATCAATCATATAGAATCCTGGCAGTGCGTTACAGTATTAGATTGACACAACAGAACACACGAGATTCAGTTTAGTTGTTGTTAACTTAGATTTAGCTTCGTCTTGATGCGATCTGTCTTTATTAACCTTCGATTAAAATGATATCAATGATAGAACCTCGGCAGTGTGTTGCAGTAAGATTAACATAACAGAACACATGAGAAGTGATTCAGTTTAGTTGTTGTTAATAAATATCACCAGCTGGTCCAGCTGTGTTATTCACTTTGGATATTCCACAATGCAATGAGCTTAAAACTTTAGGAATTACTTTTCAGTCGAATTGCAAATCTACCTCTCTAACTTAATAAAGTGCCTACATGAAAATGATGAGGAATGGTAATTTAGAGTTCTTTCATATATCGCATCGTTCTCTCGTGGTTATCTCGCATCGTTCTTTAAGATATGACGTCAAGATGTTTCTATATTTTTTCGATAATCAAGTAACGTCTACATTTTTTAGAAAATCAAGTATATCTTTGAGATTAATTAACGAAATCACTTAAAACTTTGCACATTATGACAGTTCGTAAAACCTAACATCATGACATCGAAATAACGATACCAAATTAATTTACTATTTCCAATTTCTTGATTTTCTACAACTGCACATTCACAAAGTTGTATAGTTCCAGCCGCTCGAAACGTCAGTATTTCGTTGCTAAAAATCTCTGCAGGACCTACAGTTTACCATCTTTTCGGCTTTCGCTTTACTTTATTCACAATGTTATGAGTTTTTACATAGCTAATAATAATCGATGTAATCTCCGGGGTGGTCGTTTACGAAAGAAAAACAATTCGAAAAGTCTAAAATCCAACCACAAAGGTGGTCGCGGTTTGTCACGAGAGTGATCGTTTACGAGAGATTTTAGATACAGTGTGGGACTGAGAAATAAACCTAAAGGTGGTCGCTTAAGGGAGATGGTCGCCGAGAGTGGTTCGCTCAAGGAGAGTCGTAACTGTAGTTCATAGATCTTCAAAGTAAGTATATTTATTGGAACAGCTTTAATATTAATCTGTCTTGTTTACTGCTTTAGATAAGATCATAAGCATGATGACACAGTACTGATCGTATTACAGATGAATACATCAACATCAGGCTTTGCCTTTAGTAAACACGTTTGACCGCAGGAACCGTGGAGGCAGAAGGCTCCAGTACCCCCCTTCAACAATTTCAATGGAAGTTTCGAAACCGAAGCGTGAACGAGTCACCAGGACGAAACCCGAATATATCAGCTGTACTTCCTTGCAACACGTCGTTAATTAGTTTTGTTCTTAATTGCGGTATAATAATCATTGCAGGTTGCTCAAATTGTAATTTTATTTTTTGTTATTATATAACAATGATGCCTCCATATAATCTAGCAAAGATAGTTTGTATATACTCACAAAAAATATCCCCCTATACATGTGCAACCGTGCATTTCTTTTAGATTGAAGCTTTAGATTGCCTCGACCTTGTAGGTTAATGACTCTTATAGAGTACGTACACCTGAGTACGTTAAGTATCATGTTGCTGTTGATAGACATCTTACGTTAAATACTCATGTAAATAACATTTGTAAATCAACCTCTTGGCTTATTAGAAATATTGGCAAGATCAGGAAATCTCTGAGTAAACAGGACTATAAGGCTAGCTGTGCACGTATTTATCTAGACTTGACAGTTGCAATAGCCTCCTTTATGGCTTACCAGAAGCTGAATTGAACAAGTTACAGCAATTCAGAATACAGCTGCCAGACTTTTTGCGAGGGTTAAAAAATCAGATCACATTTAGTCCCCTGTGTTTATAGTAATCTTCACTGGTTGTCAGTAAGATCAAGGATTATTTTCAAGATACTGTTGATTACTTTCAAAGCTTTACTTGGCCAGGCACCTGCAGCTTTACGTCAGCACTTAATACTTTTCTTTCCAAATTAATAGTTTTTGTACGTAAATGGAAGTACAGTATTGATTTTATAATAAAATTTAATTAGTTTTATAAGCAACCTAAGTAACTATTAAGAAATGTATTGTTGTAAGAGCATTGAGACTATTGTATGATGCTCCTAAAATATTCTGTATTATTATCATTATTGACAGTGACAGAAACAAGTAATGTGTCATATTACTGTATATATACAGGTGCTGTACTGCATTATGATTTCTTAGTAGCTAGATTATAGATTTCAATAATTTATTACTGCAAATGGGAATGGTATTTTACCAGGAATTAAAACTCCCATAGAATCCATAATAATCCATAAGTTTTTGGTCAAGCAGTTGTACAGCAGTTCTAGCATTATATTAGACCCAGGTTTTTTTAGATTGCAGGCACGCCTTAAACGTTTATTAAGTATATGAAAGCCAAAAACTATGATTTTGTTAAATTCAAAACCTTATTGATTAAATTGTTTCAGATATTCAATGTCTGTACATAGAAAATTTAAAAACTAGTATAATTGCTCTTGCTTATCTAAAATAATTCTGTAATCCATACTTAACGAAGAAGAGCCAAGAATGTGCTTTTATAGAAGCGCTGACAATGAGAAAGATTTTATTTGTTTATTTATATATTATTGACAATATTTAAGCAGAAGTCTCTCTCGCATAAAGTGATTTTCAGAGACGTCCTATATAAACAAATTACAATAATTAATTACTAAATTACATAAGGATGAACTAAACATAGATATTACAATATTAAAAATTAAAAAAGTTCATGATGGTATTAAAGTTATAGCGTTGAATATAAGAGTTCTATAACATTGCTATATATATTTTAAAAATTTCGATTTAAACTGAGACTGATATCTTCACTTAGGGTGTTCCAGTCTTTAATTGCATGGTTTCTATAGCCTTTCTTTCCACCAATTTCTTTTTTTCAATTTCAATCATCCAGTACACACTCAGGTTACAAGTCAAGACAAGAGTCGTTGAATTGTGATAATTGCTGTCTGAGGTTGCAGTTCTACTATTGTGGCTTGCTGTTCTTCAGCAAAGTGGCACTGTTCATTAGGTGCACAAATTTAGGAAACAAGATTGAAGCACATTTTACTTTTTGTCTAGTTGATGATTTAGTTGACGACTAGTTATTGATCATCCACTTATTACTACAGGTACCTCCGTATTACTTTCCTAAAATCTTGCAAGGCAAATTTCCCATTACATACAAAAATGTAGCTATAATAACGATTTTGTAAACATAGCCTGTTAGCTACTGTACAATTGCAGCGTAGGCTATGTGAGCGCCTGCGGTAAACCAACTAAATCAATATGGCTGTGATAACATTTTGGTAACTTATGATTTACTATTGAAATAACTCTGGATATCAAGAGAGAAGTAATTAGCATACATTTTCCTTAAAGTTGAAAGATGTAAAGGCAAGATTATTGCTTCATCTGCTTTTCTCTTTTGCTCTGAATTTGCATCACAAAACTCATAGGTCGGCAAGTTTTTACCATCTTGACATGACGATAGGTCAACAATCAGAATTCAGCAATCTGAATTCCAAAGCCTGAATCTTGGCAGTTCACCACCTTTTTGCTTTGCTACAGTATACTGTATAAGGAAACATACATGCAGCTGTGCTTGCAACTACCTCCCATTCCCTGTATCTGATGGATTGGATCTATTGACTGATAGGAGAGTTAATAAGAAAGGAAGCTAAAATATAAGGTTATACACCAAACAGAAACAAAAAAAACATTTCTGAGACTATTAGATTGCTAGTCTATAATTAAAATTACTGCATACAAAAAGATTGTCTGGTCTTGATGCATTGTTTGATATCTTGGCTATGCTGCTAATGTGAAAGATATAATAAAATAATTTATAAATTCTCAACAAGAAAAATAAACTTATATACTATAGTTATAGGGTAAAAATGTTTTTACTATAAGTTTAAAATAAACCACCCATATTACCTCACCTTAAAAGACAGCTGAAGAGCAGTGACCCCCTAGTACGAGTGCCGAAGGCACGAGTCGAGCGCCATATAGATGTGAGCGCCATATAGGTGCCATTTCCTGGACTTTGGGGGAAGATTTTACAGAGTTCTGATGGTCAGAAAACGACATTATAACATATCAAAATTTACAATTTGTTTAGAAATTAGTAAGGTTTTACCATAAATCTTTAATAATTACATTTATAGATGAATCGTGGAGTTTATGTTTACGTAAAATGTTCGATTTTCGTACGGTTGAAAACGCCAAATGTCGTACACGTCACCACGTGGCACGTGAAGGAGAAGAAAGAAGCATATCACACCATCAAATGGATATTTTGTTGTTGCATGCATGTGGTTATCGTTTCTCAGAGGCCTCCCTGGCAATTTGTTTTTT
Organism: Chrysogorgia sp. JL179-B06; assembly: GCA_035772405.1. Classification (NCBI taxonomy): domain Eukaryota; kingdom Metazoa; phylum Cnidaria; class Anthozoa; order Scleralcyonacea; family Chrysogorgiidae; genus Chrysogorgia; species Chrysogorgia sp. JL179-B06. Next base: position 303,225 of record JAYKKM010000142.1, read on the forward strand.
CTCTACAGCCCGAGCCTGGGGGCCCCCATTTGGGCCATTGGGGTTGGTCCGCCCGTTCCGAACCCATAGTAGTTACGCCACTGCACATGATATTGTCAGGATTATTGATGATGCAAGAATTATATATCTAAAATGGGAGCAGTTGTGAAAAATGCAACTTTAAGTCGTTCTGGTTGGAAATGGAGTAGTTATAGCACAGGGGCGGGTTGTTCAAAAGGCGATAAATGCTAATCCTGGATTAAAATTTAATTGTCTGTTTATTTTGGTATGTTCTGTTTGACAACTTAAATTAAAACTTTCTAAAGCAAAACATTTTAAATTTGTAAAATTAATAATGCAATGAAATAACAATGAAATTAATAACAATTAATGTAATAAAACAAAAGAAAAGCATTAAATATTTAGGAATTATTATGATTGTCATTTAAATTGGAAAGATCGTATTCATGAGCTTTCCAAAAAGTTATCACGTGGCATTGGTGTGTTGCTGAAATTGCGCCATTTTGTTACGATTGACACATTAATTCAAGTTTATTACTCTATTATCTACCCTTTTCTTATTTATAGAGTTTTGATCTGGGGAAATACTTACATAACTAACATCCAACCACTGTTCATATTGCAAAAGAAGGCTATTTTCCTTCACCACAAATCATTATGAACATGTAGTTTAATCGAGTGAAATGCCAAATATTACCTATAGTATACCCAGAATCTTATCTCGGCATTACCACCACTATATATACAGAACTCGTGACTAGGCTCTCGGCAACAGCTTCCGTAGCTCAGTGGTCAGAGCACTGCACTAGCATCGCAGGGTCGCGGGTTCAATTCCAGCCGGAAGGCCTTGAAGTTGCATTTTTCGCAACTGCTCCCGGTTTGGTCTTAAAATGTATATATTCCAACACTCGAAATTTTCCTTCACCACAAATCCTTATGAACATGTAGTTTAATCGAGTGAAATGCCAAATATTACCTATAGTATACCCAGAATCTTATCTCGGCATTACCACCACTATATATACAGAACTCGTGACCGGCTTCCGTAGCTCAGTGGTCAGAGCACTGCACTAGCATCGCAGGGTCGCGAGTTCAATTCCAGCCGGAAGGCCTTGAAGTTGCATTTTTCGCAACTGGTCCCGGTTTGGTCTTAAAATGTATATATTCCAACACTCGAAATTTTCCTTCACCACAAATCCTTATGAATATATATATAATATATATATATATATATATATATATATATATATATATATATATATATATATATATATATATATATATTCAACATTTACTATGATTAACAATGTTCAGCATGTGGTATTATTGTTTGATTTTCTTTTTCAATAATTTAAATACCTGTGATATGGGTATTAGATTAAAATTAAAAAAATGCTTTGTGTGCCGGGTGATCCACTGATCCATAAAATAATACCAGAAGATACATGTCAAGTTCAAATCCTCAGAAAATGTCTGAAAAGCCTGGAAAAGAGCCTGGAAAGGGATAGAACCTGTAACCTTCTGATTGCTGGTGAGATGCTCTAACCATTGAGAAACCAAAACTCAGATGGACTGGTTCAAAATAGGAAAAAAAAACAAGTGGTGCACGTATGTGCAACCAGGGAATTCAAATTGCCAAGAAGATCCTCACTTACAATTGGATTCTATTTAATTTCACTGTCAAGTTTAAAATGAGTTACACTAAAGCAAAGATGAGGAAATGAAACGCGGTACCTGCATGTATGTCCGAAATGAAATCAAAAACCAAAGTGCATGTACTGTAGGGCAAACAAAAGTCAAGAGAACATGTTTTCATTATTTCAAGGTCGTGATCTTGCATTTGGTATTATATTACTGAGCAAGAAGTACATTGTTATAGACTGTGATTCACGGGCAATCACGGGCAATCACGGCCAAGCAAACTAGTGTATTACATTAATAATTGTAGTTGTGGCTGTAGCAACACTCCGTTTAGACCGGTATCAAACAGACATTTTATACCACATTTCAATGATTTCGTGACAACAAGAAATTACGAATCAAGATACCCAGCACTCCTTCTAACAACTAGTAAATTCCAATGTTTCATTTAATAGGAGCAATAACGAAACCCTCTTCAATGAACACAGACAGCTTTTATTAGTTGTAGGCGTTCAAATATTAGCCAAAATATACAGTATGTCCTGTCAACTTTGTGACAGCTTCACAATTTGTAATATCCCTGAAATAAAGCATATATCACCAAGAAAACATTCTCCGATGTTAAGTTCTAACTACATGGAATACTCACAGTACCGACGAGTTACTGGGCAGGTTTCCTGGCAGCGAACTCAGACCTTTGTTAGAGCAATCCACCGTCGAGTTGTGTAGACAAACACATTCTGTATGGCAAGTTACGTTCGACGCGTGAACGAAGCCCAGTTTTAACAGCGTTATGAGACAGATAATCGATAAAGCACATGTGGACGGAGTTTCTCGTACAATGTAGGATAGGAGTGCCATCGAGTTAGGAATAACTTCTGTTATAAAGTCCTACTCGTCCATATGCAATATGTATGTACTTAGCATAGGCTATAAAGACTGTTCACTTGTCAACAACTCCTTACCAGTCGACGGCAGCCAGACGTTCGAGGAAATGTCATGCCGGAAAGAGAGGAGGGGTTTATAATAGATTTACTAAGCAATATTATTATCTAGTTTGGATTAATTTGCTTAATTGTCAGGAGGACGACTGCTGTGGTCAGGAAAAAATGCGCCCGCTAAGATTTTTTTAGGACGAAAAAAGCTAAGGTAGTTTTCCTGAAATCGATGCGTGACGCTAACGTTTGTGGCGAACCGCGCGCATTATCTAGTAGATCCAGAAAATTTATGTTTTTCAAGATCTAGAATCACATTTCAGCGATGTTTGCGTGACATAGCCCTTTACTAAGCCAACTACTAAGTTAAATCATACACTATTAACAAGGCCCAAGGCAAGATATAGATTGAAAACAAGAAATCAGAAAATGGAAGAATGTAGAAATAACTTCAACCCATACAATTATAATGTATCGGTTGGGAGGTGTGTACACACTATTTCGGCAGTACACAAAGTCACCAAACTTTCAGTGTAGTCGATTTGTATTTCTACACACGTTTATATATTACTCAGTTCCGAAAGTAGCTGATGATGAATTAGGGATTCGGCTACTTAAAGGAGGCGGTATTTTCAAGGGGCGACTACTTTTCGGGTCGGTAAAAATCGCGTTTAATAGGAAGAGACAATGCGGTGCAGGCAGTGCAGCGTACGTGTGATTTCCTTTACATTATTACCTGAGGTTTTAGATATGTTCGCAAAATATATGGCTACCTGAACTTATAGAAACAATATATCCCAAACTATTATATGGGCTGGCAGTTAACCTGTACTTCTGAGGAGTTGTTATTTTCGAGTTGGTTTCGCGTAAGAAATAGTATGAAATACTATGAAATACTATGAAATACTATGAAATACTATGAAATAGTGTGAAATAGTATGAAATAGTGTGAAATAGTATGAAATAGATATGAAACAGTATGAAATAGTGTGAAATAGTATGAAATAGTATGAAATACTATGAAATACTATGAAATAGTGTGAAATAGTATGAAATAGATATGAAACAGTATGAAATAGTGTGAAATAGTATGAAATACTATGAAATACTATGAAATACTATGAAATAGTGTGAAATAGTATGAAATAGATATGAAACAGTATGAAATAGTGTGAAATAGTATGAAATAGTGTGAAATAGTATGAAATAGATATGAAACAGTATGAAATAGTGTGAAATAGTATGAAATAGTATATGAAATCTGAGCCATAAGTAAGTGTCATTCTCAAGTGCTATTGGAGTTTGACCGGAACCATGGTGGAGTGGATACACCAATATATCAATATATACTAGAAGTAATCAAAGAAGATTATGTAAGTGCGTTCGACGCATGTGGACCAGTAAATGGTGAATGAAGATTGGTATTACAAACATAAAATTATGATGTAACGAATTATGAAAATAAGCTAATAAATATATTACAGCGTATAGATTGAAAGAGACACTGTAACCTCAATGTTTTTGACAACGGTGACATCCTGCGTGATTCCGTATGTTATTTTAATATTAGAAGGTATATTTCCCGTTGTTTGTTCGATTTGAAATTTGGCAAAAGTGTATTCGCTTGAAATGAATGGAAAATTTATAACTTCGCGAGGCTTGCTCGTTTCGAGTAAATGTTGTTCGAATTAGATGTATGGCATTCAAATGGTCATATTGAATTTTGACATTATAAACGCGCCATATCACAAGGCTATAAGTCGCGTTTATACGTTGGTTTATATTCTACATTCTATTTATTTGATCCTCCATGCTACGAAAATTTCTAGCATCATTCTGCTGGCATGCCTAATCCTGAACACTTCTACAGGCAACTTCGTATCCACTGCTCCTGTGTCAGTCACAAGGCAGCATTTCACTTCTGATAAGAAATGCTATAATTTATTCCAAATTCCAAAACGGTAATTTATTGGCAAAAAGGGTAAAGTTTTTATCTTGATTTCTTTCAGCTGTAAAGCACAGTAACCCATAACATACAAGATTAGAATGCGTTCTCCTTCGTCGAACGCAATTACCGATGACTGGACACGATGTCGTTTCCGAACCTTTTTTTTTTGCAACGTGTTTCAAGAAGTATCATTTTCACGCGGCGCGTTCACGCGAAAACTGACGAAAACGACCTCAATTGAGGAAAACGTTTTCAATACTGACAACGATATCTGATAGCCATTTTACTTAAAACATTTTAATTTTTCAACTGTGTCGTTTTGCTTGAACTCGTGTGAACAGGTCAAATTTAAATGCATGAAACGCTATTAAAAATGTAATTAGATGGCGACTAAAAGTTCAAATAATAATATTCTTGTTCTCTGAGAACTTGGTTCTTTAACTGCAGGTATTATCACCAATGTACAAGGCCACTCGTCAAACCGCCCTCTTGAAAACACTCAAAGCTGCAGGCAGATGACTAGTTACGTGATCTTACAATGAACTGCATCTTTAACCAGATTATCAGACGTGCTTTTCCTAATGATTATAACACGACTTTTATCGAGTCACATTGTTTCACATTTGTGGCCCTTCAGGCCCGGAGCTACGGGGGGTGTAGGGGGGTGCGACACCCCCCAAAAAATCTTTATACGAGTTTCAGTCGGCAGAAGTTATATTTTAGTCGGCAGAAAAGATATTTTAGACGTGCTCGATTTAACACGGATAAGTAGAATCATTAACTTTTAGCTCATCGTGTTTTCATTTCGCATTGAGAGTGCGTTACTAACGTAGGACTAATTAACCGTTTCACCAGCTGACCAAGGTCATTTTAGTAGGCACCTAACGGAAAGACAATATTTTGCAGTGGCGGATACACGCGGCGCGCGCCCCTTTAAAATTCCGCAAACAAGTGTTTTCTGTTTTTTACCATGTCAAGACGAAGAAGTCGGAGTGATAAACGCAATATTATTATATATGACCGATTTGTTTTGGTAGCTTATCCAATTTTCATTGCAAAAGCCAGTTTCACTCATAGATATTTTAACATGGGTTCCAAGATAAAACGATGGACGTTTCCAGATGCCTAAAGGCTAAAGTGTATATTATTTCTGTACTACTTCTGAGTTTATATTAAAGTGTTTCATAATCTTGATGCCCGTTTGTAATCGTGCATTTTTAGCAATGGCGTGGTGCCCTAATTTCGCAAAAATTCTTATCAGAAATCGCCGGAAAAGTACTTCTGGGTTTTGCAAAATTAAAAAATTTCCTGGGGGCCATACCCCCACAACCTCCTAGTGGGTTCGCGACGTAGCCACGAAGATGCACCACAACGTGCTGATTTTTCATGTGCGCCCCCTCTTCAGAACAACCCTGGATCTGCCACTGTTTTGACAAGCTTCGATCGATAGGATGTAGTCGGTACAAGCTAGTGCGTCAGTCGGTTGAGGTGAGCTTACACCCCCCTGTAAAATGTTCTGAGTCACAAATAAACAATATACCCTCCAAAAGTCATGTTATTGCCTTTAACAACCAATAAAACAAAATATATAGCTTATCAAGTGTTTAATGATTCAAAAATATGTTTAACTCCTAAAGAAGCGACGGACTGGGTGCAAAACTGCTTTACTTTTAGTTTTATAGTTTAATAGAATGATTCATTACCCTATACAACGCACACTGCACACACGACAAATAGGAGTGTGGAGAAACTTGCTGTGGTGTCCAGTGTTGGAGACTAAAGGCTAGTTTCAACTCAGGAAAATCTTCGGCAGGACAGGAACGGACAGGGAAGTTTTCTTTGTCTTCGGTGAGCTCTCGGTTGGAACTAACGATTAAACACAAAGGAAACTTTCCTGTCCGTTCCGTTCCTACATATATATACACCGATTCCATAAAATTACCAGTTACATTCTCTGTAAATGGAATACAATAAATATAAGTTTGTATTGCATTCAACTAAAAATGAACTGTAAACAGAGATATGACCTGCAATGCACATTACACATTCTGCTGGTATCAGTGAAGCCAGAAAAAACCTGCCCATTAAAAAGAAACCATCTCGAGCAAACATGCATTAAGTACAAAAAAAGTTCATATATATTTACAAGGATACAATAAATTTAAAGTTTGATGACCAACACTGTTGACCGAGTGACTTCTTCAGCATTTGCACAACTCTTTATATAAGCAGCGTTCATCTGACGCAGCATCCTCTTGGGAAAACAGCTATGTGCTATAATGAATACACTTTCCTACGACTACGTGCTGTAAGAAAGTATTTATTTTATGGAATTGTGCGCGACAAGCTAGGACCCTGGCCCTGGGCCCATGCATTTGTCTCGGGAAAAGAAATGATAATAAGAGGCTATATATTTATTTATTAACTTTACAACCAAGCAATAGCGTAGCGTCTCATGGTTGCTATATTAATAGCTCAAAATGCGGACAAACTGAAACCAAATTTGACTCACAAATTATTGCAAATGAGCTATTTTCTTTTGTTATGGCCGCAAGAATTATGAATAAAAGCGGACAAACATGGATACTGACGTCATTTCGACGCGCGGATTGCTATTAAGAATACAAAATAATTAATACAAGTTAGAAATAAAAACGGAGCAATCTTGAACATGGTTGAAACTTGAAAGTCTTCAAATGGGTTGAATCCGGGTTCATTATTATTTAGTATTAAATGTTCTTCCAGATTATTTAAAACAAAAATGTTGTTCTTGTCTGACGTTTCGGCTTTCTGCACGGAAGCCATCTTCAGAGACGTGAAAATGTTGACGGTTGTTAACAGGGCGCTTATATATATAAGCGCCCTGGTTGTTAATTATGTTGCGTCAGCGGGATGATGCCTGTCCTCGTGTGTTCTCGGGAAGCGCGCGCTTCTGATTCTTCAGAAGTCTCGAATATGTTTTCGGAAACTCGCGACAAACGTTAATGGTGTTAGTGTTAAGATTAGTGTACCAGGCCGTTTCCCAATCCACATTGTGCTTGGTTTCCTTGTGGTGGACAGCTATGTTGTTCATTTTGTCACCTGTTGCTGTACTACGTTTGTGTTCTTTTATTCGCATCGATAGATTCCGGCCAGTTTCTTCAATGTAGGTGGCTGGACAGTCATTTCTCGGAGCATATCTCCCCTGTGCTTCGTAATCTTCACTGGTTGCCGGTGAGATCAAGGATTGTATTTAAGATACTAATAATTACTTTCAAGGCTTTGCATGGCCAGGCGCCTGTTTATATTACTGATTTGCTAAATAAATATAAACCTACTCGTGCTTTGAGATCATCAGACCGTAATCTGCTACTGGAGCCAAAATCCAAAACGGTGACTCATGGAGACAGAGCGTTCTCGGTTTCGGCACCAAAACTGTGGAATTCATTACCACAGGAAATTAGAAGCTTTGATATGTTGGGTAATTTTAAGTCTGCAGTTAAGACTTTTCTTTTTTTAAATTAATAGTTTTTTTTTGGTTTTTTTGTTCATAGTGGTAATATATGTAGTAGGCTTTATCTTATAATGAAACTGTAATAAGTTTTATAAGTAAATTTAAGAATATATTGTTGTAAGAGCATTGAGACTATTGTATAATGCTCCTAATACGTCTATTATTATTATTATTATTATTTCACTTGATAGACAGCTCCTTTCCTGCATTCCGGTGGTGTTGGATCTTTCACTTTCGTTAACATAGTTCGTAAAGTGTTGGTTGGTTTGTGTGCAACGTGGATGTTATCAATGGTTGGAGGATTCTAGCAAGTGTTTCAGATTAACGTTTGTCGCGAGTTTCCGAAAACATATGCGAGACTTCTGAAGAATCAGAAGCGCGCGCTTCCCGAGAACACACGAGGACAGGTACGTCATCATGCCGCTGACGCAACATAATTAACAACCGCGTCAACATTTTCACGTCTCTGAAGATGGCTTCCGTACAGAAAGCCGAAACGTCAGACAAGAATAACATTTTTGTTTTAAATAATCTGGAAGAACATTTAATACTAAATAATGGTTGAAAGTATGGTCAACAGGACATGTGTCCCATGTGAAGACCAACCTGACAAAAAATTACGGAATAGACATAAATTAAAGACAAGGACACTAATTACATATGATAGCAGAGAGGACAGATTAAGAACAGCAGCTTAAATTATAAGAACGGCGGCTTAGAGCAGTAAGTTTTCCAAGTGCGCATTCTGTTTACATCGAAAGAAAAGTTTCATTGAGAATAAATATATAAAGTTGGTGTTTAAACTGAGAAAACAGCGAACTATTACGGATGATCGGAGAGAGATTGTTCCAGAGAAAGCGGACAATTCGGTTAAAAAAGGAGTTACTAAAAAGAGAAGTCCTGAAGGATTGGCTTGAAGCACAAATTGTCCTTGCTAGAACGGGTGCGAGACGAGAGGTGAGAAGAAAAGGAGAAAGAGGAGATGACTAGATTACAGAGGCCTTGTTTACATTGGAAAAAAAATACGAGATCCTAATTATTTCAAGCCAGTACGATATAGGTAATAATAATATACGCCCGCCATAAGAGATGTGATTTCTGTTGAGACAAAAATGGCAACAAGTTTCCATATAATATCAACGTTTTCCTGTGTACCGTATGACTTAGTAGAGCATCAAAACGACAAAAGTTGCGCCGCTTCTGATTGGCTGTCGTAGCTCCAAAAATCATCCAAAGAGGTCGCGAAGCGAGGATGATAATCGATTCTCGCCTCGGCAGGGTCCATTTCTCAGGAAAAGTCATTGTATATATATATATATATATATATATATATATATATATATATGTATATATATATATGTATATATATATATATATATATATATATATATATATATATATATATATAACTACAGACGGTACCGTTTCGGCCTTTTGGGCCTATATATATATATATATATATATATATATATATAAAATATATTTATAAGTCCGTCTCGGGGCAAGTAAAAATGTGTAAATTTGACTTCAAAAAATAGATGCATTGAAGTATGGCTCTAGTATTTCGAAATGTTTGAATGGTGACTTGCCTCGAGACGTGATATAGGTTTGCTAGTTGTACGACGGTTGGCTGGGTGCTGTCCCGAATTTTCCAAATATATCCCATAATGCACTAGGGTCGTAATGGCAATTGAAAAGCATTTCGTGTCCCTCCTGGCAATCTCACTCGCAGGCTATCTCATTCTCTGATTATGAGCATGGTCAATGGCATTCCGCTTACATTAATGTTAGTCGTTAGATGGAGAAGGCTCATTTTCGCACGCATAATACGAAGTTGTTTTAATTTTGTCAATATTTTATTTACTTTCAGAAATGGCGTGGAATGGTAAATCAGTAGTGAGTGCATGATTAAATGCGATGCTTTTGATCACTATCGCCATATATAGTATTTGGCATGGCTTAAAAACGTCAGCAAGCGATCCAGCTGATGCGAACTCGTCGCGAAGATGCCCTTCGGGAGTCACATATGAAGCAGGAGACTTCTAACTGTTTACAATTAACAGATCCAATGATATTTTGGACCATTTATGCTATTTTAGAACATTTAGAACCGTTTTAGAACTTTCTATATATATTTTAACTTTATCTCCATTTTTCTCAGAATGTGCTTTCTGCGTGTTTGAGAAAGAATATCTTGAGAAGAGTTTAACCAATTGACTTGAAATTTTCAGTATTAATCCCCTTCAAATAGTTGTTGGGAATGAGTGTAGAACTTTTTGGCGTTATTTTTGTATCAAAAGATACTGAGATGAATGTGACCAAAATTAAGGGTAAACATTTGCCCAAATTTTAAACAGGCACAGAGACTAAAGTATTTAATATTTCAAAAAGTTCTATGCTCATTCCCATAAACAACCTTTGTGCTTTAGATCAATGCGAAAATATTTCAATTCCATGTATTCTACAGCAAGATATCTTTTCTCAAGTACACTCTGATTGTGCAGAGTATCGGGTTACAATGTTTGATCAGTATCACGTTACAAATTAACTTTATGGAAAACTAATACATTTAGCTACATTCTATGACTTATGGTTTGCATAAAAGCCCTGGATGGTACAATTCATTGTAAAAAAGTCAGCATTTTTAGGTAAAGTCCCCCCTTAATATAATCAACAAAAATAGAGCACAAGAGTGTAATGCGATTCTACAAACATTTTAAAACACGATAATCAACACATGTGTGATTACCATAAATAATCGCACATGTCATGTGATTATCAGTTTTATTAGTGGCGGAACCATCAATAAAACAGTAAAAATAAACTAGCTATAACCAGGAGATATATACAATAAGAAACACATATAGAAAACTAATTATATTTGCATAAAAAGAAACCTTTTGACACAGTTCTTAAACGAGGGATAGGTGAGGGATAGGTGACAAAGTCACCTAAAGCTCGCCTGCACTGAAAATATGCATGCTTGCTTATATAACCATGGGTTGTTTTTAACACAATCAATGGTCTTGTTTCCTATATGCTGCCAGCAATCTTTTATTACATAATATATGACAAATTACTCAGCTGTGGCGAAGGTTAGTTAATGGTCCTATTCAGCTAAAAGTAATTAATAAATACGATTTCACATTCTTGATTTGTATCAGTAAATTATATTTAAGTTAAAAAGTGGACAGATATTCTATAATCGCTCATTAGCATTTGGTCATGCTATGCTAAATTATAATCATCTGCATATTTTGAAAACAATATATTTCTGAATATTTGAATATTAATAATATGTAGCGTGTGTGTGTGTAGATTCTTGAATGTCAAACCTACGTAAATTGTAATGGAATTAGGAAGTGGCGACATGTTCCACCCTGATTATCTTTAGGCGTTAGCTGTTCTTGTCACGAAATGTAAATGACGCAGTTCTTTTTTACTGGTGAGGTTGCCACGCAATCGTGTAATATATAAGATGATGTTTTACTCTAATAAATTGTTCTCCGCTCCAATTCTGTTGGCGTATGTTGCGTCTTGTTGGACTGTGCGTTTAGTGAGTCGTAGCTCGGCACGTTACAAATATATAATTCATTTTAGAGTTTACATATCATGACCGCATGCACTGATCAGTATTTAATACAAGGATTACTTAACAGTTAACCAATGTACAAAATAGTGAAAGCTCGGGAAAAAGCTTGTTATCATGTGGGGTATATGTACGTCTGGTTCAATGCTAAGTAAGAGTTAATTGGCGAGAACCGAGGCATTAAGCCACATACAAAGTATAGGCTTAATACCGAGGTAGTCGAGGTAATTAACTGACTTATTTAATAGTTGAGGAGGTTTCCTAACAAAACTTAGTATTTCATGTATCTCCCATCTTATTCTATTTACTCGGTTACCACTTGTGGTGGTAGCCGAGTCTAGGTTTCGGTGGCATTCCTGTATTTTTTTTTTTATTATTTTTTTTTTCGGATAGGCTTTGCGAAACCAGGCGCTGTGCGCGCCATCTTCTTTGGTCACTTCGCCTCTGGATTGTCTATTCGCCTCTGGATTGTCTATGCTAAACGGGTTACACGTTTCTGCATCCCTGCAGCTATGCGTTTAGATCTTCTGAGGATTCGTGGAGGTTCTTGACTCTACAAGTCCTTTGGGACTGTGCCGCATTCCTTTGACGCTTCCCTGCTTTTTCCCGCTCAAGCGTATCGTAGGCGGGTCTGATGTGCAGACAGCCATTCACTGGTAGGTCTCTCCAAACGCTCGTCTTCATGTCCGTCGAACAGTACATCGACTAGATTTGGAAAGTTCCGAAATTGTTGCACTTTCAAAATTCCGGCCTTGGTCTGAATGAATCAGTCTTGGGGCGCCATACTTTTGGAACCATTCCTTCACTAATATCTTTGCCACTGTAGAGGCCTTTTGGTCTCTTGTAGGCACAGCATGTGAGAACTTGGTAAAGACGTCAGTCATTACAAGTACGTTTTCTCTTCCATCGCTCGACCGTTCTAACAATGTAAAATCGATAGCAAGAATTAACAAGGGTTGCGAAACTGTTAAATGGCCCATTGGTGTTCGGATACGTGGCTGTGGCATCTTAGACAGTACACATCGTTCACATGATTTAATCCATTTCTCTATGTCAGCGTACATTCTTGGCCAGTAACATCGAGTTCTAGCCAACGAGATGGTTCTCTCTAGTCCTTGATGTCCCATATCGTTGTGGAGGCTTTGCGTTACTTACTCTTTGAGGACCTCAGGTAGCACAAGCTGTTTTACTTCCTATTCTCTCGGATAGGCGATCCCCCTATACAATAATCCATCTTCTTGGCTCAACCTCTCCCACTGCCGCGTCAAATATTTATTTTCCTTCGAAGTAGGTTTCTTCTTTAATCGCCAGAACTGTAGAAATGAGCTAATCGTTGGATCACTTTGCTGCAGCTGGATTAACTCAGGCTTTGAATACGATAGAAAAGATATTGTGGCTGAGCCAGGTAGATTACTTCCATTGTTTGTTGCGCTGTGGCTCTCAACATGTGATTGCTGAGGGCCTGTTGTTCTTTCACGCTGATCTGTTGTTACGGTAGTTAGGTGGGTAGGAAGAGCTGTTGTGTTTGTAGACTGCGACAAGATCTCGACCACTTCCGCTGTCGACAGTGGCGTGACTGAATCAGAATGGGGTAGGCGTGACAATGCATCAGCATTGGTATTTGACTTTCCAGAGCGATAATTGAAAGATGCAAGTTGAGAAGCCCAACGTTGTTCGACTGCTCCAAGCTTGGCAGTTTGGAGATACTTCAAAGGATTATTAGTTAGTATTAGTGCTGGTGCTAGAGTTTGTGTCAGTGTTAGTCAGTTAGTATTAATGCTAATGCTAGAGTTGGTGTCAGTTTTAGCGTTAGTCAGTTAGTATTAGTGCTGGTGCTAGAGTTTGTGTCAGTGTTAGTCAGTTAGTATTAGTGCTAATGCTAGAGTTTGTGTCAGTTTTAGCGATAGTCAGTTAGTATTCGTGCTAGTGCTAGAGTTTGTGTCAGTTTTAGCTTTATAGTCAGTTAGTATATTAGTGCTAGTACTAGAGTTGGTGTCAGTTTTAGCGTTAGTCAGTTAGTATTAGTGCTGGTGCTAGAGTTTGTGTCAGTGTTAGTCAGTTAGTATTAGTGCTAATGCTAGAGTTGGTGTCAGTTTTAGCGTTAGTCAGTTAGTATTCGTGCTAGTGCTAGAGTTGGTGTCAGTTTAAATTTAGCGTTAGTCAGTTAGTATTAGTGCTAATGCTAGAGTTGGTGTCAGTGTTAGTCAGTTAGTATTAGTGCTAATGCTAGAGCTGGTGTCAGTTTTAGCGTTAGTACTTTATTACACGTTATTTTGTTAACTTCTTTTGCAAATGAGAACACTTATTAACTTAAAATGATATTCTGTAATAAAAACGACAGAAAAATTTCCCTCATATTTCTTCTTATCAGGGTGAGCCTCTAAACCGCTAATTTTTCAACGGTTCACAGCCAAAAGTTATGTGTACTATAAAACTACTCTCTGTGGTTGATTTGCGTGGTTGAAGTCAATAATTTGGTCACTAGTTTATCGTCGCAACCTGTAATCCGGACTGGTCGATTACGGGATGCAGCCAATCAGAACGCACGCGATTTACCTGCAAACTAATTTTACGACTCTGAAAACTAATTTTGAAATTGAAGCATGCATGAGTACTTATAGAATACTTTTTCTGACTTACTGTTGAAGAATATTTAGTGTATACATATTCATAGTACGAGCATTTGTCCTCTTGTTTATAATCAGAAGGGATTAAGCTCACACTTTTTATTTTTGTTGCAAACGTTAAACGACAGACACAAACAATTCTTCATGCATTTCACGCAGCATTCGAGAGGCTGGCCACGAATTGTGCTATTCTCGATGATATGAGAAGTAAGTCTGTGGTTGGCATAAGTGTTTTCGTCTTTGCTTACAGAAAGGAAGCCGGCATTGTTGGCCATCTGAGCAGGGAGGTTAAGCAAAGAAAAGAAACCGAGGAAATAGCATGTACAATCATAGCCATACTGACACGAAAGGAAGTATCTCTAAAAAAATAAAAATTTGTTTAAAAATATCCAAGACTCCAACATTACTCGCTTATCTACAACGAAAATACAGTATGGAACAATAATTTGGTAAACAGTTACCGGTTTGATTAGATCAGTCAAATCTACGATCCGCCAATTGGCAAAATCTAGAAATAACTTTTATCAATACTTGTTCCTCTATTAATGACGGAAATTTTAAAATGCCCGGCCATTGTCTTGTTGTCATTACAAGTTTGGTGATTATTAAAATGTTGGTATAAAACTTTAACCGAGTCTCAATGCTCTTACAACAATATATTCTTAATGTTACTTATAAAACCAATTACATTTTCATTATATATATATATGAGTGGATGGGCTTTCCTATAGTTATGTAATAAAAGTGATAGATGGAAAACCAAAATTTCAGTGATTATAGATGGGAAGAATGTATTGATTCCACAGGGGGTTTCTACAAGGTGACAGTTACTCGCCAATAAGGGCTCTTACTTCGTGTACCGGACACAGAATGTTACATCATTGATATATTTAGTTTAAAAGTAGGGTTAGTATTCCTTTATTTCAGGGTTAAGAGTAGAGTTTTTATTTGGGTTATGGTTAGGCTTTTTGTTCTTGTAAAGCTTCGGAATCCCGAGAAAATAACCTTGATGTGTCTATGACGTAGTCTGTGTCCATTATGTGTCCGGTACACGAAGGAGATGCCCAATAAGTGCCTATAGCGAGGTCCCTATTGGTTTACTTCTTCAAGACTCACCAGGAACTAATAAAAGTTCTTCTCCTTTGATCATCTTTCCCCGATGGTACACTATTTCGGCATATTTCTTCACCCCATAGGCCGCACCAGTATCATCACTTGCTTGTACAATATAGTACATTGACTGTTTCCAGGTCGTACTCATATATAGCTTATTATTTTATCGATGACCTATAGTTTATCAAGAAATCCATAACGACCTGGAAACCGTCAATAGTACTAGTGTACAAGCAAGTGATGATACTGCAGGTGCGGCCTATGGGCATCGGGGAAAGATTATCAAAGGAGAAGGACTTTTATTAGTTCATAGTACTGATAGTAGGAACTCTACAACAGCTCTTAAGTCTCTCAAAGTCGACTCTATATGTTGTGAATAAAGATGAGAACGTGTTCGGTATACAAAGACTGCAAGAGTTTATCATTTTCATTTTATGATTATATTAATTGACGTTAACATTCCGGCTATGTACATATATGGCACATAGTGATCCCTCATATGATATCCACATAAGTTGAGTCAACAAGGTCACAACGGTACTATGAAGAGTACTCTAGTCGGCTTTAGGACCAAATTTCTAAACGTCGTTTGTTTAATTGGAGAACGCGCGAGGTCTGAGTCACTACAAAACCTTAGGGAAAACCAGCGGTAAATAACTGAACTATTTGTAAAATCTACAAAACTACTGTTCCATGTAATTTTATATGCACGATTGTTGGATAAATACGTTGAAATTAGAAGTTATAATTTATTCGACGCGGCAACTTTGTTTCTTTGTTACCTTCATGTTTGCATTAGAAAGAACAAATTCGTTTCTCGTAGCGGGCACGCCAAAACAACAATACATATATCCGTTATACTGAATGGAGCAAGTATTTTACGAGTTTCGAACTCAGGGCTAGCCTATAGGGAAAATGCGAGAAACTATAATAAAATGCCTCTGCCCGTATTATCTGGCAAATCATCGAGTTGAGATATTTATTATATGATTCTTGCTGGGAACTCAACGCGGCTACACGAAAGTTTATTGTAATTATTTTCATTCTTGTTTGTCGCAGTACTCGCAAACGGCATGTCGTTTGTGTAGTTCTGTAAAAAGGTCGAGCGCAGTCAATGTGATTCAGTAGCTAACTTGTCAGAATTAAATAGATTAAAAACGTCAAAGTTTAGTTCTTTAATGTCGTCAATTATTAACGGACAGTTTGCATCGGCTATTTTAACTTTGAGGTTCAGCAATCTGATGAAGCAGATTTTATGTCGTATCGTGTAAACCTTATTTTTGGCAAAACTACGTCACAGACATATACCTCGAATACACAGTCGTATAATAATAAGATATAGGTCGAATATACATTTGGAAAACACAGTCATATAAAGATATAAATAATAAAATAGAGGTCGAATACCTTTCATGGAATACGCAGTCCGCATAATAAGAGCCATAAGATATAGGTCGAATACAGTTGGAATACACAGTCATATAAATAATAAAATAGAGGTCGAATACCTTTCATGGAATACGCAGTCCGCATAATAAGATATAGGTCGAATACAGTTGGGATACACAGTCATCATATATATAATAACAAAATAGAGGTCGGTTAACAACTGCGTCTTTCGATGGTCACACTCACATGCTCACACGGAGTTGGTCTTAGAAAGTGATATTTCATGTCGACATGACCGCGAGAATCTCGCCGGATTTGTGCAATTGCAGTAGAGCAATTCAGTCAGCGAAAGTTCGGATGAAAAAAGCTAGAATGAGCTTAAAAGCTTGACAGTCCTCATGCAAATATATAAGGAAATATAATATCAATACAAGTGCCAAGTGGAGTAATCTGATCATTTTGCTTTATGAGAATATGTTACATTTTTAACTTGAAAATCATCTCGATATATCGAAACATTAATTATAAAGTATATGTGGATATCTACCGATATGACTATAAAGCATCATCGTATTTTATTCAATTCTGGCCGTGATCGATGTACCAAGACTATAAAGACACTGCATGTGATTATCTGATCGGAACTTTCATGGCACAGATAATTAATCAGTTTTACACGGTTTAGTCAATTAGGATGTACATATGAACAATTCTGGATAGAGAAACAGCGATGAGCAAGTACTATATATAAGTACTCCGGCCAGTCAAATTAAACTGGTGCATGCATGCAGGATATGATACGAAATCATAGCCGCCGTCAACGAGCCCTCGTCTAATTTAATTCGCGGTATTCCCATGGCCATGCCTTTTCCCGATATTTTCGTCGCAATACCGTGTATTGATGTTTGTTTTAATTGGAGATTGCCGAGTTTCGACATGAATAACAGTCAAATATGCAAATAAAAAACGATAATACTAATAGGAGTAGACGTGTGAAGGAAATAGCATTACCGACAGTGTGACTAGTCTACGGGGCTTAAAGTCTCACGAATGACTATTTCAATTAACTCGCCCTAAATTTGTTTTTGATCATGATTTCGTAATTTGTCAGCAAATGCTCAAGCAAAACTAATATATAAAAATTTCCTGTTAAGAACTCAAATTATTGAAATATAGCAACTTCTATCGGATTTTGTATATAAGATCCTTCATGTAGCCATGTTCTTTCTCGTGGGGAAAATACAAGCGATCTATTTTGGTAATTTTATTAATTTCTCTCGGCGGTCTCCTTCGTAATTTTACGTGTGTAAAGAAAAACGGTTTGCGGGGGGCACCACACTTCAAGAAACACCTGGAACATGTGTTCTAGTGCCGCATAATGATGCCCGTGCACCTGGTGAGAACAGCCAATCAGGGCGAACCATCTCGTGATGTTCAACAATTGTTATCCTCATGGCGATAATTTCAAAAAGAAAACCGAAATAAAACCGCTGCCAAATTATCATAAGAGATTTCGGCAAATGCTAAGAAACAAAGGCAAAATAAAAACCAGTGCTTCGTTCATGGATGTGAAATTGCGTAAGCACATATAGGTATTAGTTTCTGTGTGGAAAAGAGGAGTGCTAAAGGTAAAAATGACGGTCACTTTTGTTGTCGCATGCGAAGTCTAATACTCATGTAATAATAAACCAAATTATATTATTGCGAAAACCATTAATTTTTGCAGGTGAGTATTGCGGCCCCGATGTGAGTTATTTTTCCTATAGACAAACCGTGTTAATAAGTTAAGACAATTGTAGCATTGAGGGGTGCCAACTCACATGATTACGATTCAAGGAGAAAAACTGTTGTCTTATGCCTTTCTGGTCATTCAACACTCGCATGTCTGAAGAGACAGTATTCTCAGCGGAAAGAACATCAGTATAGATCTCTTTTTGAACAGCGAACGCGTAACCATGTCCACAAGCTCATACTCCATCGCGTCTTTAATGGCGTCCGATGCTAAAGACGACGACAAAAGCTTGGTAAAAAGCTCTATCCAGAAGAACAACTCTTCCCACAGAGGAACGGATCTCTCATTTGGTGCATCATTTTTAAGCAAGGAAGCAAAGTCAGAAACAGGCACCACCACAGGCTTGTGTTCGTGTCTTGCCTGCAACCAGCCTTCCGCTTTTACTCCATTCAAAAGCAACACTCCCGGTGGAATCGATGCCAGAATCCTTCCATACACAGCTCCCGTGTGCTCTGTCAGATCTTTGGTTGATTATGTCTATATTCCAAAAGGTTGGTTTGCTTGATCAACTTAAGATAATTCAATTCTTTATACCAATGATATTTATTGTACACCAAACAAATTATCGTAATGACTAAAAATGCTCAATATTGTGTCAAGGTGTCGATTCAAAGGCATGTTACGGACGGTGTATTTTCCACGCACAGTATATCCACTTTCTATTTGCGTTGACCAAAACATTTTAGAGTGATAGGAGCATACTGCAATAAAGCCAGTAGCCTGCGTAACCTGCAGCTAGCATCAGGATTATGCACGTCGTCGCTTTTATTCCGACACAATTTTATATATAATTTGAAAATTTACATCCGACATCGGCAAAACGCGGTATAAAAAAATCGCTTTTAGAGTTTTTTAATTATACAGTATTTTATGTAGAGGAAAATGGGTATCAGTGCATGGTTACAGCTAAAGTTAAATTAGCTCTGTTCTATATCATCCGTTATATCCGTTTAACATTAGTATATAGGTTGAACGAAACGTAAAGTAATGTCCTCACTCCCGACTTACCATAGGTAGGCCTATATACTAACGTTAAACGGATATAACGGATAAATGAGCGCCAAATTCCAAAGCAGCCAAATAATCCTGTATATTTTTACTCCACTATTTAGACTAAGTAAGTTTGCCGTCCGGCTGACTGTACCGACTGTAGGCGTTGATTAGCGGTTTCGTTAAATGAGTAGTATAGAAGTTGATGAGTTTGAATGGTCACGTGAGGAACGCCGCGAGCTTCGCTTGTACTGTCAGTTTTGAAGTTTTGAAGTCAGTTTTAAAGTCATTTATTTCAATTGAAATATATCAGCAAATTCTGCCAAATTTGTGAACGATTTGTGGGCGAACTAGAAAAACTATACCATGCACTAATAATCAACTATATATACAATCAACTATCAAGCTATCCAGTGTTTTATAGGGGCTGTTTATATGAGCCGCGAGCTATAACCAGGTTAGCCGGGCTGATTCACTTATCATTCACTGAAGTTCTTATCGCGGCTACTGCAGACATTCAAAATGATATTTTAAAGTGGCTTAGTTTGACTGTAGGAAGAGTATAAAGTTAATTCAAACGATCCTTTTGGGTGGGTCGCTACCTACCTATATTATCAAGTTTTGTGATTGGTTGATTAAAACAATAAAACAATAGAATCAACCACAAAGAAACCAATGTGCTAACCCAACCACTTTTGTTCCATACAGCCAATCACAAAACTTGTTCATTTTAGGTACGTATTTACTGTTTTGGGTCAAGTTCGTGACACAACTCAGCCCCCTAGTAGTAATAAAGTATACAAAACAATATAAAATCTTTCTTACTTTGGTTTCCTCTCGCTCTTCAAGAATATAGAAATCAATGAATTCAGTTCAATAATAAGTTAGCTTACTGTACGTTGTCTTCGTAGACAATATAGGTCTTCACTCTTTCTTTAAAATCGCCTACTTACACAACGATAACGATAAACATAACGATAATTACATGCGGTCACACTGCATGTCAAGCCCACTCATCTTGTTCAATATATAATAATGCGCCAAAATGGTTGATTTTGAATCCGAAGAATATAACTGCTTCTGTTATTGCTGCTTAGACAAAGACAAAGAGAAGGAAAAAGCCTAGACGTTTTTTGGTGCATAATATTTTTAAACACTGGGTTCGAATAGGAGAATTTCACACTCTAGTGAAAGAACTATCCGATTGCACGAGGACAAATTCTATGGTGAATGTTTTAGAATGTCACAACAGTAATTATGTGATATTTTATATTTTCTGGAGAACGTTGTTGCAAAAAATATGTCCCATTTCATTTAAGGCGAGAAAAACTTGCCTCCGATTGTCTATGCTATGAAGGTTCAATGGTTCAATTTAAACTCAGAATATAAGAATGAGTTGCCAAAGGACATTGGCAAAAAAAATCACAATTTAAAATATTTGACTTTCTGATTAACAATCAGGCTTTTACGAAGGTAATCCAACTAAACAAAACTACTCTTGTGGGCCACAGCACTAATTTTAACCAAAGAAAATCCTGTCATCCGCCATCTTGTAATACTTTGCGTCACTGGCCGAGTTTTCGCGGAATGCTAGTTTAAAATGCTGTGGTTAGATTGAAAAAAGAAGACATTCATAAAAATCGAGTTTCAGACTTATAAAGATATGAATAAAAATTTTCGCTTTAACCCTGCTTATGACGTCACATGCATATCGAAAATACATCCAAGATGGCGGATGACAGGATTGTCTTTAGTTAAAATTAGTGCTGTTGTCTTTTACAAGAGTAGTTTTGTTATAACCAAAACAAAATAGGAACCCCTTCATACTATTGCATGATAATAAGGAATGGGACGGTGGTAGGTGGATAATCATGGACGAAGTACGAATGGTAAAGAAGCGGTGATTGGTCAATACATTTATCGTTATCGTCCAGTTGAAAAAACGCTCTGGTGAGTTATTTTAAAATCGTTATCATTATGGTCCAACTATATTGTTATCGTTTTAGTATGACCGCCAACGTGCATTTTATAGGTGAACGATTTTTATGTTTGATTTTAGGACATTCTGCCGAAATCAAAATACAGATTAAAATTCTATAGTAATCTCATTTCATCCTCTACTTCTGAGGTTCATTTGAACTTAAAACCTATTATTAAAAATAGTAAGACACTATTCGATCTTTAAGTTCAGGATTTTATTTTGTTCGAAAACTTTCGCCCTCGGAAGTCATGCCGTTGGACGGCTGATCGAGAGGAGATAAACGTTATAGCTCTCAGTCAGAGTAAGTGCATGATTTGTGACAACTGAAAAGTCAGTATAGCCATAGGTGTCATTGCACGTAATTATTTGACGATAAAGGAATACGACTCTTCGACTTACTTCATCATCGTCCTAGCGGTGCGATGGGGGAGTTCGTTCTAAACCTTTGCGATATACTCAATTCTTCTTCCGGCATTACCACCATTATATATACTGAACTCGATACTAAGCTCTCAATGGGCAGAGCGCTGCACTGCTGTCGCGGGTTCAATTCCAGCCGGAAAGCCTTGATGTTGCATTTTTCGCAACTGGTCCCGGTTTGGTCTTAAAATGTATATATTCCAACACTCGAAATTTTCTTTCACCACAAATCTTTCGAACATGTAAATTAAACGCAGTTTGATTCTCATCAAAAGCGTCCACCCGTTGCAAAACTTCTCTCGTTAAAGTATACAATTTTAAATATGCCCGACGATCGGTCAGGTGACTATCATTCTTAATGTTTTAAAATGCAATAGAAATTCATTCAGAGAGAAGTGGTGCGGGAGAAAATGTGCGCAACCTGGAAAAACAAAGCAGTTTTTGCGAGTTGCGATAAATGCAGACTAGTATTAAATTGGAATTTGTCGCATTTTCAACATTTCTATCCCTCTGTACATAACAGGAAATGCACTTTATGAGTTCGCGCTTGTCAACACCTAGGGACGCAATGTGGTGTATTGTTGTAATGAGAGACGAGAAATGATTCTGTTGAAGGGGATTATTGTTGAGTGTTACTTTGAGAGTAAAACGATTGTATCAATGAAATAAACTGTATATATATTTGGGGAACTTTGAGTTGTTGTGTCAATTTCTTTGGTCGCTACACCTCAAAGCGAAAAAATTCTAACATGATTAAAAATTTAATTTATGGGTAATTCAAAATTGGTCAAATTTTTTTTTGGGGGGTACCATTCCACCTTAAACTGATCACGTTTTCGACAACCGCTGGGCCTTTATCGTTACTTTTTTATTTCTTTTCTGTACAGTTTCAACGCCTAAGAAGAAGAAAAAAGAAAATAAAGCAAGACGACAACGGACAACCTTTACGAGTGAACAAACCTTGAAACTTGAGTTAGAGTTCCATCAAAATGAATACATTACTCGATCACGACGCTTTGAACTTGCAGCTTCCCTTAAACTTACGGAAACCCAGGTATAAATACCAATAAATAAGCAGCAAAAGCCAAATGTAGTCAACACAAAATTCAATATATATGTGGCATTTGTACTCAATATTATTTATTCATCGACAGGCCTGACGAGAGGGGGGGGGGGGGGGGGGGGTCAGCCTGGTCGTTGACCAGGGGCCCATGGCCAAAGGGGGCCCATTTTTAAGCAAACGTTATACATTAAAAAATTACAAAGAATATGTTATACATTATCTTAACTATGAAGCGATAAAATCGTTTTTATAATAATCAAGAACTGCAGTTTTAGCATTAATCGTTACATTGCAGTGTCTGTAAACTCGCTAATGGCACTGGCATAGGGCCCTTTATGGCTTTATCACTGCGATGGGGACCCTTTTTGGCATAATATTAATTCATTAATACAATCATCATTCATGACAGAAATCTGGGACTGTGGGACACTTCACCACATCGGTTCAAAATACATGCATGTTTTGCTCGTTAATTTGAATTTTACTGTAATTTTTACTGTAAATCGCAGGTTAATGGGAATTTAAATTTCAGAAATTTTGAAAGCTTGTCTGCGTGATAAAAAGGACAAATTTGGGAATTGGGGGGGGGGGGTCCTAAATTTCTCTCGGCGGCCCTGTTCATCGACCAGCGCTGCAGTGGGCTCTATATATAACTGGAGGATTATTTGGTCGGTGGAAAAGTGAAGACAAAGGAGGTGATCTTCTACGTCAGTTTCAGTCTCCCACGCAAGTTTTCTATTTTTCTCAACTATATTGATTTTGAAAACATACACTAAACATAATATCAAGAGGCAGAAAGACAGCAATAATTTCAAATTCAATTACCAAAATCAAGCTGAGTCAAATTGGTACATTTCGTATACGGAAACAAATTGCAGAATTAGTGGCACTACGATGAAAATTCACCAATTTGATTAATATGGATTTACTTGAAGAAGCCATCTGGTGTCTTCGCGTTGAGAGGTCTGACGTGATTTCCTTATGCCAAAACGGTTTCGACCAAGTAATATTTAGCAATTCTGCTTTATAAATACGTAAAAATATCATTAGGTAAAACTTTGATCTACCACTTTAACACAAAATTACGAAAGAAGCCCTCAAAAATGTCTTGAGAAAAGCAGGTTAACGAACAATGTTTCTTTACCTTCCGCCCCCCGTTTTCGTCACTAGCAGGTCACAGAACATTACTAAATCCTTTTTAAGTACTCGGTTACTGAACGTTTGTCAGTTTTACTTATTTCGAGAACTTTTTTCGTTCTTGTAAATGATTTCGTAACCTAACCAAACAAAACCTAAAGTACAATGTCGGTGTAAAGGCCTGGGACTACTTCTATACTATCCACTCATGTATTTTTTCTTCCTTTTTTGTATAATGAGTAAAGTGTTTATTAAACATTAAACAACTGACGTATAAGACCGCATATAGGAGACTGAAACTGACGTAACAAATCGGCATCCATGTCCGCCATGTTGAGCTTCACTTTTTGCCGGGAATATATAATCATTATTTATACATAGAGCTCACTGCACTGTCTCAATGGTTGAAGAACATTTTCTAGTGCTGGACGTTATATTGTTATAGTGCTTATCCGGGTTTTGCGGATTTTGCATATTCGTAATCTTTGGGTTTTATTAAGAAGAAATGTAATATATCTTGCCGCGTTCGAAAATTTCATCTTCATGCCTTTTTTCCTGCTAAAGTTGATTTACTATTCACAGGAAATGAACGTCAAAGCATAGGGACACGCAAAGACATTGCAAAGAAAGTTTGGCTCTGAACATTAAACAGACCTATTTAGTCAAAATCCGCTCAATTCCCAAACTTTCTTTGTATTTTGCTTTTGAATCTTTGCATGCGTGTCCCTGCTTGACGTCATTTCCTGTGAATAGTGAATCAACTTTAGCAGGAGGGAAAAGGCATGAACATGAAATTTTCGGACGACAAGATATTTTACTGCAATTCTTGAAATGGTGTCATTCATGTTTCTATCACAGTAAAATATTACTTGTAATATACCCAGAATCTTATCCCGCGGCATTAGGCTCTCGGCAACGGGCTCTCGACAACGGCCTCCGCCGTAGCTCAGTGGTCAGAACACTGCACTTGCATTTCAATTCCAGCCGGAAGGCCTTGGAGTTGTATTTTTCGCAACTGCAAGTCCCGCGGTTTCGTCTTGAAAATGTATATATTCCAGATATGATCAGGTATAGAGTTTCAGAGTTCAGGGGTAGCATAAGAGTAATTAAGCTCGTCGGCCATAAGTGTCGGTGTTTAGATTTACTACCTATTTATAATATAGGAGGACGGCGTAGACAACTCGCGCCTTCGTTTTCTATGAGTGATAGTCAAGTCTGGCGGCTTGTCGTATATAAATTTCAAGCTTATAATCTTATTGTTCTGAAATGGAAACACGGCATTTAATCAATCAGAACTCAAATTTAAAAACTGTTATTTTCATAAAGAAAGTTTATTTAATGTTTCTTTTTCTTAGGTAAAGATATGGTTCCAGAATCGTAGAGCTAAAGACAAGCGGATCGAGAAGGCTCAGCTTGACCAACATTTTCGCTTGGCAAGTGGTTATCGACCCGGACTTATGTACCACCGTGGGTCTTATTATGGATTTTGTACTAATTCACCTTACTACAATACGTCCACGACACAAGTCGCAGCAACGCTAACACAACCTTTGTTGTGAGATATCCGGCATATGTGTAGTTTAAAAACGTTATTATATCAAATCACGATAAAAACTTTAAAAAACTTTATTATATATTCAGTCCGAGAAGAAGTGAGGTCTACAAAACCGAGGGAACTGAATACTCGTCTTCAATTATGATTAAGTTTACCTTGAGCTATAGTCAGGCATTTATTTCCCGTGCTTGTAGATGAATAACTTTAACGAAAAGCAATACTGATGTTCCAGGGCGTTTTATTACTCGGTATTTTCGGCAATGAAGATACCTATATAGCTCTCTTTTATTTGCATTAAAATCAACTGGGAATTAATTTTCCTGTCAAAACCTACCGATAAAGTTACCGGGGAAAGCGTCATGCATGGCTCTCGCAGCGTATATGATGTAAAGCCCATATCGCGCATTACATGCTCTCACGCACGCAGCAACCAATCAGCTTTCGTTATTTTGCAAACAGACCTGAAACGAGCCTAGTTGCAGTGTGTGAGCGTGTTGTATTTCTGTTCAGATTTAAAGGTGGGTCCATACGAGGAGTCATGTCGCAGGTACATGGCGCGGGAACATGTAGCAGAGACAATATAGACAATTCGCGTTCTGTATACACACAAGGAGACATGCATGCATGTATTATGAACGCCGTGTAGCGGAGTCTTGTCGCAGAGACAAAATTACAAC
Source organism: Chrysogorgia sp. JL179-B06 (assembly GCA_035772405.1). Classification (NCBI taxonomy): domain Eukaryota; kingdom Metazoa; phylum Cnidaria; class Anthozoa; order Scleralcyonacea; family Chrysogorgiidae; genus Chrysogorgia; species Chrysogorgia sp. JL179-B06. The sequence continues at coordinate 329,575 of JAYKKM010000142.1, forward strand.
ATTTTCACACATATGAAAATGAGGCGGAAACAAACATGTCCCTGCTACACGAACCATCGTGTGTATTTATATGCTTACATTATCGGAGCAAGAATTTTCGGAAGCCTATTTTGTTCCGGCAATATATGTCCCACCCAACTGTTGAACTTTGTGGGACATGTCGCGGGAGAATCCACAAATAGTTATGGACGTTTGTGCTGCTATTCATTATTTCATTTATAAAAGACGAATATTTGAAAACGCCGACTAAAACTGGAAAATGGCTTGATATTGCTGACCTGTTTTTGCCAAGATGGAATATTCCGACAACTTATAGGGGCAATCGATGGCAAAATAATCCTCATACAAAAGCCGGGTCCCATTTCCACGACTATAAAGGGAATAAAAGGGTAATAGCACTGGTAAACGCTAGACTAGATTATGAGTGTCTCTATGTTGATGTGCATAGGGACGGTGCTCTTTTAAAAAATCCCTAACCACAAAGATCAGACAATCCATTAATATACCTCCTCCAAGCCATTACCAGACAGTAGCAATTAAGCCAGTTCCTTTTGTCTTCACTGGTCTTCACTGGAGATGAAGCTTTCGATCCCGTTATCGAATTATATGCTCAAGCCTTTCCCATGCAGAAACCTAACTATCGAGGAAAGAATTGGCAATTATCGTATTTGTAGAGGACGAAAAATATCTGAAAATATCATAGGAATTCATGGCGATGTTTTCGGACACCTTTCTCGCTTTTTCTGAGTCTTGAGAAAGTACAGGAAAATCACCATGGCTGTACTTATACTCTTCATAATTACTGGTCAAGAAAGGATAAAGTCAGCAGAAATGTCTACTGTCCCCCAGGGATTATCCAAGGTTCTTGGAGAGATGATGCTCCAATAGACTCCCTATTGCAATTACACCAACAGCTTTCTACAAGTTGGGCTAAAGAAATGCGGGTGCAGGTTCAATGATGAGGGAGATGTTGAATGGCAACGCAGGCGTAACCGAATGTGTGAACTCTAAAACCGAACAATAGAAATCATGCAATTCAAATACAGTGAAAACCCGCACAAAAGAACCACAATTTTTTGACGTCAGGCTGAAGTGGTTCTTATATAATGTGCACTTAGTGAGAAATCAGGCTGAGTTGGTTCTTAACTGGTTCTTATTTCTAGTCAAAAACAATTATTCTTGGTTTAGTGTTTTAAATTATTTGTGTCCTTAATTAGTGAGCTGTTGACCCTGGAAGGTCTTGTATTCACATAAATTGAACATTAACACCCCAATTGTATTTCATATTGCCAAACATATTTCATATTGTATTTCATATTAAAAGCCTCCAAATTTGATAAAATGTATCCTCGTTGAGTACTAAACAATAGATTATGTTTTTGCATTTGCAATAATATTAAATTAAGTATGTACCTGCCTATACCTGCCCTTAGAACATGCTTTCTACTTCAGGTAAAGTACAAAAGTTAAGGTTTTTTAAGAACCAGTCTCATTTGTCAGCCTGAAGTGGTTCTTGTATTTTGGGTATTTAATTGCCTAAATTTCAGGTTGATGGTTCTTAATCCACTGGTTCTTTTATGCGGATTTTTACTGTAGTGCGTAGTGGACAGTTGGAAAATTGTTCTACAGTTTCAGTTCATGTAATACAGTGTGAGTTTAATAGTTTATACTTAGTTGCATTACTGAGATTCAGATTTTATTTGTAAAGTTTTAAACCCATTATTATTAATATTAATATTATCGAGTTTTAAAAGTCGTTGGATGAGGTCATGTTCTTTTGGGATAGGACAAATTTTGTCACCCAAAATGGCGGCCAAAAACTAAATGTAATTTGCTCGTGCTAAATGTTATTCAGCATGCACAATATCAAAACGTCTCTTTGCGTGTTTCTTGTGGTTTGAGTGTAAATATTTGCTTTTAAAGGATATATTGGACATGGATAAAAATGTATTCTAGTCACGTGACCAGTTACATTATTGCCGTTTTCTCCAAGACAGTGCAAGGTTGAAAAATAAAATTTCCATATTTTTACTTAAAACACCATTGTGTATCCGGTTTCTAGGGTTATTACCGCATACGTACGATTTTAAGACGATCGAGATTTTGCATGTACAAGGGGTCTATATAATATCCTATAAAGTGGAATGTGCAATTCCTCGATTTATACGCTAATTAATATCTGTAGAGGAAGTGGCTCCCCTTAAAAATTTAAAGCTCAGGTAACGTAAACAAATTGATGCTTTTATCCGGGAAGTCCACATCTTTTTAAAATCTGGTCCAAACTGCCTGACTAGTGAATATTGAGTTTTCAAAAAAAGCTCATGCATAATGGCGGTGGAAGGTCGGCGAAAATGGTTGTAATTCCATGACACGCAGTCACGAAATATATACTTGAAGTTGCATTTTTCGCAACTGGTCCCGGGGTTTGCTCTTAAAATGTATGTATTCCAACACTCGAAATTTTCCTTCACCATAAATCCTTTCAACATGTAGTTTGATCGAGTGAAATGCCAAATATTACCTATAATATACCCAGAATCTTATCCCGGCATTACCAGCACCATATATATACAGAACTCGTGACTAGGCTCTCGGCAACGGCTTCCGTAGCTCAGTGGTCAGAGCACTGCACTATAGCATCGCAGGGTCGCGGGTTCAATTCCAGCCGGAAGGCCTTGAAGTTGCATTTTTGCAACTGGTCCCGGTTTGAAATTTTACTTATATGGTAGGACCAACTCCAATTATAAGGAAGTAAAGAGTCGTTTTGGGTGATCCGTTTGGGTCGGACAATATTTGGGTAGACAACGCGAGCGGCCATTGGTGATCGACGAACTACATAAGCAATTACTGACATTATCAATTCATCTTTATCCTCAGGAGTATTTCCTCTGTCTCTTAAGAAAGGTCTCATCTGCCCATCTATATTAAAAAACCTACTAGTGATAAAGAGCAATTCCCTAACTATAGACCTATTACTAACGTGGCTTTTCTTGTCAAAAGTATTAGAGCGGATTGCTGCCAGACAGACAACAGACTATCTTATTGAGAATAACCTCCTTGAAAAAATGCAATCTGCTTATAGACTCTTTCATAGCACAGAGACAGCAGTTTTCGTATGTTCAATGACATCCTTTACGCACTTGATGAAAATCAGGAAGTACTGTTGGACTTATCATCTGCGTTCGACACCATTGACCACACTGTTCTATTGGAGAGACTTAAACATCGTTATGGGTTTAGTGGAACTGTACTAGCCTGGTATCGCTCATACCTTTCTGATCGGGTACAGTCAGTTATGGTAAAGAATACGCATTCCTCAAATAAACCATTGCAATATGGTGTACCTCAGGGTTCTGTACTGGGTCCACTTCTGTTTTCACTCTTCTTTGCGCCATTGGAAGATGTGATCAAAGCCCACGGCCTTGATTGCATATGCTGATGACACACAGCTGTATATGCCTATAAAATCTCCTAAACTTGAGTTATGTATTAAGGACATCACCATCTGGTGTACTATGAATGGTCTTATATGCAATCCAAGTAAAACCGAGATTGTCCATCTATCATCACGTTTTATGCATTGCGGCGAACCAATACCTCCAACCGGCTCCGGTTGCACGTGATCTCGGTGTTGCTGTTGATAGACATTTAAAATTAAATACTCATGTAAATAACATTTGTAAATCGGCCACTTTGGCATCAGAAATATTGGCAAGATCAGGAAATATTTGAGTAAAAAGGACTGTGAGAAGTTGGTGCATGCATTCATAACATCAAAACTTGACAGCTGTAATAGCATCCTATATGGCTTACCAGAAACTGAATTGAGCAAGTTACAGCGAATTCAAAATACAGCTGCTAGACTTGTTGAAGGGGTTAAAAAATCGGAACATATCTCCCCTGTGCTACATAATCTTCACTGGTTGCCGGGGAGATCACGGATTGTTTTTAAGATACTAATAATTACTTTCAAGGCTTTGCATGGCCAGGCACCTGTTTATATTACTGATTTGCTAACTAAATATAAACCTACTCGTACTTTGAGATCATCTGACCAAAATCTGCTACTCGAGCCAAAATCCAAAACGGTGACTCATGGAGACAGAGCATTCTCGGTTGCAGCACCAAAACTGTGGAATTGATTACCACATGCAGGAAATTAGAAGCTTTGAAATGTTAAGTAGTTTTAAGTCTGCAGTTAAGACTTTTCTTTTTAAAAATTAATAGTTATTGTTCAAAGTGTTAATTAATATATGTAGTAGGCTTTATCTTATAATGAAACTGTAATTAGTTTTAAAAGTAACTTTAAGAATATATATATTGTTGTGAGAGCATTGAGACTATTGTATAATGCTCCTAATACGTCTTTATTATTATTATTATTATTACTATAAGCAGGTTTTTACGAAGTGTATACACGTTTGCGTCATATAATAGGCACGTGTGTTATGTATTTAGACTCAGTAATTCGAAATCTGTTTTCAGAATTAAAATCCGAGTAAATATTGGCCAAAATCTACGTACGACGAAACGGCCTTTTGCGATTTGTTATCTACAGTAACTATACACGGCACGCGCGGTTTGGGCCCTGAGGGTCATGGATGGAAAAAAGAAATTCTAGAGGTAGACTAGGAGAAAAGGCGGGCAAGGGGTTATTTCGGAACTTATTTCTAGTATGCGTATAAATTATCCCTTAGTTATAACTCGTTTTCATGTGCGAAATTGAAAAGGATTCTAATTACTTTAAAACGAGGTCATAAGGGTCAATTTATATGCATATAAAAGCATTTTAAATTGTCGGCCATTTATGAATAAGGTGATGTCTGCATGAGGCGACCGAAGTAATTCAAGGATCTATGTTTTTTTTATAAGGCTTTGTATGGACTCTCTGATCTAAATGTTTATAACTTTGTCTCGTTCGTTAGTCATAGTAGTACCCTTATATGCTTGAAAAATCCTACCCTTATATGCTTTTAAAACTAGTACTTGCCAAGCCTCCTACTTTAACAGAATTGTTCCTCTCTGGAATTCTGTTTGTAAAATAGCACCACCCAATAGTCTCTGCAGTCTTGAAACATTCAAAAGATTTTTACTCAATACTTATTTATGATTACTACATGGTCATTATACCGTTACTGCTCCTGTCACTGATAGTTTTCCAATGTACCAACTGCTTGTATTCCACAGAGCATCGTTGCACATGCAACGATGTAGCTTCAACCTCTTTCTTCTGAATTCCACTCAGTTTTATTCATTTTGTTCTTTAAATGGAGTTCGGAAGAATGGGGTTGGGGCTGCGCGTGTGTGTTGGTGCATCGTGAATTCAAAGCAGTTGATCTATATGACTTTATGTATTTTTAATTTCAACGGGAAGGCGCCTCGCATGGGTCCTTGAGTCCCGTTCGCGCTCTTTCCGTTTGGGTATTTTTTGTATTAACATTAATATCTAATAAAATAGATCGAAGTGAATTGTGACGAATTGACTTTGTTTTGGTTACATGAAGTACCTGCCTCGATTAGGATAATTAAAGGACACGTATTCACAGCTTGCCCGCTATATCCCACAATGCACCATGTTCCTTACTTTTGATATACGAAGCTCATCGAAGACGAAGTGCGTATTAAGTTGGCGTTGTAAACCTAATTCTTTTCTCGATTTATTGGGGGAAATAACTTGTATTTGTCACTTCTTATTCTAGATTCTTACAATTTCTTTATCAACCAAAAACATACAATGGACCAGATAGTGAACGCTCTTGAACCATGCAAAGAATTCGCCAAAGATTCGATGAGATTGGTGAAACGATGTACGAAACCAGACAGGAAAGGTGAGACAAATATTTGAAGAACTCGCTCAATTTTCGTTCACGGAAACTTCCACTCGTTTCTCCCAAACTGTATAGAAACAGGAAACTATTTTCTGTTTCTTAAATAAGTTTTGATAAAAAAAGTAGTGTGCTGCGTAGTGTTAAAATATGAATCAAAAACTGGTGAGTAGGTCTAAAATACGTCGTCAGGTCAAAATGTCTTCGCACCTCAGATCATAACGTCCTAGTGGCCATATATAATATTATATTTAACATTTCTAACTGCTTATTATAAACCGTTCGTCATATTAAACTAATTTTTACGCAATACATTTTTGCTTCCCTTATTTATGTTTATATTTCTGCTGGTTATCAGTATCTAAATTCTAGAGAGTATTTTATAGGCAGTACACCAACCTGTCAGTATTTTGATTGGTATTTCAACACTGCATGCTTAGCCAGCACACACATAGTAAGTCGGGACGATCAAAACTGAACGTTACAACACCCAAAAACATGTAAATAATATCCCAAAAACAGCCAAGAAGGCTCAAAATGTAAGAGTGCCATTCCTTATTTTGGGCACCCCAAAATAAGATTTATAGACCCCAAATTATGCTGTATAAATGCAAAAGGCAGATAAAAAAAGATTGGTCTGTGTACCGAAATTTAAGAGTGCCATACCTAAAATGATCGAACAGTGTAAAGATTTTCATGTCACAAATCAGCCTGGTTAACTGGGCTAGCCAGGCTCATGTAAATAGCCCCTAAAGATCCCACTCTATTTGGCACACCTTGTAACATAATTTTAACTTTTAATTTTGGTTTCTGCATATAGCTATTATTTTACTACAACAATACACCCTGTTATTTACAATTATGAGCTTTTGGCTATGGGTAGAACAACAAAAAATCTAAATAAAGTTTTACCTGTCAATGGCTGCTGACTTGGTCAGAAAATGCTTAACACATTTATTTTACCGTATTCTGCGGTGTGTAAGTTGACCTTGTATATACGATACCCTGAGTAATCCTTGAAATTAAATAGTTATGAGACACAGAAATAGTATTCACAGAAACTTGGCAAATCCTTTAAAACATAGCATATCATAATATGGAAAATTATACAAACAGTATTTAGCAAAAGAAGATTGATTACAAACAACTGGAATTACGTTATTTTCTCTTCAACTTAATGCACATATCAATGTTAAGCGGGAGGGGGGTGGGGGGGAAGCCTGGCATACCCAGGGGATTTGGCACATGATTATTCCCGTGGTGCACTGGTGGTGCAATTTGATCAGCTCAGAAGGCAACATGGCGGAGTCAGAAGAGGCGATTTGATCTCATTTGAGTTTTGAATAAGTTCCCAGGGTGGGATATTTGACAACAAATTAAAATTTTGAATCAAATCCCCTGGGTATGCCCGGCCTCCCCTCCCTGCAGCTTAACATTGATAGGTGCATAAGGTTGACTGTGGGAAGCTACAAAGCCTGTCTGCCATGTGTAGTCATTGCAAAATTGATTTTCGTTATTTAAAGAGTTTTGTTGCAAATTTCTTGTCTCCCTTTGCATTTCTAAGTCATTGTTGCATATTATGGCAAAATTAGCTCATTATGACTGGATACAATGTTAAATTTTTCTTTCTAGAATTTCAGAAGATTGCCATTGCAACTGCTATTGGATTTGCCATTATGGGCTTCATAGGCTTCTTTGTAAAGCTGATTCATATTCCAATAAATAATATCATTGTTCAGTAGCAAGGTAGGTACAACATCAAACAGTTTCAGTTCTCAAAAGAACTGGATATACATAGTATGAAAACTAGAAATAAGAGAATTTCAATATGTCAAAAAATACTTAAAGTGCCCGTACGACGAAATAGGAGGGAAATTTTTATGTTGTTTTTTATTACAGAATATCATTTTAGGTTAATAAGTGTTCTCATTTGCAAAAGAAGTTAACAATGAACATTTTATCACAAGTAATTCAATCTCCAAACTCACCTAAACTTTGTCTGCCATTGCTCAAAACATGTTCCTAGAAATAATCTATGATGTCAAGGACTCAACAGAGTAACAAATTTGGTTGCACGAAAGACCCATGTTTTTGGATTTCTACGGCCACCAGAAGATGCTAAAATCTGATTGGCTAACTCAACTCATTAGTATTCAGGGTTTCTCAGGAAATAAACATTTAAAAATGGCGACTTTAGAAAAACCAGTGTTGGTAGATGATTTTCTTTCGAAAGCTTTATTTAACCGAACTTCAGTTCGTTGCTGGTCGTAGCATTAAATTAAAACAGGAACAAAAAGTTGCAACGAGGGAGCTACTGGCAGGAAAATATGTTTTGATGGTATTACCAACGGGATTCGGCAAGAGTTTGGATTATGGATTTAGTAGATTTACCAGATGTTCGTGCGAGCGCGTGATTATCAGTCGGCAGGGAAAGCAGCTATTACCGGTATTGTGATTTCGCCCTTGTCTTCAGGTGTTTCAACTGTGCTCTCTGGGCCTTCGGAGAACTCCGTCGATGTTTCAGAATAAAGAGACTTAGGCTAGACGTACAAGTGATGGTTCCTACTTCCTACGTTGTCTTGCCTATGAAATTTCTTGGCCAAATTCCATTCTGGAGTTACAGTATTCGGTAGTCAGATGTCGCTTCATTCTATCAGGGCTATTAATGTTATTGGTTGGTGGAACCATGGATAGTAAATAGACTGGATAGGAAACTGGATGGCGTCAGCGTGAAAACCTAGTTGAAATTCGTGATGTCACGAAGATGTCACGAGTACACAGATTTTTGCTGAGTTTCTCGTCGACTTCTCCATATTTTCGTATTCAAGTAGCTATATTGAGATTCCAAAATGTTTCATCGTCTTACAAACCTGCCTAAGCCACGACCAAATGATCGAGGTAAATGTTGTTCGTCTTTGTTTCAGCTGTTTTCGTTTTGTGGTGAAGAAACTGGCGTCGCAAAACTACCGTTGTTTTAGTTGAAATTTGGGACGCGTTTTTCACCGTCTAAAGTTGGATCTTTTCGCCTAAAATGAGTAATGGTAGTCGGATATTCCATCGTAAAGTGGCATTGTGATATTTTTTGGTAGTTTGACTATCATTTTTAGCTGTATTATTGCTAAACGTTGCGATTTATGGTGATTTTGTGACATCACGATTTGCAACTAGGTTTTCACGCGACCAACTGGTGCCTAAACCAATCAGCATGCTGGAAACGTCGCACGTGATCTTAGTTTCCTATCCAGTCTATTTACTATCCATGGTGGAACATTGCTGTCTCCTTTCGCATGTGTTAATACTGATTTAATAAAGTTATAAAGTTCAAAAGCATTTCTTATTTTTTCTGTCGCAAGACCTACAAACCTGCTCGGAGAAAGTTTCACTGCGTAGTAATGGAAAGCCGATTGATTCACAAGCCTCAGCCAGAATCAACTCTGTGCTCCTATGTCTACATGATTGCTTGAATAAATTTTCAAAATAATTCTTGTTTTCAACCAGATGCAGTCAAGCTTTTTACGGAGTTTCAGACATGGATATTTCACGATTCGGCCCGAAGTGAAATGTTTTAATCATTGAGGAAAGCCCGCTAGTCGCTGATTGGTTGCTTTTGACAGTTCTTCATGTGGGCGGAAATCCAAAAACATGGGTCTTTTGTGCAGGCGTTCCCTCCCCTCCCCACTTCGCCTTTCCGCTTTACCCCTCCCCCTAACGCCGCCACGCAGGCTAATTGTTTTAATAGAAACTCTCTCTCTCTCCTCCGCAGAGGCTTCTCTTTTGTTTGATTCCGTGGGAGGCGAAGGCGCGCGACATGGAAGGCGCGGGCTGGCCAGCGGGCACGGGCAATACTAAAGCGCGCAGGGAACGATCAAACAAAAGAGAAGCCCTGCGGAGGAGAGAGAATAGAAACTAACTTATTTTTTTCAAAATTATTTTAAAAAACGAGACATAGCAACATTGCTCATTCATTTCTTGAACCTTTTAGGTGCGAAGTCCAATAATATTTGAACTATTGAGAAGCAATCGAAATGACATCCAACAAATCTGTTCAGAAAAAATTCTTTCCACCGAAGCAACCTTTGGAACTTATTTACTTATTTTATATGTCTACTTGTAAACTGCTCATGTAAATTCCTTTTGTGTTTTTGAGAAATTCGAATAACATGAAGTGTAAAGTTGTATAGATTGTTAATTGTCTTTCTGGCAAAACTCTTAGAGACATAAGATCTAAGTTGAAAGCAATATACATTTTAAAGGACATTGACAACAAATAATAATCGAAGTATATAAGTATAGTAAATTGTTATATGAATATAGTAAATTGTTTTCTACTCAAGCTTTTTTAATGCAAACTCAGAAAAACAATTCTGAGCCCCAGACTGGAATCGAACCCACAACCTTCATGATCTCCGGTTAGACTCTCATAACCATTGAGTTAACAGAACTCAGACTTTAAAGTGTCTATGAAGTGAAAAAATCGCTAGCCCATTTATTTTGCTCGAACGAACAAAGTTGCACGGCAGGATCGTTCACTGAAAATTTCAAGTGAATCTGCTGCAGAGTCTTCGAGCTATCAACTCTCAAAGTTTGTCCATATGACAAATGGGTATATGACGTATGCAGGTGGATCATTAATGTTCAAATCCATTGTTCTTATGCATAGTAAATACACATGCATACGTCACAAGACAATGAACCGTGCGTTTCAGATTTCACCAAAAACATTTAGCCATGCCAAACTTTGAGAGTTGATAGCTCGAAGACTATGCAGCAGATTCACTTGAAATTTTCAGTGTACGCTCGTGCCGTGCTACTTTGTCTGTTAAAACAAAAAAAAGCTAGCGAATTTTTCACTTCATAGACACTTTAATAACCAAGTTGCAATTCACATTTAATATATATCAGATAAAAGATTTACAGACATAGGGGCTGCTATACTATACGGGACACAGAATATTACATCATTGAAATGTTGAGTTTAAAAGTAGGGTTGGTTAGTATTCCTTTATTTCAGGGTTAGGACTAGAGTTTTTGTAAAGCTTCTGAATCCCGAGAAAATAAATCTGTCTATTGTGTGTTCGGTACACGAAGTCGCCACATATCGAGACTGCAGATTTGGTAGTACGTATGTCGCACGTACGAACTAGTACACTACCGGAGATAGAAGGTTGCGCTCAGAAACATTTTTCCGAGTTTGCGTTAAAGCTAGAGTAGCAAACAATACACTAATGTGCACACGATATCGTTTCCGAGCGTTTATCATTTTCACAGCGCGTTCACACGAAAACGACTTCAATTAACGCAAGCGTTTTCAAAACTGAGAACGATATCTGATAACCGTTTTCGTTATTGAAAACTCTTCGAGCTTGGTTCTTTAATCCTTGATTGTTAAAATTTTATGGAATTGTGTAACAAGCGAAGACCGTATTTGTGTGGAAAATAAATGATAATAAGAGGCTACATTCCCGCCATAAGAGATGTGATTTCTGTGGAGACAAAAATGGCAACAAGTTTCCATATAATGGTAACGTATTCCTGTGTACCGTATATGACTAGATAATCAAAACGACGATTGTGTGCACATAGTCCGAGCATTATATCAAGAGTTATCGAGGTCTGGTTAACTCTTGATATCATACGTAAGCGGCGTAAGCCGAATCCTGCAAGCGAAGTTTGGTGACTGGTTTTTTTTGAGTTTTTATTAGATTTATCACTCTTTGGTGAACGGAATACCCCAACAGGCTAGAAGCCCAATTGATAGGGTTCCGAGGGCCTACGATTTAAGGTCGTTATCCTAGAAGACCTTACCATTTACTGATTTCTCCTCGACTATTTTTAAGACCCTTGTCTCCCAGCTCTATATAAAAGCTTGTTTCTTGTTTTCTTGCCTCCGCATAAAAAAAGTATGGATTTTCAGTTGCTTAGAGATACACCTCGAAGAGATTATGGCAACATTTTGGTACTTTCACTGTCTTTGTCTGCTATTAATTTGGAAATATCATCTTCGTATCTATTCTAAATATTTCGTATCCTAAATATTTTTCGTATTCAATTTTCGCGGCTTTGGGGTAGTTACGTCATCGGCGTGCAATAACTTCGTATTCGGTGGAAATGACATCACAGATGCCGGACATTGAAAATTAACTGGAGATTGTTGAACAATAAAAAATTGAGCATGACGTTTGAATATATAATAAGTAGTTTGACGCTATGCTCGAAAAACAATTTAAAAGTTGAATGAACCCATCTAAAAACAAGCTCTTACTTGGCCGTAGTTTTGAAAATGATCATGACGTCATGTGCTGGTATAGTTAACAAATAAATTACATTTTTCCGTGCGTGTGTACTGTAATAGATGCACAGATGACGTCATAGCGTGTAAAGAACAAAAAAGTATGGCACGAGCCGCCGGGGCGAGTACCGTGACTTGTTATTTACACGCTATGACGTCTTCTGTTCATCTATTACAGTACACACGCACGGAAAAATGTAATCTATGTGTTTTATACATCAAATACTAAATTTTCCGAACTTTAAATCGTCAAGTGGTTAAAAAATTATCAACAAATGTAAATCATGTTTAATTACGTCATTAGTGATCTATACAAATAACGTGACCTGATTGGTTAACGAAAGAAACAACAGTTCTGATTGGCTAATACTTCAAGCTGCTAGGTCACGACTCTGTGACGTTAACTGTGTATCTATACTGTACTGCCCAGTTTTGGTTGTAATAGCGATCACAAAAATATCGCTGAGAAGAAGCTTAATTCTTTGAATTTCCACCAACGCTGACCACTTTATACAACAGCAGATGACGTCACAGGCCATAATTGGCAGAAGAACCGTAATTATTTTGACAACCTCAAACGTGTGGTGAGACAGAGATCATAAATAAACTAGTGGGGGCATCAATCTTCATTTCAGTCGATGCTGGGTAACCAAATGAACGCTGTCACTTTAAAACTCGTTGCGCGGGCCCTGTTTTTGCGTTCCTTTTTCACTAACTATTGTTCATTGGACCATTTTCTGCTGAGTAAAAGGTCAAAATGATTGCTTTAATAATATAAAATTACCCTCCAATTAATCCAAAATGGGGCAGGAGGCAGAAAAATTATGATCATAAATAATGAAAAGCCATATTTTTTAGTCCATCTTATTGAATTTAATATTAACCAAACCTTTGAATTTAATAACTATAACTTCCAACGTATGCATTCAGTGGCGGATATTCACGTTTTAAGGTGGTGGGGCAAAGCCTCCCAAAATGTCCGACAAGTTTGGTTGCTAAGTAACAAATTTTATTTGAAAATTTCCGACAAATTGGCAATTATATATATATATATATATATATATATATATATATATACATGAAAGTATACAATGTGCCCTACCGGCTATCACCATATGGCTTTATGGTAACTGTGGACTTGGGACCCACTATGTACGGCTCGCCACTATGTACGGCTATATATATATATATATATATATATATATAAATTTTATTTGAAAATTTCCGGCAAATTTGACGAAAGGTGGGGGGGCGGCTGCCCCCCATCCCACCACAATTTCCGCCACTGTATGCATTAGCAATTGCGATTCTACGGCATGGTTCGACAGCCCAACGTAAACAATTCAAAAGCTCAACACAACAATAGGTTTTTCTAAACAGATTCTAAATTAACAATTCTTTTATAAACTGGATGACTGCTAAAAAGAACTTAAGCCTACTAAATGGACCAGAAGACGGCCTGGAACCAAGAGGTTTACCTTCTAGTAATAGGGTGATCTTTAAAATAAGGTTTCCGCGGAAAGACTGAAAACTAGTTGCTCAATGGTTAATGTGAGGGTTAGTATAGGTTTGATTTTGGGTTAGGGTTATTTTTCAAACCTTTATACTAAACCTCACCCTGATATTAAAGCCCCTCACAGAGGAGCAAGTTTTTCTATGACAAGTTTTCTGTGAGAAGTTTTATTTGCTCATTGCTCGTGTGTACGTACATGGTACGTACAACCAGTGAGCTCTATATATATATATCTGCTCTATATATATATATATATAATTATATATATATCTATACCTACGCGGTTTATATATAAGAAATTGACGTACAAACCGCGCAGGGGACTGAAACTGACGTGCAAAGTCGGCCATCTTTGGTTTCAGTTTAGCCCAGTGAGCTATATATATATATATATATATATATATATATATATATATATATATATATATATACGTGTAGGTTTTGGTCTACGAAATGCAAAGAGTGCTCAACAACATATAGTTAGAGCAAATAGATTTTCGCTTACCTCAAAACTGGTCTGATATATATATATATATATATATATATATATATATATATATATATATATATATATATATATATCTCGAGAGCAGAGAAGGGGGTTCATTTTTTCTCACTGCGTACAACAAGTTGTCTTTGACAATTGTGGTTATCAGCCAACAATACAATTGTACAGCGGACCACGACAAAAAAGCGTCTACAAGCATGCGCAACAACAATAGACCGCTGACCGGCATGCAGTTTCTCAAAAACTTGTCAAGTTTTCTTTGTTGACCGTACAGACGAACAAGTTTTGTACTTTGTCAAGTTTTTCTATGACAAGGGCACTTGTTGAAAAGCTAGGCTGCTAGCTTTTCAACAAGTGCACTTGTCATAGAAAAACTTACAAGTTTTCGTATACACACGAGCAAATAAAACTTCTCATAGAAAACTTGTCACAGAAAAACTTGCTCGTCTTGGCTTAACCCTCATACTAACCTTCCTGCTAACCATTGAGCAACTAGTTTTCAGTTCAGTTTCCGTGGAAACCTTATTTTAAAATATATATTCTAGCGATCACCTTCCAATAAGCCCCAGTTACCCAAAATGGCGGCTTTCAATTGGTTACCAAATTTTATCCCCAAGTGCGTGAGGTGGTTTGGGTAAAAAACCGAGTACAGTAAACCGATATTTTACCTGTCATACAAACACAGTTAGAAAACACGCAAGACTTCAATTTCAAATACACGGCCTTTAGTTGTTTTTGCGCCGATGTGGTGGTCATCACTTGCTCTACCTTACGCAACATTCTCGGCTCCGATGGCGAACTACTGGCTTGGATGGTGAGATATCTTCTAGCTGGCAGTGATAATTCTCTCGCATTTCTCTTCCACCATAGAAATTGGTCATCGTCTCCTTCGATGATAAGGAATGCCGCTATATATAATTCAATCTCTTTGGACAGACGATCACGCGGGGATACCGCTGCCGACGTTTTTAAGCTCGTTAACCACTGAGTTTTGAGTTTATTTGCAAAGGCATGAGTGACAGCTGACAAGATCCAATCTCGTACCGCAGAGCCTGGCCTGTGATTGTGACAATATCGTGAAGCTCTGATGCTTTATTTTGGGAGGTTAGGGTTAAAATGAACTTGAAGGTGGGAGCGTTAATAATAATAATAATAATAATAATAATAATGGAAACTTTATTTAAATCTTTTGTTATATATACAATTATAAATCTCGCTCAATGAGGTAATTTACAACTTGAACCACTATAAACTATCAATTAAAGACTATTCAAATGAAAATATGAATATATACCGATACGTCTATTTTAAAAGTTCATTAATTCAGGATTTGTCCATTCTTTGTTTCTACAGCAGAAAATATAATATGTTAGTTCTAATGGCGATAGATGTTATTTTTTTAATGCAGTAGTTTTGGTGTTTCTTATCAAGACCTACATTACTGAACATCTTTAGAAAAGTAGAGCATTCTTTTGAGAAAATATCGAGAGAACTAATCGAGAGATTTACAAATTTTACATTTTTATATTGTTCTTTTTGTTGTCTAACAACGTCTATGTATTTAGCTTTTTTGCGTTCAACGTTGTTTTAGAGGTTTGATTCAAATCCGACAGTAAGTTCAAGGATATAGAGTCATTAGAAATAGATAAAAGCAAATCTGGACGATGCGTCTCACCTTATTATTGATGGACTTTTGTATCCGGGAAGATCAACGAAGAGATTAGAGTTGTTGACAGGTTGTATAGTGTTTTTGCGAGAAAGTTGAGGACAGAGTCGTATCTCCATGTAAACCGCGGAAGGTTACGATTGACATCCTGCAACCACATGTAAGAGCGTTTCAGGGTTTAAACAAAAGGAACAATCCGAGGTTGATGATATACCCCATCTGGTAAGGTTTTTGCGCGTAGGAAGAGAGTTATTAATGTAACGAATGGTAAAGTTATAAATGTTTTTTGGTAAGTTAGATTGAGATTTGGACCAGATGCTATTGAGTTGTGACAATGAGTATTATTACTGCCAAACCACCTGGTTATATATCCAATTGGATAACCAGGTGGTTTTGCAGTTTGTTTTCTTGTCCAGAGTTGAAATCTTTAAGTACTTCCTTTGTATAGATTTAAACATCGTACTGAATATTAGTGTTGTTACATGTTGACTTCCATAGATCTTTTATTGAATCATTAGGAGATGTTTTTAAAGCTTTACGAATAACTATTTGACACTGGGTGAATTTGACAGACGGAGGGTATAGATACCTAGACCAAATTTGTTTTGGTCCTGATACTAGTATTTCAAGCCATTTACGGATGTATTTGTTTACTATTGAATCCATGTTTTCAGTGACCGATGTTTTAGACAAGGAAGCAACGGCAAAATGCCAGGATCATTTGGATAACACGTAGCGACTGAAAA
Source organism: Chrysogorgia sp. JL179-B06 (assembly GCA_035772405.1). NCBI lineage: Eukaryota > Metazoa > Cnidaria > Anthozoa > Scleralcyonacea > Chrysogorgiidae > Chrysogorgia > Chrysogorgia sp. JL179-B06. The sequence goes on from JAYKKM010000142.1 coordinate 346,122, forward strand.
GTAGAAGTTTGTTTTTAGGATGTAGAGGTTTAAGATCAATGTCAAACATCAGTTCTTCAGTGAGAGAGATCAGCTCAGATTCTCACTCCAGAGAGAGCAAATCCTATTCGGAAATTTCCACGGCAATGCACTCCTGCCGCAAAAAAATATCAAGGAAGAAAGCTCTATTTGCCGATGAACATACTAGTGTCAAAGATGCGGCTTTTCCAAGTTTTCGCTGAAAAGGTTTTTCGATAAACCTCGCGTCTGTAACATACTCTACAGATCCATATACAATACGATATATACCACTGAAAATATCGTCCATACTCAGTGGTCAATATAGTCGCCAATAGAGCACGCTGTTATTCCCATTGACTTGAGCTCTGATATCTCGTCGGCAATGATACTAGCTTTTTAAAAGAACTATGACCAGAACATATGCAGTGTGAAGAATACCAGCGACTGAAATATCAAACTCTTCGATCCCAAATCCTGTGTGCACCACAGCGATTTTAATACATCTTTCTTCGTAAACAAGTTCTGTACTTCTGTGCCATGACGCGCAATAATGAATAATTAGGATATCTGTCATTTCCAACCAATTAATCACATTCGACAAAACAGTGGACTTCGTGCACCTCGCGCGCGTTTTCCGCCTAAAACGTGTGTTATAAGAAACTGTTCTGCTCGTGCCTTCGCCACCTTTGACGAATACTCGCTTTCGAACTGTCGCAAATCTACTCCGTTGAAGTTTGTTGACATATGGGGTCCCCAACAGTTGAAATATCACACATGCGCAGAACGGACTGGACTGCACCTTTATGAACTTTCCACTAGGTGCGCCAACAATCAGTCATACAGGTGTCAGCGGTATTTAGGATAGAAACTCATTAGGCGGGGGGTTAGGGTTAGGATCTAAGTTGTTTTGGGATTAGCAGTTCTATGATGTATTGATAGATATAGCGGAGCCCTTCATGGCCACAGGGGTGTGACACCCCCCAAAAATACTAAAAACAGCAATTAGCAGGGCAAATGGCTAATCAAAGATCTTGCAGCGCAGCGCAGTCGGAGGCTAGGAGAGAAGCTACTTAAGGTAATCTACCTATGAGCTTCATCTACACGAGATTTTACAAACGGGTGTAGCCTGAAGTGTTAGCCAACCCCTAAACCCTTGCCACGCGACAATCTCGTCCCCAGAGCCTGCGCAGGCTCTGGTTGGTTCCCCGACCATTCTGTCAGTACTAGGCGCAAAAATGGCGGCACTTGGTAGGAGGCAGCAGGTATGCTTGAATTCATTTGAAATACGCTCGCTGTAGAATTAGATGAAAAAGTTTGCTCAAATTGCTTCTAAGAGCTTCTAGATTTCAAAATTTTCCGGGGGAGGACCCCCGCGCCCCCTAAAAATTCGGTCACTGATTACCTGCTTGTCGACTTTAGCCCGCCCCCCCTCCAACTTTAAATGCGTTCCTACGCCTCTGATTCCAGACAAATAATGCATGTATGATTATACTTTTATCACGTTTATGCACGATCAATGATCAATTCTGTATGTTATAAGAATTAAACGAATCAACAAAAGTGACCTTAGTCCGCGCACGCAGCGGTTGTGCAGTTGTTCATGCGCGTACTGTGCTTTAGGAAACCGGAAAGTAGTTGTGTTTGAGATCACACAGATTCATGGTGCAGCTGAATGCCTATTTTCGTGGTCTTGCTATAAATTAATATCTATTTTTAACTCTATGTATTGCCAGTTTGCCATCACATACCAGACTGACAATAGGAATTTAGTTCAAATGCATGTAGATTGAGGCAGGCTTCCATTTATACATTTCTGTAAATTTTACCTACGGAGCTGCAGGGCATCAAAGATTTTAGAAGGGCAATTTTACCGTACACCTCCCCTCCCCCCCACCCCAACGAAAAAGGGCAAGTTTCGCCCCTGCATGGTCATAGTCGAAACGTTAGTATTTCGTTTAGAAAAATCTCGGAAGTTCACCACCTTTTCGCTTTCTTAAATAGTTTCTTATAGGGTCAATAAACCTATAGCTATCCGTCCCGCAGATATTTGCAGGCCCAACCGATAATGAAATTGGGGCATGGCTTACAATTAAACAAAGAATATATGTTAGAACCTTAATTATTTTACAAAATGCATTATATATTGGTGAACCTACTGTTATTAAAGAAATACCTAATGGTTTCCGTGTTTGGATACTGGAGCTGAACACCGTAAAACACGAGCCGCCGTTGGCGAGTGTTTTTTAGCTTTTCGAAAGTCCAGTAACTTCTCAAGTGTTTGGATCACAGTATCCAAACACGGAAAAACAATTAGGTATTTATTTTATAAATTCTAAGTTTATAAACAGCTTTTTACGAAGGGTAGATCGCGATATAATAGACACTATTGGACAGCTATGTTATGTATTTAGACTCCGTAATTCAAAATCTGTTTTCAGAATTGAAAACAGTTAAATATTGACCGAGATAACGACATACAGTACAAACCAGCATCTTTCTAAAGGGCGTGCGAGGTCTGGAGACCATGGATAGGGAAAATCCCGCAGGGGGGTTAGGATGAAAGGGGTAGGAAGTCACGCTAAGCTAACCGGGGTTTAGGCTTGTGATTGGGGCTTGCATTGAGATTTACGATATATAAATATATATAATAATATATACGATCAGTAAATTTAAAGTGGTTTTACATTTTAGTGAGGGAACACCGACTTTTTCACTTGACTTTATGGTAATATAACTAGTGCTTGTATTAACAGCATGACTGCAATGCAGCTACCTTTGAATGCAAAGTACGTCGATCTCATGTGTTCTCCCATCCTATACTAGTTAATATAATGGTTGACGTTCGGTGGAACTTCGCCGGCCCAAACTGAGGAAGTGAAGTATGGCAATTAAAGAGTTTCCTTTGAGTTGATGACTGTTGTACAAGCCTTTATTATCGCATCTAACCATCAATGGTTAATAACAGATTGTGGTTCTATTGCAAATATTCAAAGTATGAATTGAGGTCAGAGTTTAGCTAAAACACGGTTATCATTTTGAATCGTAGAGGTATACAAGTTGACGACTTTCAACAATCATAAACAGTTTTGCCGTTTATTGCGATGCAAAGTTTCTGGATAAATGCAGCACACAAGGTGAATATTAAACATTGCGGCGAAACCTGAGCTCTACAATGGCAGTTGTGTTCTGTCTGGTGGCTCCCCACTGAGTATATAGTTTAATACATAAGTTTTCAACATGCAGCGTTCAACTTGTCTGGATTGAGCAAACAAAAAGTATTTTAATAGATATAAGACCTGTTGAAAACCCCTTTTTCGTTATATACTATCTTGAGAGAAATTTCTCGAATTTTACTGAATTGCGTGTCACCTCTTTGTTTCCGTCCCAGCGAAGTGTGGTCCACTGTCACTCAAGGATCCTGTTACAGAACAATCGACTATTTTGTATGAAACCCGAGAGGAATGTTTCTCTTGCATGTGGGTTCTGTTCGCATGAGTTAGTTCTGCTAAGTGGTTACCAGAAGTTCTAACCGACCTGGTTTCATTTCTCTCCGCGCAAAGCTGTGAACAAACTCTGTGGTTAGCCCTAGTTATTGACAAAAGGGTTGATAAGATGGAGTTTAGACTGAACCTAGCGATTCTTCTGGTTATTGCGCTGTCTGTCAGATGGGCACAGTCGCAAGATGAAGGTAAGGGTCTTTTTTATACGCTTGGTAGACTGGCGTTTTTTTATACAATCGTTAACATTTGTTCGTTTATCGAAGGGTGAACTTCGATTCAAGTAAATGCGTCTCACTTTAACGCCATCACGTAATATGGCGCAACGAAATAAAAGCCCTATGTAAATCATAGAAGCTTTTATATTGCTTAGGAATTCCTAAAATTATTATAAGTTTATAATAATTTACCGTCACAAGAACTTGGTTAAAGCCGCATAAATATTTGCTCATCTCTTCGCGAAAGTTAAACATACGTTAAATATTTCCTGTGCATTTTCTTTTGTTCGAATGTATCAATGCTTTGCTAGAATTTCGTGTCACTATTTCTACGCGTGTCGGTACCCCAAACGGTCGCATTGTTTCCCAGCAGAAAGTCTTCCCAGCAGCACCATTTGCTGTTATGGACGTTTTATGCGGGACGTAAACTGCCATGATGTATTTGTTTAACGTCTGCATATTGCGGGAGCAACGAATTATTGAAAGAGACTCTATTTTATGGATGTTAGTCAGGGAGTATTATATCACGACCAGGATAACTGAATCATTGTTTGCGCATTGTCAAGCCCGATCAGGTTAAAATTAATGTAGATCTAGCAAAATTATGACTTTTCGGCGCAGATAGTATAAACGACCTGAAATATTGCGCTTATTTGGTGGGACAACAAAGACAGCAGTGTTATGACCCCGCGATTGTGGTATTGGGGTCGCGTTACAGGCCTTGCGTCTGATTTCTTAAATATTCCTCGTAAACTATACCTTATTAATTTCTCGTTATCCATTGCCACGGTCTAAAAATCTCTCGTTTAGCCCATTTGCAGAGGTTTGTGCGTGTTCCATAGCCCAATGACCGAGTGAGAATCGCTGACGTGCGCGTATTGAGCACAATAGATTATTGTACTAGCGCAAAAGCATTCTAGTGAATACCCTGCTCATTTCTTTGATTTGACGTAAAACACGATTCGGAAAATCTGGATATTTGACTGAGAGTTTTTACAGTAATATCTTGGATGACATTGAACACGACAAAATTGAAAATGTTCGAAGATAGAGACTTTTGTTGCACCAGCTCATCATTATAAAGTCGTTTTGGGTGATCCGTTTGAATCGACATATTTGGCGATTTGTGATCTGACAAATACATAAACAGGTTTTTACGAAGGGTATGCACGTTTGCGTAGCTCGTATGTTATGTACAGTGTATTTGGAATCGGTAATTCCAAATCTGTTTTCCGAATTGAAAATTGTTAAATATTGGCCGAGTTAACGTTCAAAATTACGACGAAACGGTCTTTGCATTTATTCACGGCGCGCGAGGCAACGCGCGAGGCGGGCGAGAGGTTATTTTGACATATTTTGTAAGAAGAAAAACCACCATTGTCTGTGAACACCACTATATATTTGAGAATCCAGCATTGGACTGAGTTTATATTGTTGGACATTCTTTGGCTTAGTAATAGTGGAATTTACACATGTGCAAATTGTACGTCACCTTATGAAGTCACTAATAGTTTTCTTCTTTTTTTGTCTTTAGGTTCTGCAGCTGTAAGTACAGATTATATTCTTTATTGTTGAGGGTTGACCATTTGGACCATGTATATTTTCTAATCATGTTTGACATCCTTGATGTGCCAATCTTGTTTTTCAAAATACATGTAAATCTTTTGTTGTCTGCTTACATGCAGTATACAGTAGAACCTGAGTTTTACGACCACCCCTGTTGCCAAGCAAAAGTGGTCGTACTGTAAATGACAGGTGGTCGTAAATGGCAGTTAGTGATGTGACGTCATGGAAAACCATAGACGCTATTATGTTTACGAGTTAGAGTCTATATTCTGTGTTCGCTAGTCGACTAAAAGATGGCTTTATAATTTAAAACCAATATAATATTTCTTAATAAAGAAAGAAAACCAGATTTCGGAAAAAGCACAGTTTGAACAGAGCAGGGTTTGAATTAACGGTGTGCAATGTGCAATTTGCACATCGTTTTGGCCCAAATAGTAAAAGTTGCACAACACTTTTCAAAACGATGTGCAGAAAACAAATAATCTCAGTATTGAACACAAACAAATAGTTCTGACAAACTATAAGTTAAGTTAACAGTCCTATTTCCCAAAGGTTGAAAAATTGTGTGTATTTCCCATAGCCACGCAAAAATTGCTATTAAAATTGTAAAGAAAAGCCATAATCGATTGACGCCATATTTTGCATGTTTGCTCTAAAGTGCCCTGGGAACGAGTCACTTTCCCGCACAGGCCCGCGCAATTTCCAGGAGTTGCCCGCACAAAATGGTGGCCGAAATTTGATCTTAGTCGCACATTTTAGTGATTTTATATAAAACTTTCCAATCTCTTAAACCAACAGGTAGCAATGGCAACCGAAAGTATCTCATGCCGAGCCTAGAAATAGCCAAGAATGGGGGGAGGGGGGCATGAATGCACATCGTTTTTACTTAACTAATTCGAACCCTGGAACAGAGCTTGCTGGGCGATATGCGCGCCGTGAAAGAAAACCCAATGCGTACGTACTTCATCTTTAATCGCAAAAATATTTTATTTACAGCAATTTGATCTAAGAAACTGACTAAAAGAGTAAGGAGAAACGATATATACTGATTCGTATGGACAAAGTTATTGGCGATATTGCGTTATAAACAAAGATGGCGGGTACGAAAATATAATTTACCTCGCCCGCGAGGTTTTCGAACATTTTCAAGTGTTGCACTAAACGCAAAAGCTCATACGATATATTAAATCAAAGATCGTTTAATGGTATACAACATATGTAAACCATGTTAAGCTTTATGTTGTAATAGCAAAGTTATTTGCGATCTCGCACAACAAAGTTTAACCCGTACAAGATTGCAGTAACAAACAAATATTAGTCCAAGCTTTTCGTCAATTTAGAAACGTTTTCTTCAACAATGATAATGGTTTAAGAGCTTGGGATTGTCGCTAATAAGGATATTTATTATGCACTCTCGAAATTCGGTCGCTTACCTATGAAAGTATTTAGCAAAACAATGCTTAAAAAGCAACAATTGTGTCTTCTTGTTCGCACTTCCTGTATTCGCACGTGGTCAAAATTCTTGCTTGTTGATTGTAACGTATTTCGTTTACATAGTGGCAGTTTTAAGTTGAAAAAGTCGCTCAAATTTCGCATTTGGGATGCTAAAAAGTGGTCGCTGATGCGCTATCAAAAAAAGACGAACGCTTATCTCGTAAAAAGTCGCTCATGAAAGGTTAAATTTCGTGTGTGGGACCACTAAAAAGCGGTCGCTGGTCGCGTTAGGCAGGTGGTCGCTCATTCCAGGTACATTTTAACTACAATTTGTCCGTGCCAGAAAAAGTGGTCGTAAACGGCAGGTGGTCGTTAAAAGGGGTGTCGTAAAACTCAGGTTCTACTGTAATTGGCTTTTCGCATGAAAATTATTTGCATGAACATTACGCGCTATTGCCAAAATACTGGTACGCTTTTTGCTTTATATGAGTATTAATATGCTTTGTAGAGGAATTTGTAGGATATACCTTATTGTTACTTATTTTCGCAGAACTTAATTTCATAAAAATAGAACGGCATATTTCGCAGGAAAATTTTGCGATTTGGCAAAAAAATACATTAAAAGGAACTAAATTTTGCAAAAATTGTCAAAATACTGATTTCACGGGTCTTTAATTTCGCGATTTTTTGAAAATCACTTTTGGACTTTAAATTGCATAAATTTTGAAATAACCTATTTTGCTTGAAAGTTTAAATTGAAGCTGTAAATAAGGATGGGTGATGTATTTACAGTGTGTATTATATTAAGTTTCACCTTTAATTTCATTGACAAAGAGCTATTTATGCATGGTTCAATTCTTGCTGTTACCATCCCTCCCAGGCACCCCCATGGTGATTTGCAAATTTTCTATTACTTACTGTAACTGCACTTTCCCTGCCCTTTGTGCAAGTAAAAAAATGTAATCCCACCCCAGGGACAAAATTGACAAAATCTAAAAAAGGTTTTTAGAGAAAGATTTTTCTCTTCCAGCCAGCCAGTCAGCAACAAATGCAAATGATTTTCCAGAGAAAAATTGAAGAAAGTGGTTGCTGTTCAATGCCATCTTTCACCCCAACATCCTTTGCGGTCAGGTTTTATATTTCCCGGCCCCACCCAGGGATACGTGCGGGAGCAGATGGTAAAAAAAATTCCCACCCCTGGGAAGTCAAAACCAACATTTGGCCTGGGGTGCCAGGGGCAGGATGGTAACAGCAAGAATTGAACCATGCATTATATTGACCAATATGGCGTTGGTACAATTCCTGTCTGTAGCTGCAAGTTTGTCACTGTTTTGAACAAATTTGCAGACTTTCAACACTTAATTTTTCAGGCTCTTCTTTTTCTTCTTTCCTGATCCCCATAAACAATTGCGCCTGCATGTAAACAGCCCCTAGCCTGCACACTCCCAATTTTCCTTCCTCTGCAAAAGAAGATGCCTATGGAGGAGGCAGGAATACATGTATATTCACCTAGATACAGCAAATACGGCAAGCACCAGTGCTATATTGTATTAGAACGAACACAGTAAAATACAGCACTAATAGTGAAGTTTTTCACAGCTATACAGTATGTAAATCAATAAAACCATGCTGTCTGTTTTTGGATGTTGAGTCCACATGATCTGCACTGCAATACCAACAGATATGACTGCAATACTGGAACCAAGTAAGGGGACCAGACTCATGACTCTCCCACAATTTTTTACAATTTCAATTTTTTATGCGCTATGGTGTCACTTTATAACTATAGAAATGTTTAGTTAACCTGTACAGTATCTTCACTCAATCATTTTTCAGAGAATATTCTGTATTCATGCAGTGAGTCATTTAAGGGAATCTTTTTAAAAGTCTCTAGATTTCTAGACTACTGTGTAATGTATCATGAGTTAATGCATTTACATCTTCATAAGTTTATTATAAAGTTATAGATATAACCAGTACACATCAAATATCTAAAAAGGTTGGTGTACTGCTGAAATAGCATGTAAGTTGTCTAACGTTTATAAGCAAAGGTCCTTTGTCAGAGAGTGAAAATGCCTTCGCTCGAAACGTTATAGCTAGACAACTTACACGCTATTTTGGCAGTACACCAACCTTTTTAGATATTTGATTTGTATAGTATTTCTACACTGCCTTAACTATGTTAATTTCACTGGACAAAAAGACAATTTTTCTGAAAAAAAGTGGAGTACTGTTAGGCTTGGGCGGTTTTGCTTAAAATAAAAACCGCTAAACCGTCCGATTCTAAATAGACGGCCGGCCAACCTCGACAAAAGTGCCTCAAAAACACCTTTGATGGCATTTTCTGTTACAAGCAGGCAACCACCACAGAAATGTAGCTTAGACTTCGACAAAGATGACTGGGCCGGTTGCCAACAGAATTTTGGGGTTTTAATGTTAAAATTTTGAGGTTTCTTCAGCTGCTTTACACGCTTCGAGTCCGACGGAAATATCCGAGCCGGTTTTTCCCTGGCAACTTGCTTCATAGGGGGTCTTTGATTATGATTGGCGAGGCTGTAAATACCAGCCAATGGGTACGCAGGTTAAGCAAAGTACGCGCGCTTTACGCGCGAGTCAAAATTAACAAGCCATCGTTGAATGCAAATCGTGTCCGCGAAATCAGGCTATATATCATCATAATATCGTATATTTTATTCGTTTTTTTGGTGTATTTAGTTGGTGAGTGTGTCGAGTTGTCGATCAGTTGACTTCGTTTAATTTTAATATACAAACAAACATTAAATTTGTACGAAAAAGCAGCGATTAATATAATATAAAATGGCTTCGACATCGAGCTCTCAGCGTAAACCGGTTAATATAGTATAGTTCCTGTTTCAATTCTAAAAAAGAAAAAGAAAGAGGTTTCGTTAGACGCTTGTCTGTTTTGCCACATATAAATGCTGCAAAAACTCCAGCGATGAACACCTCTTCGTAGTTGTAATGCCAATAATTGTAAAAATCCCATGGACTAACACTAACAGATTGAGATTAATAAATGGGGTGAAGCAGTTACCTGTGAGTCTACATGCATTGCTTTTATTAGGTGTTGTTGGTTTAATGTCATAATAATGGTTTTGATGATTGATCGTTTAGTATTGGTAATTTATGGATACATAACCATGCATATATTTCATTAAAAGCTGAGCTTTCATCTTGTGTTGCTCAGCACATCCCTGATTTTTTAATATGTCTACATTATTACAAAAGATTGATGAATTTGAATATATCACACTTGTGGACGTATATTCAGAATTGATCTAAATTTACAAAATTTTGAACTTACATATGATCAATATAATAATAATTATACCTCAACTGTAAATTGTCTAGTAGACACTAGCTAGGGAGTTAAATTTGTACCACGTGACCGGTCAATATATCACAGAATTATCCCCACCCTGTGGTACAACTCTTTGGTATTCAAGCTTGAATACCATACTAGCTCAAATACCCTCAGGTGCAAAAACCAAAATGAGGCTGTTAACAATGGAGGAACAAGAAGACATTTCACCCATTGTTTCACCTGGAGAATGAGATGACAAGGAAATTCTTCGGTTATTAGAAAACTATTCAAGATTGTTTCGGTATTATATAATTTATATTCGACAAAATATTACCCCGCAGGATGATATAATATTGCTTGGGCTTTGCCCTGACCCTCAGGGTAATATTTTCTTGAATTCCCCTCACTCTAGGTCTATAAATGATCAGAAATAAGATGCATGACTTATGAAATAATTGTTTATTACTTAATAGACTAGAGGTCCAATCCAGGTATCATCATCTATAGAGATTTGCCTTCTTGAGGAATGGACGCTTATGAATTTCCTTGATTTCCTGCAAGAGAGGTTTTCAGTGCAGATAAGTGAGGCTTGTTTCCAGAGCATATATTCTGTGATCCCTTATTCAGATTTGTTTACCAACAGAAGACTTTTCAGTGTGGCCCTTTAAGCATTCAATTAAGATGTTCTTTGAGGAAGACTGTTTGATTTCCATTTCTCACATACTGGTACAGTCTATTTATGGGCAATTTTGAAACCAAAGGCAAAGCAATATAATTTTCACCATTTAAACCAAGCTTATGCAGCAGTATATACATTCTATATTAGAAAGACATTTTCAACATCGGTACTATATGTACTCCTGGACCATCACAATAGCTTTATCATGGAGTGTTGCTTTTCTAGTCTGACATTGTGTATTGTATATGTATATACAGCTTACAAGAAACCTAACCAAATCATCCATTTATAACCAATTGTTCAATGTACACAATACATCTGCGACCAAGACCACTTCAAGGAAGAACTTTATCGCATCAGAAATGATTTGAAATACAACAGATATGCATCCACCCAGACCTTCTGATCTTTCTCACACCAATGTAGTACAGACTGAAAAGCTCAACCAACAACTATTTACCCACAAAGATAAAGCATTGACAAAAAGTCTGGAATTTACCACATTCCTTGAGAATGTGGTTTAGTTTTTAATAAACATTGGAGAAAATGGCCAAACATAATATACTGTCTCTCAAAGAACATCTTAGTTATTGCTTAAATAGTCACACTGAAAAATGTTCTGTTAATTGCCAAACAAACCTAAACAATTATCAATCACAGAATTATTCGGAAACAAGCTTATCTCATCTGCATCAAAAACAACTACTGTACTTATCTCGTATAATTAGGGAATAAATAGAGATTCACAAGTATCAAACTATACGTCAATTCGGGTCAATCTCTGACTTTCAACGATACCTGAACAGCACTTTTAAATATACCATACATGAACTTGCAAATATGGAAAACAAATGTAATCAAACGAAATAGAAGGTAATAAAACTACATAAGTAAGATGTACACATTTACCAAGATGGTAATGTAAACCGATAACAAACAAAAAATTCAGTTCGCATCTGAGGATGTCCTCACCCTGGTCCCAGAGGTAGATGTCCTCAGGAGTCAAGACGAATTAAAAGCTCAGGTTGAATGCATGGTTGTATTCGCTACATGCAGATTACCAAAACTAACTTCAGTACTTTAGCATAAAGGACTTTACCAAAGCTACCAGTTTTAAAAACTAATTAAGCTTTACAAACTTACCCTGTTGTTGCTTTCCTTCGAAGACGAAGTGTTCTGTTTAGGTATATATATGCGCCATGTTCCTTGTTTACTTGTCATTGTGAGTTATGCGAATTAGCGTATCCGAAGTTTCACGCGCGTTGATTGGATAACAGTCTGAAATTAGCCAATCAAAATCAAGCACTGACGTATATTACAATACTCCATGGAATGCCATTCGTTAAAACGAGGTAACTTCCAAGCCGTGATGCGCTTTCGAAAAACACCAATTTTTTAATATTCAAATCCCGAATTAGCGATGGCAACCCCCCATACCTTCAAAAGAAACACTATCCGATAGCATCTGGCGTGGTTGCCTGCTTGTAACAAAAAATGCCATCAACGATAATATTTTTGAACCATGGCCGGCCGTCTAAAACCGGTTAAACCGTAAAACCGGTTTTTCACAATTTCAGAAACTAACGCAATTTCAGTTTTGAACTAATGGCAGGAAGTCAAGGAACGCAATTTCACATTTTTAATAGCGCTTTACGTCATAATTTGGCTGTATACAGAGTAATTATAAAGGACTGCGTAGATCACGGCAAAATATTGAACAAAAAAACGTTCAGCGATAACGAAACGAAATTTTAATAAGAACTAAACAAAATTATACATTGTAACTTGTCAGAAAAAGTCAGAAACGTTTTAAGAATAAAGAATTCACAGGTTTTTAGCCAAGAAAACCAACGTATCACCTTGTGTGGTTTCAGTAGACCGCTTGGCAGTAACAATGTTCCGGCTTGTACCACAAACAGACAAGTGATTTGCGTGCAAGTTTGGCTAACGAAGGGTATACAGCTGCGTGCATATTCGACGGGATGATGATCTCGGAGATGTCGATGTAGGTTGGAAGTATTTCCCCCAGCAGCACGGACTTTCCTCAGGCAAAGCTTGCATGTCGGCAGGTCATTGTCGTTTTCGTCTTGTCTAAATCCGAAATATTGCCAGACAGGAGAGGCAGAGGCCGCAGAAACCTTTTTTGACCGCAATTCGACGTTGACGTTTGTGGCAGCCATGATGATTTGCGCGCAGTGTTATTGTCTGTATATATAATCTGCCAAATCTGGTATCAGTGCGTGGCATGAAATTAAATATGTAATGATGACGGTTTTCCGGTTTTTCTAAAAGCTAAACCGAAAAAAACGGTTTAATAATAAAACCGAAAAAAACCGGTAAACCGCCCAAGCCTAAGTACTGTACATGCCGGCCCATGGAAGCCAGATGCACATTTATTTTAATGTCCAAATTCTGACCATTTACTTAAATTTTGTTTTCTTATTTTTAAAATAGCTCCTAAAGGGCTTTAAAGGAAACCCTGGACCAAGGGTAGGTATTAATTAATAGTTTTATTTCTGTTAAAAGGTCCATTAATTGAGGGTTAATGGACAACACTTGTACCATAGTTACTGTAGTACAGTGGAACCCTGTTAATACGATCACTGTTGGGAAAATAAAGTGTGGTCGTATTAATGGGGTGGTTGTATTAACAGGGTAAGATCAGATTACAGTACAAATCCTTTTCAAATGACATCATGGCACTTACAACTCAATTCTGACTTTCCAGTGACTCCTGGTCACAATTACAGTCATACCTGTACAAGAAAATTCACACTGCCAGTATAAACACAGTAATTTATAAAATAATATTGCAGTTAGGTGCACTTTAATGTGAAAATATCATTCAAATACATTATTTGTGAGTTTAGATCAAATGACTGTTGTGAGGCTCCCTCACATTTGGCTAATGGCACTGTATGTTTCAGTACATTTGCCTCTGACTCCTCAATTGTAAATGCAAATTTTTGATTTAGGGTGGTGCTGGTCAAAAGGGAATTCGTGGAGAAGTTGGAAGTGTTGGCTCACCTGGTAATCTAGTAAGTTTCAATTTGTAATTTTGCTTTTTGAAAGACTACTGCTCAGAAATAACTTAACTGCTGTGTCTTTGTCCAAACCATGTACAATTTATGTTCAAACTACAGTGTCCGGATGTGTCTTGAAGGCAAAGTGGCTGCATGGTTCTCGACTGTTTGTGTTTGGTTATTTCTAAGCAGTACTGTACAGTTTATTAGAAAAGTATCTGCATGATGAAAAAGCGTATGTCAGTTTCAGTGCCACTCAAATGAAACTTAAAGTTTCTTACTGACAAATCATTTGAACAAAAGGTATTTGGATGGGCTGCATAATTTCATCCACAAGAGCTGAAAATAACAGAAACGCTAAAGCCTGTTTTCCACTTCACCATTTCGCTCGCCGCTAGAGAAACATTTCGCCCATAACATAATTTTTTCCCATTTTCATTGGTCGAATGATGTTGTTGTGGAAATATATTATGGTGAAGTGGAAAACGGGCTTAGAAGAAGAAGGCATTAACCCTTTCCCTACTATGCCGCTAGCACAAAAACCACCAATTTTCCTATGATGCCCTATACCACCCAACAAAATTATGACGATTACCCTTCCCCTAGAGAGGCTACTTTGTCTTCTGTTGCTTTAAAATAAATTATCAGGCATATTGGCCATGGTTTGAATTAGTTGAGAAAAAACAATGTGCATTTCCCCCTGAAAATATGACGTTCAGGTTGTGCAAGAAATTTAATGCCAACAGGAATTATAGGCTAGCTAGGGTGCCCTGTTGTTGGATAACTAAAGAAACGATCTCAAGATGTTTAAGAGATTTTGTACGGGCAACTCCTGAATTACACAGGGCCTGTGTGGGAAAATGATTCGTTAGCCTCGAGCGCAGTTTAGGACAGGCACGCAAAAATGGCGTCTCTGGCAAGAACCACGTACCCAGGCTTTTCACCAGCTCAGCGGACTTGCCGGAGCGAAAACCCTGGTAGATGCTGGTCACGTGATCTGCTAAAATCTAGCAGATTTTTAATTAGCGTTGCTATGTTAGTTTAGGGAGGGATGACAAAGTGTTTGTTGACGTTAGTCAAGATATGACAGCTCACCTCTTTGGAATATGTCGATTAATATTATCAATTCTCAAAAAAAATTTACAAATCTTCTGGCGACTTTTACAATGCTTGTCACCTTTGTCGCAGTGTTGGCGATGCAAAGTTTTCAACAAAATTATTTAACCATAGAAATACGGGTTTACTTGCCATAGCAGAAGACATTTATGGCAGGAAACTTTCTAGTGACGACTCATTCCCGCATCTTATAATATGAGCTTCATCGATCACTATGACACACACTCTTTCTTGATATACAGTCGAACCTATTAAGCGGTCACCCTTGGGGATTGCGTAGGTGACCGCTTAATGCAGGGTGACTGACTGCTTAAAGTGGGTCTGATTATTGTATATTAAAATGTGACCTGCTAAAACTCGGTTTATGAATCTGAACAGAAATTAAGGGAACAATAAAAAATAACTATGAACACAAAATAACAATTTAATGCCTAAGTTGTTAATAAATTTACATTGTGTTAATAACAAGATGTGTAAAAATGTTAACAAACTAGGCAAAGAAAAATTGATTCTTCAGACGTAGCTAGACCGCAGAAAAATAGTCTCTGATTAATTTGGCTCAAATCCATCTCCCTAAAAATGGCTAACAAAAGTTCTTGATGTCAATAAAATTGGGCAAAGTTTGTTGAGACCGCTTAATACGAATTCAAGACAATGAAATACTAACTTCGGGACTGTACAAAGGGTGACTGCATCCGCTGAATAGAGGTGACCGTTTACTAAAGGTTACAAAGGTTACTTTAACAGTATTTAAGTTACAAAATTTTCGGGACTTTGCCAAGTGACCACTTAATAATTAATAAAGGGTGACCGCTTAATATGGGGACTGCTTAATACAGGTTTGACTGTAGCTTGCTGTGTAGTTTAAATTATCGACCAAATTTGCGAGACAAGAATGATTCCGTGTATATAAACACAAAGTTGTATAAACAAAATCACATTGAAGCTCTTCAACTTCATTTATATTTCCAATATTTCCTTGGCTTTTTACGTTGAAAATTAATTGATGCTCTTTAATCCCGCTGATGATAACCGTCTGATCGGTCATGGATTAAAGAATTTAATTGCGTTACATGACTGAAACAGCAGCAAACGAATCGCTTTCCATATCAATTACTTGAGTCGCGATTCTTCGGTGATTGCATTCTTTGATGAACAACAACATTGGCAACAGATGGAAAATTAAAGGTGCCGTCAAGTCCGTTCTGCACATGTCCACGTTTCTGTTTACATCGTTTGTTTACAATGCTTATATAAACATTGAACATGAAGTATTGCGAATTTGTTTTCCACGCTTGAGCTTTTCCGTCTAAAAAGCGTGTCAGTTATAAGAAGCTGTTCTGTTCCTAAATGTGGATAATATATCAAACTACCACTCGCGCCTTCGCCACCTTTGATGAATACTCGCTTTCGAACTGTTGCAAATCTATTCTGTTAAAGTTTGTTGACAATATGGAGTACCCCACGTTTGAAATATCACACTTGCGCAGAACGGACTTGACGGCACAAACTGCAACAACATCTCGACTCAAAAATAAACTTTCCAGGCAAATCGCTTGCTTGGGCCATAAAAAAACATTACAATACACGCTTGTGTTTACAGCAACGTGATGACTTCGAAGGAAAACCATCGGCTCAAACGCACACAGCTCGCCGATTCGCTGACACAAAATCGTTTAGCCGATCACGTGACATTTCTTTACGATTTTAATATACGAATTGCGTGGCAGGAGTTTTAACTTAACTTATATTTTGTCAGAACTACTTGTTTGTCTTCAATACTGAGACTATTTTTTCTGCACATCGTTTTCACAAGTAATGTGCAACTTTTACTATTTGGCCCAAAACGATTGCACACCGTATTAATTTGAACGCTGTAGCCAATCAAATGGCAGTTGCTGTGCATAAATTGTGTACTTTGCCATGCTAATACATGATGAGGAACAACTGCATTGTTGTTATCAAAAATATATATTTGTCAAATCAGATATAGCTATCGTTATGGCGCCAAATTCAAAAAAATATTAGCAAACCAAATTTCAAGTGTGATTATGTACATGTATGTTCAGAGAATGCAATTGACCAGTTAAGGGAGTGTATGAATAAATAACTACTGTATCTAACCATTTCTTTTTGTGTGTTTACTTTCCATGTGTATAATACACCCTTACTCTACTGAGCATATATGATTTGATTTGCACTATGAAATTCATAGAGTCCCTCCATTATTGCCAGGAAAAATGAGACATTTTTGTCTCCGGGGGGCCAGTAGGGAAAGGATTAAGACATCTTGATAGCAGCAGGTAACTAATTTCTCCTTTACCTAACAAAATCCGCGGTTAACCTAGGATGATTTGCGGATCATCCGCGGTTGAACCGCTGATCATCCGCGGATCATCCTAGGTTCGACCGCAACCTCAACCGCTGCTGCGCGGTTCGCATGGCGTCATTTCACGAGTGTAGTATCGGAAGAAGTCGATTATTTCTGGGGTTTAGCGTCCTTCCTTCGCATGTTGTCTGCACTTCTTCGAATTGACGTTTGTCATAGCTTGGCAAGTTCGTTTTCAAATACCGTTACCGTGTTTCAATTGATAATGGGAAAGCTATCTTGATACGCGAGGGAAAGAATTGTCTCACTGTCGTCGTCCTTGGGGGTAAAAAAGTCACTTATTTCCGAAGTTTAGCGTCCTTTTCCTTTGCGCGTTGTATTAATCGTTATAAGCAGTTCTGTGTGTTCGACAATCGACAGTTTCAAGCTTTGATATCTAGCAACAATGGGAAATCTATCTCGATACGCGAGGGAATACGAATAATTACTTTCTTCTTCTGGAGTGCAGGTTACTAAAATTACAGATCTGCTTCATTAGCTTCAAAATCAAGCGGAAGGAATTAAAACGTCGAGATCTGCTGTCAACTTGTTTCTTTCCGGCCCCATAGGCGATATCGTCGTAGTGGTAGTCTTGATGATGTGCAGTTGCTAAAGAATGAGACAGGCATGGAGCGCGACATTGTTTTTAAGCGCAGTGTATCAAAAGTCATAGTCATACTCTAGAAATAGTACCATTCGCGACAAACATGCATTTTTCCACCACAACGTTCCCACTGGCCACATCTCATGCACGATTGCATTCTCACAATACTGCTCTGTTTTATTTTTGTCTGAATATGTAAGTTTGTGCCGCATATAAATTACTAGATGGTGATATAAACGCCGTGACTCCGTGTGTGGGTCCGTTCATGCGAAGCATTCCAAGCTCTGTTTCAGAATCATTCTGAGGGAAACATGAAGTGTAATTTTTTGATTTTTTATAAAAATGTATTCATGAAATTTTCTATTCCGAGACTCGCTATTGCCACAGACGACAAAAAGGACACTTGCCTGCTTCGCTACTGGCACTGTTGACACTTGGCCTGTTCTGTCACTGCTGACATGCATTTGGTCTGCTTTGCCACATTGACACTTGGGCCTCGTTTGCCACGCTTGAAACAAAACTGTGACTGCGCACATGGATTGCTCAATATCAATTTTCAGGTAAAAGTGATAAAGTTGGACTGCAAAAGTGGTTAATGAAGTGGTTAATGGTGACCATCTTCTTGCAGTTCTAGGGCGGTTTAGCCTGACAAAATAAATCGGACACTCGTTGATTTGTTTACAGGTACTTGTCCGGTGACACTCTCTTAAAAGTTGTGTACTCCCTCGTGATTTTATAGTATATATTGCATGGCGGTATTAGTTTTATAGTTCACATAAGAGCAATCAGTTACATACATAAGAAGCATGTCGGATAGCAATACCAATGATATAGTTCATCAAACAATATTTTTTAACGTAGTACGGATTTGGAGTTTTGAAACCTGTCAATGGACCATCACCGCTGAAGTGAATATTACTCCTTTTTCAAATTTTTGGCTTGTGTCCGTGTTTAGGCCCGTTTCAAACGTCGAATTTATCATGTGTCGAATGCAATACTTCGCATTATATGCACGTGATAAGATTGACCGCAATATTATTTTAAAGTTCGAGGTTCGATACATGATAAGTTCGACGTTTGAAACCGGATGAGTATAATATAATATACCAGGAGTTTAAGAAACATTCGACAGCAAAACATGCCGTTGGGTCAATATACGGCTTGAAACACAACAGTAATAACATAATCGTAAATCGTATCAAGATGCCCGTTAAATTTTCTTCTCCTAAAATGCTTTCACGCAATAATAGTTATTTGGTAAGACTGTTTCGGGAGATTCCAACATAACAGGCTTTGTGCATTTGTACCAATGTCGTCGTTGTCAGGAGTTCAACCTCGAAATCATTATACATTGTATGCAGAATACAGAGACTAACAAGAATGACTTCAAAACTGCGTTAATAATTTCCTTTGTTTTGAACTTGCGGATCCAGGATTTTTCGTACGTTAGTCAAAATTTTCGTTTGTGAACATTCGGGGGGGAGGGGGTACGGAAATTTTCCCGGGGGGATGATTAGATTAGTTATTAAGACTCACACTAGATCTTTTTCGGGATTTTCGGCAAATAAAACGTGAGGTGCAAAAATGACTGTTTCGCCCAATATCAGGGCTCATCAGCAATAATAATATATAGTTTACACAAAGTTACAAACATGACATCAGTCAATATATCTAAGGCTGTTGATTAAAATATGAATTTCATCAATTGATGTCTATCACAAATCACAGTGTGATTCTACCTCCTCCGCAGGCGTTTTTTGGGGCGTTTTTTGGGGCGCGGGCGGGAGAAAAAAAATTGCGGGCTAAGCGAGAATAAACGCCTGCCGACTAATGATTTCAAGATGGCGAAGCATTGACGTGTCGTACTCGAGATCGTACATATTTATAGGCGTATTGAAAAGCAATTTATTGAGGAAACTGTTGGGCATTAAATAGTTAAAACAACTCTCCTTTTTACCAGCAAAGCGCTAAAATATTGAAAAACTATGGCCCATTTCTTAAAAACGAAGCGACAACTGGTAATTTGCTACTAAACACAAAGCATGAAGGCAACTCAGCATATCAACTAAATAATGAATCATTAGCATATATATTATTTAAAATACATGTAGCATGTCTAATAAAGCATATTCAGTTATACATACATACAAACAAACAAAAACAATGCAAAACACAACCTTTATTAGTATATAAAATATTGTACTTGAGACGCTAATATCACTTTAATATATCTTGTTTTAATCTATACATTGGGTTCAATTAAACACGTTCAAGTTTACAATGGGCAGCTGGTCTACATTTTGCGCTAAATCGTAGAATACCCGTCCAGCACTTTCGCTATTTGTATCTGTTGACAGTTAGTAAAAGCACGGTTAGTAAAAGTGATAAGGGTCAAATTACGCAAAGTTCATCATACACAATTCCTTCGTTCTATATTTTAAACCATTTAATTTGATAAATGTACACGTACACACAAATATAAACCTTCGACATTATATTTAAAGAGATTTTAGAGCAACCTGGTTTGTATTTCTGCCTTTAAATGCGGTTTCAAAAGTGGACGGGTATTCTATAATTGCTCCGACTATGTCAACATCACTGTCTATCACTGCTGTGCATGAAATCTTCGAATTTCTGAATCTCTTCCTCGCTGCTATCCGCCATAACTATCCAGATATAACCAGAATGGCCCGATAAGACTTTACGAGGCGTTTCAAGTTTCGATGGGTCGTATTTCAGCAGATATTTATGGATAACCCGAAGATCGACACTACAAACCCGAAGATCGAACATTAGTTGGCAGGCGTTTCTTCGTCTTTTCTCAGTTCTCAAATTTCGCGCGCCCGCAATTTTTTCCGCCAGCGCCCCTCCCCCAAAAAACGCCTGCGGAGGAGGTAGGTGTGATTAATCACATCTGAACTAGAGATCGTATTACACCAAGCCATGTGGTCTAACCAAGTCAACAAGACACACTGACACAGTCCATATACATTTATATATGGATAATAGATATCCAAATCAAAATGTTAAACTAATATCAGGCGACAAAAAGCATAAACAAAATGCCTATACTACAGTATATATTGGTTCGGCTGGGTTCACGGTATATAAGTGAAATATTTAACATTAATAAACTTTTGACCGCAGTAATATGCTAATTTCATAAACGATCATGCCAGCCGGTCATGGCGCACAGATTGTTCGGTTAATACAAGTCCACAACTATTATAATAAGAATCAAATTTAGTTAAAATAGAATATATTATTGCTGTACAAGACTTATTTTTCCTTTCCCGAACATACTTCGGGATGAAAGATTCGGCACCAAAATTTCTACTCAGGCAGAAGCTCGTGTTGTTGATGACTTGATAGCACTGAACAGCTCTTCAACAGAACTCTTCGGGCAAAGCGTCCATTCGCTTCATCAGATCAGCGTAAACATCTTGAAGATATGGCCGATCGTTTCTCTCAAACGCGGACTGCACAGTCTCGTAAATACTACAAGACTGCACTATATTCGCTATTTCGCTTTTATATTTCTGTGACACTTGAAATTGAACCTCCGCGTTCAAGCTGCGATCAGAAAGGCCACTGATAGTCTGCGAAAGCAGACTCTGTCCTCACCCCCCCCTGATGCATATGATCGATCAAAAAATGTAGCCAATGAGAATTCGCATATTTTTTGAATTAGCCAATCGGATAGCTTGTATACGAGCCCCTGATCCACAAACCGATCAGAACTCCCCACAGAACGATCAAAAAGCAAATTGGCCAATCGGATGGCTGGAATCAGACTACAGAGCGATCAAAACTCACGCAAAAGACCGCTGTTCTGTGACTTGATATATTATATACTTTATCGGAGGCCTTGCCGCTGTATGAAACTTGATAACTGGACTACAAATTTTGAATATTAATGTATTTGCTATGGACCGCAGTTTGAATTAATAAACTCAATTAATTAACTGCGCAATTTTTACCTTAGTCGCGTGATCGGTTTGACTACCCCTAGCTAGATCCGCCCCTGACGGCAAGTAATTGACGTCCGCATCATGTCTTTCCGCTGCCGGATTTGATCGGACGAACTCGGAACCCGAAGTGTTCAGTCCACCGTTGCGGTTAGATGTGTAGACCGCAACCTCACCGCAACCTCACCGCATCTCCACCGCTACCTCACCGCAACCGCAGTGTTAGGTTACTTCTGACTGGTACTGAATCAATGATGACTAACAGCATACAGTGTAGCTGATAGCTAGACACAGTGGAAGAAAGCTGATTTTAAACAACAAGCAATAAAGTTTATTGATGAAAAGATGGGATCTAACGACACATGTTGGTGTGTTGATAGCCCATGTTGATTATTCATGTTTATTGTTAAAATCCTATCACTGCAACAATTCTTTGTTGCAGAGTTCAGTTTTTAATAATCGTGACAGCTTTTGTCATACAAAACAAAAATTTAAAATATTATAAAAATAATTTATAGAAAAAATAGAAATAAAATTAACTTAGAGTGCTTTAACCTGCAACAAAATAGCTGCAAAATAGTAATAAAATAATTCAAAATACATGGCGAAAATTAGTAATAAATTAATGGAAAATAGCTAAAAAATAGTAATAATATTGTGGAAAATAGATGAAAGATAGTACCGGTAATAAAATAATGGAAAATAGTGTACATGGAGTATATACAGTATATAACAATTATATATAGAAAATGCACACAGAGAGCTAGAAAACAAGCAGCTACTGTAGGTCAGTTGATGCACTAATTAATTAATTTACGTAACATCTCATAACGAAAATAATGGGCAATATAAATCATATACTAGATACTATACTAAAGATGTACATGTTTTATACTTGATGTCTCAGACTAAAATACCAAAATGGATTGCATGCGGATCGCACGCAGACGCAGTGTTACGTATTTTTGAGCAACTACTGTATAAAAAATCACGTGGAATGTTATTTCCATTGTGGTTAACAATTGCTTTGGTGGGTTAAATAGTGGGCTAAACTAGGCTGATGCAATATCGATATTTTCGATAATTATCAATATTTAAAAATATCGATAATCGATAAATCTATATTTTACGCATATCGAGAACATCGAAAGTTTCAACTTCACAACTGTCTCTCAAAAACACGACACACAAGTAAATTTTTTAGAATCATTTTGGCAATTATTGTCGTAAAGTTGAGAAAACCACATGACAACATCTGATATTATTCAGGTGACGAGAGCTTATTGCGTTTAAAAGCGCTTAGCGGCAGTCCTGCAAAACAAAAGACCAATGCCTCCCATAGCTGAGACGTGGGAAGGCAACTAAAATGGCGATGTAAGCAAAGTATATTATGCATGCTATTTCGAACCATGCCAACAAACAATCTTTCCATGAAGGCTTGTAAACACAGCAGCCCAATGTCTCCATGAGATCAAGTTGAAAAAGAAATCAGCCGATATCTACAATTTCCGTCAATTCATAGAGATGATGATCCACTCGAGTGGTGGAGTCGTGCAGTCGTATGAGATTTCTCTCTCCTTTCCCAGTTTGCACAACTATATCTGGTGATTCCAGCAAGCAGCACACTGACTGAATATTGATAATATCGACTATATTGATATTTATGGAAATAAGAAAACTCAATTTATCTGCCGTTTTGTACAGTAATTGTGCATGCACGGAAGGTGCAGTAATTGTGCATGCACGGAAGGTGGCATACACGCATATAACAAAAAACAACAAACGCAAATAAGTCAAAAAGGTTAACTCTTGCACCCAGTGTGATAAATTTGGTTACTAATTTTATCCTAACTCGCCCTGTCAACTTCCCTGTGGGAGAAAACCCACGACTTTCGGCAGAGTGTTGACCAACTCTTTCCACGTGCGATCAAATGTCCGGGAGGCAGTGGCCCTGACCACTAGACCACCGAAGCCCCATGCTACATGTTACTGCTAGTCTGGTTTCAATATAAATATTTCTTTCAGGGTAATGCTGGTTCAAGTGGACCCAGAGGACAACCTGGTCCACCAGGTGCGCCAGGTCAAGGAGGAGGTGCCAGCGTTGGGGTATGTATTTTGAAATTGTTTCTTATTTTCCAGTATATATTGCATGTAGTACCAACCAGGGCCTTTTTTAACTATTTTAAAAATTTTCTAACTTTTCTAACCCCCCAGTCCCCCCTTGTGCGATTAATTTAGTCCTGGTCATGTGCACTGCGTGGTTGATTTGCGTGTTTGAAGACTATATTTCGGCCACTATAATAGAGACCTTTAGATTTGAGAACGAAGACGAGTTTACCATTGCGCATGGTTCTTTTCCATTGTTGTTTCTCCACTGCGCAGAAAAGTTTGTCCTCGTACTCGTACTCAATCTAAAGGTCGCTAATATCTCCTGGACGCTTTCATTGCGAAGGTTATCCGAGTCGTTCTGTTCTAACATCTCCACCTCTATCACTCGTGCTGCTTTTCTCTAATATTCTGCTTCTCCTAAACGTGTTTTCACTCGAGATTTTAAACTTCATACGCAAAGTACTGCAGGAAGCTACAGTAATCTCGAGGAGAACACGGATTACTAGTAAAAGAACGATATAACGACATGAGAATATTGCTTTCAACTTCCTTGCGACATGTGCACATTGAAAGTTTTCGATTTGGGATCAAAAACTTGCAACGCAAGTCTGCAACGGGTGTGGAGATTGACAAGTGTAAAATAACAGTCGCCGTAATTTGTGCGGCAACATTTGTCCCCAAGTTTTATCAATACAATTATTATATCATGAATACAGGTGAGAAAACGTTTCAAAACGCAGGACGATAGTGTAAACTATCCGACAAGTCAATATGTGTCGGCGAATGACACCGTTTTTTAAATAAAAATTCTGGCATGGGAAACGTCACTATACGTCACTAGTTCCTGGCATCCTGCCACATTTAAATTTTGCGTTACTTCGCAGTCAACATTTTAACAGAAATTCCTCACACAATTTGCCGCCTTTGCATGCCGATTGTTCCGACACTCGAATTTACTACACCTCAGTTTAAAGGGGAAGTGTACCCAAAAACTAAATTACTTTTAAATAAAAGGCCTTTTTACAAGAGCAGATAACGTAAAACTATTAACATTTCTAAATATTATACTTAAAGGCCTTTTATTTAAAAATAATTTGTTTTTTTGACTACAGTTCCCCTTTAAGGCCATCCCTACTGTTTCTTGAAAGGTGGCAAAAATGCAAATTTCAATCTCGAAAAGGGCCCATGGATATTTTGGAAAAGATTGAAACTAAAGCTATGCATAGAATAACTTTCAGGGCATCAAATACTATTTTCATCTGTTGCTATGACAACAGTGACGTTTCAAAATGGCCGAAAATGAACATTTAATCTAATTTATTTCGACCCCCGATTTTTTTTGCATTTAAACATTTCTTTTAGTTTAATTAATGAATAGGCAAATTTAAAAAAAATTCTGTGGATCCAATTTTTTAAAAAACTAAAAAAACATGATTTTTTTTGTGTAAAATAATTGGATCCAAAGAATTTTTTTTAATCTGCCTATTTATTAATTAAACTAAAAGAAATGTTTGAATGCAAAAAAAAATCGGGGTTACCGACTCGTTTGCGAAATAAATTAGATTAAATGTTCATTTTCGGCCATTTTGAAACGTCACTGTTGTCATAGCAACAGATGAAACACTTTAGCCATTAATAGTATTTGATGCCCTGAAAGTTATTCTATGCATAGCTTTAGTTTCAATCTTTTCCGAAATATCCATGGGCCCTTTTCGAGATTGAAATTTGCATTTTTGCCACCTTTCAAGAAACAGTAGGGAGCCACCTTAAGCTTTCAAAAAACAAACGCTTTCAAATTGTTCCTGTAGAGGAATTATCTAAAAACGTTCCAGTGACTTTTTTAAATGTTTTTATTCTTTTTGCAAATAAGCTCCGCGGCAATGGATGTGAACGTGCGACGTTCATTTGGGAGCGGCGCTTATTTGATATCAGCGCTAAATCGAGAACTTCGATAAACATGATACCGATGTTTCACGAGGAGGAACTTCGGTTTTCCGTCTGTCATGCTCTCGGATGCAAGACAGACGCTACATGGACGCTAGACGAATGCAGACGAGACGCTAGACGGACGCCAGACGAACGCATACGAACGCATACGAGACGCTAGACGAACGCAGACGAGACGCTAGACGGACGCCTAACGCATACGAGACGCTAGACGAACGCATACGAGACGCTAGACGAATGCATACGAGACGCTAGACGGACGCCAGACGAGACGCTAGACGGACGCCAGACGAGACGCTAGACGAACGTAAGATGGATGCCAGACGAACGCAGACGAGACGCCAGACGAAAGCAGATGAGATGTTGATAACTAGTATCGCGTACAAAATCATACCGGTAGAGTGCTCAATGATGAAGCAGAGCAATATAACATGAAAACACAAGTTTTCTTTATAAAGTGAACTTTATTCTTGATTGAAGTCAAACTTGTGTTTTCATGTTATATAATATATATATATATTTTTATAATTGTTTTATTTTATTCTATTACAGCAAATAATCTACAGACCAGGTCCACAAGTAAGTATTAAATTTGTAATATTATGGAGAGTTGCTCTGGAAACCTTTGAAAATAAATGCCTGAAATTTTAAATTTTCAGCAGTATCCAAGTGGGATAAAAGGTTTCTGAATCTGGTACCCCACATTTGGATACTAAACTTGCAATATCTAAAATTAAATAAGATTTCTCAAATTCTCACCGGTTAGTATCGGAACTGGGGGCTGGGTTCTAGAGAGAACCAGTGAGCTGAACAAGCGTGCTAACATTTCAGCTCTGAATCTTGAAACTGATCCAAGCTCAACCAGCTGCCAATATTCATCTCACTGGGACATGGCACTAGAATATAAAATATAATTAAAACGTCTGCCATAACAGCATTACCTAGTGCACATAAACCCCCGCCAATTATAGGCTCTTGGAAAGACCACTACAAGGCAAGAATAATAGATCGCTACAAGGCAAGAATAATAGGTGGACTAAATGGGGGGTACATGAGCCATAACGGCAATACCAACTAGCCAAAACAGCCAGTACTGCCAAACGGCTTGATAACTTGGCCTTACCACGATGTCTAGTTTTCGGGACATGCATGCGCAATTTAACCCCAGAGTAAAATTAACCATAACTGCCAACTGCCGAACGGCTTGTGAACTAAGTCACAGGGATGGCTATAAATGCCAAAACAGCCTTAATTAACACTAGCGAGCCAAAACGGCTTAGAATTACATTGCTATAACAGCAATTTTATTTGTTCTATAGAAACATACATTTAATGAACAAATTTAAAGCCAGAGTAAATGTAATACATATGTGTAAAAAACCTAATGAATACAGTACACCACTAAAAACAGTTATTCAAGCCCCTGCCATCATCAAACGTTTCGTAATGCTTGGCCAAGTACGCTGTAGTCCACGAACTCCTTCCGAATTCTGAGGGACCCAGTCAAGGTGTATCAGTGCCAATGCCATAACAGCTGCACTGTTTCCATCATCAAACAACATCACGCAGTACCCCACCAACTCTGGTGAATAAGTACCGATGCCATAACAGCTGTGCTTATCTCCAATCCCTCCCTCGAGCAGTTCAGAAAGTCAAACAAAGTCCAGTCTCAGGGCCCATAACTCGAATGGTGGCATTCCGTCTGTAAATATATTGCCGGAAGCTGACTCATATAGCGAGAGGTTCAACCATCCCTTCACAAATGTGCTGCAGGTGCCACTTTTGTTGATGAGTAACGGCCACCATGGCGCTGAAGGCCAGTGCGGTATTAGTAATGTGCCATTTACCCACACGCATGTGACGAACAACTCTAGGAATAAGATAAGTAGGTGGGAAAGCCAATGTTCTCACCCGCCCATGATACTGTGAAAAAACACAATCAGAAAGAAACCCACATCCTGGGTTTAGATATCGGCTGGAAAAACGTGGTCCCTGTAGTTGCTTGGTTTTCATGTTAGCGAAGCGATCGTACATGTACGTGTGAGGCCCCCAAAGGTCATCGACAGCCTGGAAACAGGTAGGGTCAAGTAGCCTGGACAAACAGCAGCATCGTTTAAATCACGGCTGACCTATTCAGCAGTTAGCTGAATATTATGTTGCCTGCATATCTTGTAAATCAAGATAGCTTCCTTGTGCAATTCTGGGTGTTGGCTACCAACGGACATGATTCTTTCAGCACCCTGGTTGTCTGTCCTGTGTCTCACCTCCTTTCCTTCAAGTTGTGAAGCCATAGACTCCAATACCAATCTTGCCGCTCTCAGCTCCCGAAACGTTGAGCTTCTTGCACTTTCTTCCTCCGACCAGCTTCCAACGGCTTTCTGCTCACCGAGCTGAACAGCATATCCACCCCACGTCATGTCGCTTGCATCTGAATGTGTCAGTACTTCGATTTTCGAATATGTCAGTACTTCGATTTATGATGACCAAATAGGTTGCCCGTTATTTTCAAAATTCTCGCGCCAGAACAAAATTTCGTTTCGCGCCTCCGACAATTGTATATTTTGATCCCAGAAAACAGATTACTGGATCACCCGGTATAACTCTCGTGTCCAGAGACATACAATTGGCCCAAGGGCTAGCCCCATCGAGGAGTAAATTGACCATCCAAGACCTGTTGAAGCATATCCTTAAACGCCAGAACGCGTCGCTCAGGGACAATAAACAATCCGGAGGCCAGGTTTATTATAAATCCCAAAAGCTCTCCACACTGAACTGGTTCCCACTGGCTCTTTTCATCATTGGCCACAAACCCACTTGCTCGTACATCCTGTCGAACTTTCTCTGAAGTTTGCTGGGCATCTTGGAAGTTGTCCTCTGCCCTTGCACCATCTTCCAAGTATGTAAAGAGTCGGAAACCTTGTTTCCTCCAGTGTTTAACCAATACTTTCTGAGTTTCTGGATCTTTGTAAATAAAAAAGGTGCAGACGCTAGCCCAAAGGGGAGAACAGTGAATTGAAAATATTTTTTCTGCCCATGCATCACCCATGCACATCCAAGGAACTTGGTGTGGTCTGGAAGAATTTCCACATGGTGGTAGCCACTCGTATAATCAAACTCGAAAAACCAGTCACCTTTCTGGAATAAATCGCCTGCAGTTCTAATGTCTTCGTACTTTATTTTGTAACCCTAAGGTGCTTGTTGATATACCTCAAGTCCAAAATTAGTCTAGACTTCCCTGATGTATGTATTTGCTACAACACCAAGAGGACTACAGACAGTTAAATCAGATGCCTCGACTTCCACAAGTGCCCCGGAGAGAATAAGTTTTTCAATCTCATTAGTAACAAAATCAGCATTTTTTCTAGCACTAGCAAGGTTGTTCACAAACGTTTTCTCAGGTTACTCAATGAAAGGTAAACAATAACCGTAACGAATAACTTCTAGAATCCAACGACTGGCTCGAATGTCCTGCCAGAATTTTTGGTTCTCACGCAATCTTCCCTTAACTATGGATATTAAATATCCAGATTTTCCATGTAACAATTACTCTCAATTGGTTCTGGATCAACAAAATTAACTGACTCCGTTTTGGCTAATGTTTTGACCGCTTGATGTTGAACTTGCGACCACGTGTCTGGCATTGGCTGAACGGCACACTCTGGTTTTCCGCAACGAAACACGTAACACCGCGGTTGTCACGAGGTGGGCGATAAACGAGTTTTCCCGTCTTGAATGGCCCCGAAGATGTTTTCTCGCAATTAGGACTCGGCCTTTCTGGTGCACGAGCGGGCTGCACGAGCGGGCTTTTCTCGCTCTAAAACGCGAAGCCTCAGCCTTCTTCTCGTTTCGCAGCGATTTGCTTTCCTTAATAGCTCTCTTTATTCGTTTTTCGTCTTCCGAATCGCTTGCCAGTGGCTCGGTTGTGTAGCAGTGTGCCGCATCCCAGCCGTACTTCTCGGCGAGCAAAATATGTTTATTTCGCTCTATAAGCACCTTCTTACGTTCGGCGATCTCCCTCTCAATCTCTTCAGGGTTGTGATATTGCTTTATATTCCCTTCGAAACGAAACTTTTTCTCCACGACCTTTGCAGTTGTTGTCGAACTGCATGCCACGCTCGATTTCGCCACAATATCCTATTTGAGCCACAATATCCTATTTGAGCGTTTTGGTGTTGTTGGTTCAATAATTATTTAATAGCCCAAGTTGGTGGTTCTTCGGACGCAGATGAAGACCGACGGCTGCGTTGACTATGCTCGCTTCTTTCCCTCGAATGGCTTGATCGATTTCTCTCATCTTGGCGAGCGTCGTTTCCCTTCTCGCGGCCGCTACGACCTACGTGAACCAGGACTCTTGTTATATGATTCTAGCCGTTGTACTGCCCGGGAAGCGTTTCCGGACGACCGCTTATCCTTTCCCATAGGACAAACAGCAAGAGAATACTTGAATAAATTTAAATTAAACGCAACAACGAAATGTGCTCTGCGTAACCCGCACCACCTCTAACACCTGATTATCATCACCCCCCCCCCCCCCCCCCAAGCAGTGTGTGAGAAAACATCCCAATTCTTAATTGCATAGGGAAGAAAGCTGTCTTGTAATCGTTTATTTCTACATTTCACAAGAGGAAAAGTCCGGGGGCATCTTAGCGATACTTGTGGTTAACACGAGTTGATAGAATATCATGTATACGACTAGAATTATCTAATACAGATGAGTAAAAACTACAAGTGAGTGACTCATGTCGTTCATTAAGTGTAACTAGACTGAGTTTTAAAAGACTGAAAGAGCACTCAATAAGTTGTGCATGTAGTTTGCCTCTGTGCACACGTATGTTACATGCAAACTACCCTAGCAGTATACGTATGATATTTAGATTTTTTATGTGTGCATTTAAAACAAAATTATAAGATATTGTAAAGTGATCAGAATGATTATGTAATAGACTTTTTCAACAGCAAGGTGTTGCTGCCATGGCCTTCTGACGCTCTGCACAGTTTTTGTGCCCTTGACGTTTATGGTGCATTTGTGCCACCTTTTATGAATTTACATTCTTCCTCACAAAAGCCAATAACTTTTATTATTTACACAAAAATAAAAGTAAAGCACAAAAATAAGTTTTTAGGATGCAGCCCCTGGTTAAATGTTACTAGTACTGTGTATTCTTAACATATTTGAGTTTCTAACTCTGAATTGGCTATGTTCTGTACTGTATATATAATTAAGGTACATGGCATGATAGATAATCAATTAAGATTGTCATGTAGTGTATATAGTACTATATGTATTTTAATTTTATAGGGTTTACCAGGTCCTAGTGGCGCTGATGGGTCAGATGGCAATCCCGTAAGTTTTTTGTTACTTAATTGTATAATTATTGCTAGATATTGCAAATGGGCATCCATTATAGATATTGTAGCATAGATATTGCTAATGGCTATCCATTAGAAATATCTATAAAATGTTGCTTTGAAACAATCATTGTTATAGTACAAGGTGCGTAAACATATCTTGTAAGTTGTAAATTGTCAAAATCAGCCTTGTACAAAATACTCACAAGTGTCAAATTCACATTTTATGCATCACCTGTGAATTGATTTATTGATTGTTATTTTATACAAAAAACTAAAGCTGCATATTTCTTCAAATGAAAACTGTATCCAGAAAATAAATTAGTTTGAAATAAACGGCCTTTACTGTAAGTATAATGTTTATAGAAATGTTAATAATTTTACAGTAATATTTATCTTATTTCGTTCATCAAGATTGATGTACACCAGTGGTTTTCTTTTCAATATTGACGTCATTGAGTGCTTGTTTTTTGTTCCTTGCACTCAAGTGACGTCAAAATTGAAAATAAACCCCGGGCCTGGTCGCTGGACCTCGAGTCTGAGCCGTCGAGCAAACACGAAAATGGCGGCATCCAGAAGGATAAAATACGAGAATAAAAACGTAATTTCTCGACTACAAGAGCAGATATAGCCTGCGTGAAAGACTCTACATTCTGGATTGTAGAGTCTGCACTCTGCCACAGGGAGCCCAACTCTGACGCCTGTGATGTGTTTCTCTATTTTATTATATATTATGGAAATTCTGATGTTTTATATTTAATATTGAAAGAAAGCGGTGCTTTATGAGACCGCGGCGCTTATGTGAATAGTGCACGGCCGTACACGCGCGGTACGGTGGTAATCTGAAACTCAAAACAGCTGTCACTGGGTGCCACTTGAATACGCGTGACGATCACTGAAATCTGAGACGATACAACACTCATGTGCGGGAAAACACACGCGATAGATCTCCTCTTCTCCGCGCGTGTTTTATCACACAGCGGGGCACGCGTATTCACGTGGCACCAGTGAGAGCTGTTTCGAGTTTCAAATTACCGCCGTACCGCACGTGCAGCCGTGCACTATTCAGATAAGCGCCGCTTTCTTTCAATATTAAATATAAAACATCAGAATTTCCATAATATAGAATAAAACAGAAAATACCAAGAAACACATCACAGGCGTCAGACTTGGGCTCCCTGTGGTCTGCACGCAGGCTAGAGCAGATACCGTAAAACTATTAACGTTTCTAAACATTATACCCTCTTATGTAAAAGTAATTTATTTTTTGGCTGCATTTAACATAATTTATTCAAGCATTTCGAGGAGATACCCATATTGAGTTGTGATCCCATATAGCATAATTTTAACTTTGTGGAGATGACCCCATATAATTCTACTGCTTATTTACTTTACGTTTTTGTGATTAGATTTTATCTTTAACCAGAGAACTTAAACTGTTACATTCTTACAGAATTTTACACAACATTTTTTTAGATCTTCAGCCTAATGTACAGTAAATACTGGTTTTGAATTGATTCTAAGTAATGACCTCCATTGTAATATATTCTCAGTATTTTACTGGGGTAACATGGACTTAGGTACACTTTCGAAAGACACATCAGCTTGTATTGTAGAAACATATAAAACAAAATACCGTAGAATCTCGAAAGTAACCGCCCCCCGAAAGTAGCCGCCCCCTCGAAAGTAGCCGCCCCCTCGAAAGTAGCCGCTTTTTTAAACAATTACTACGAAAACCCGAAAGTAGGCGCCCCTCTTAAAGTAACCGCCGCCTCCGAAAGTAGCCCCTTCCGATGTCTATAATTATTGTATAAATACGTTGTAACATCTGTTTAACAATTTATTTTGAATGGCGTGCTTCTGTACTTGTAGGGTTCGTCACTCTGGATTAAAACATGTATAAACCAGTAAAATAAAATATTCAGGAATTTGAGACAGTAGTTACAAGTTTGTCTTTGTCATCGTTCAGACGTCCTCTTCCATTTCGGTATCTGAATATTCGGTATCGAGTACGGTAAATTACTAGCATTAGATAATAAGTAACAACTCTTATATGTAATTTAATCAAAATAAAACAAAACTTTGAAACGCTGTGCAAAATGTACAGTAGTGTTAAAATTTGGCCGATGCTAAATAGCAACCCGAAAGTAAGCGCCCTCCGAAAGTAACCGCCCCTCCGAAAGTAGCCGCCCTTAGAGGTCACTAATTTCCGGGCGGCTACTTTCGAGATTCTATGGTATTGTACAGTACTAATGTATCGATTGTATCTTAAGTGCAGTTTTCAATTCCCTCTTTTGATTACTCTTGTAGGGATCTAATGGTGAAACTGGTCAAAATGGATATGTTGGTGCGAGAGGCCCACCTGTAAGTGTCTTTGTGTGCAATCCTGTACTATCTGTATTTACCAATTTAAGCATGTATTATTAGCTGTTTATACAGAAGGGAGAAACAACACTTCCATACACCAAATGCTTTCTAATTGTAAAACTATAATGTTTGCATAAATACTATTCTTTCAACTAGGGAGAATCAGGAGAGCCAGGTGGAGCTGGAATACCAGGAGTATCAGGGGACGAGGTAAGTGAATGCACATTAATATAATGCATTACACACTAGAGGTGTGCATCGGATCGGATTTGACAGTTAGAATCCGATAATTGATTAAAAACTAAATCCGAGTCCGATCCGATCCGAAAAAAATATATCCGATCGATCCGATCCGACGTCAATAAAACATGTCGATCCGATCCGAAAAAATCCGAACTGAATTTATATCCTTTTCAATCAAGTCAAATGTTCCCTAATTCCTATTTTTAGGTTTTAAAACCAAACATAAACATTAATAAATGATACGATCAACTGTAAAACGTTTAATCAAATGAAATTTGTGCAGAAATTAGATAATTACAAAAAATAAGGTCGCTACTCGCTATAATCGAGAAATTTAACGTCAGCCGAAAGAACATCTGTGTCTCTGTGATCTACAATTCTAGAAAATCTACGGCATCATCCATTTCTAGTGTATCCCACGCTTTTTGCTTAAGAAAGCTCCGTATGCAAAGAAGCGCGTCGACATTCTTCGGGGCGAGTCGTGTACGTCGAACATTGATAGTCCATCCAGCTTGCGAGAACGATCTTTCTGCTGACGCACTGCTTGCAGGGCAGGATAAAATAAAACGTGCAACAACTGCCATTTTCGGATAAAGCCTTTCGTGGTCCTTCCAAAATGCGAGAATGTGAAACTCTTTGCCACCAGCAGAATGAGCAGATGTATATTTACCAACATCGAAGTCACTTCTACAAAACATTTGAACTTCGTCAATTACACACGAAACCTTCCTTTTTTTCTTGTAGAAATCAATCTGAACATCGTCGATTTCGTCGCACGTGTTCCTCTTCCGTTTTGGTAGCACCGGTTCGCGCTCATCAGATTGAATAGATTCACTCTAAAATTAGAATATGGAATTATAAGTCTTCAAAGCTCGAATAGATTAGAATATAATTACAGTTATTTATTTTATACTATTTAGTATTTACCTCATTTCCATCATCGTCATCATTATCAGAGGATAGACCTTCTGTTTGATCCCCACTTATGCGCCCATAAAGGTAGTTGATTTTCTGGGAAACCGCGTTTCTTTGCTCTTCGTCCTCGATTTCTCTAACTCGTGGATCCATGGTTGCTGCAACAGCGTGGTAAATACCAACCCTCTTGCTTAATTTGGTGTCAATCGCCTTTCTCCCCACCGCCTTCATTTTCTTGATTGCAGCCATATCTTGGTCATTTTCACGGAACGCCGACTTTAGCTTCGCTTCCCAAAACGAGACTCTGTGGAGTGTAGGCTTTTTGTCTTGTTCTAATTCAAGGCCACAGCTGTGAAGGACCTTCAAAACACGGGATGTTTGGATAAGCAATATTTTATTGATATCCTCCAAATAGTTTAGTTCATTCCGGGCATCCAAGAGGGTTGCGAGTTCATCCCAGCCTTCAACAACACTTCCTAATCCTATCATTTCTCTGTACGTATAGAAACGAGTGGAAACTTTGTTTGAGAGTTTTTGTCAAACATGACTGTAGGTCAGTTCGCCTCACATGCTCAACAAGCTTTTTTGGAGCGCCAATGTTGCTTTTCACCTCTGAGGCGTCTTCGGACGTCACACACGCTTTCGCTATTAGCGAGCTGATATGGGCAATACAACCAATTTGATCATCATTTGGGAGATGACGAAAGGCAGCTGGCATCGTATTCGTGTTATCCGTTGCAACAAGTCGAAACGGTGCGTCCGGTACATTCTCCAGGTAAAACTTACCAATATTTACTGCGGTGTGATCCTCGAGATTGTACTCTGAGTCTGACGTTGACCAAATGAAGTTGCGCAGTGTCCAGTCAGGAGAAATGTGGTGCAGTGTGACTGACATATAGCTTATCCCAGTGTACTTTTCTTTCCAAAGATCAGTAGTAGTGCAGAACGGGTCACCTTTTAAAACACCTAACATTTTATTTCGAATTTCTTCATGGCGTTTGGGAAGATAATTCCGAGCTTACTCGGATGGTTCTGTCCACAATATGTTCAGTCAAGTAAAGGTTTGCACCATACTTTGCGCCAAGTCTTGCTGCTGTTTTGAGCAACTGTTTGATGCCGTCTTTTTTAAAGCTTGACAGTGGACTGAAGTCCAAGGCTGCTGCGTCAATGGCGTCGATTTGTAACGATGCTTTCTCGGCTTCCGTTATCTTCACTGGCGGCTTCTCTTCAGCTGTTGAGGAGAATGTCAGTGTTGTTTGCCCTTTGGATAGCTTTGACGTGGAACAAATATGCTTGTTTAGTTGAGCATTTCCCTTGGCAGAACTGTACTTGTAAACCATTTTACAATCGTAACAAGCAACGAAATTTTCATAAACGGTTTCGTCAACCTTTGGAAACCCAAATTGCTTCCAACATTGCGATCTTTTCTTGCCGCCAACAGATTCAATCGATGCGCGATTAGATGCTTCTCGTAAGAGCTTTTCTACTTTTTCTTGCGAAATTGCTGTTATGTTCAGCAGCCATGTTCAACAATCAACACGACTAGACTGTGAAGTGTGAACTGTGAAGTGTGACGTGTGTTCACGACTATTGACGTATTTGAGACAACTTGTGTATCTTGTTACAGTAATATATGTCATCACTCAAAGGCCGGTAATTATTATGAAATATGAACCATAAACACAGCAGCACAACTGCATGAAGCAGGTAATTATGTTAACAAATAGGATTAATTTCTCAACAGTATAAATATTTATTGTTTCATGTTCGTGAATCGTAATCCGATCAGATCTGACTGCCATACAACCTTTCCAATCCGATCCGATCCGATTACCAAACAACTTTTCTAATCCGATCCGATCCGAAATTTATAGTTATCGCTCCGAATCGGATCGGATTCGGATCGGATTTGCACACCTCTATTACACACTAAACATGCGTTGCTAATACTGTAAACAACATCTAGCCATGAAATACACCACAGAGACGGCGGAAGAAAATCTGTATTGGGGGGCTGGGTACCAATCACAAAATTGCCTGGTTACATAGCTTCTCCATTTGATGAATATGCGAACAATTCGGAAGGACGAAAAACTCTCGGTTTGGTATTTTCCTTTGCCCCCCCCCCCCCCCCACCCCCAGCTCCGCCTCTTCCGCTGGCCCTGCTGCAGGGTACCCAAACAAAATTAAGTGTATGTCTTAATTGTTAAAATAGCCTCAAATCAAGGCATAGCCTTAATATAATTTGTAATTTAAGTCTGCTGTATTAAAATATAATTAAAAGCATTGAAAAAATGTGTACATACACTACAGTTGGTTCATTTTGGAAATTTTTATCAAAAATTAGGCTTCCTATGACTTTTGAGGCAGCACTTCTCTTGCGATAGTAACTTCTAGTATAAATTCTAATTGGAAGATGATTTATTTTATAATGTATTTTAGGGTCTATCTGGTGCAAATTCTAATTGGAAGATGATTTATTTTATAATGTATTTTAGGGTCTATCTGGTGCACCTGGCTACCCAGGACAACGTGGATCACTTGGATTACCGGTAATTATGGGATTTGTTACATACCAGCATTTATCATGTTTAACAGAAGGTGTATAAAATAAGACAAGTTTAAAATAAGACCTGTATCAATTGGCATTGGTTGTTGGAAAATCTTAAAACCAGTATTTAAAAGCCCTGCCACAGTATTATTACCTATACCTGTACAGGAGTACAGAAGGCTTTTTAATTGTGAGCTGATTTTTGCATTTTGCACGATACTTACAGGGTGCGGCTGGACTAAAGGGAGAAAAAGGTCTACGAGGGTTCAAGGGTGACAGTGGTTGGAGAGGAGATCCTGGTGCAATTGGAGAACCAGGTCCAAACGGCCAATCTGTAAGTGGAAACTGGTACAGTATTATTATAATATACAGTGGGACTCCGATATACCTGATACAGGTATAACAATTTATTTTTTCAGCTTGGCAGGATCAGTTATAATGACACAATTAGTAACATTAGTCGTAATAAATCAGTAATAAATAATAATTTAGTACTTGTATGTGCAGTAGACTTTACGTCCCAATTAGCTTGGCCATATACATGTAATTACAGAAATGATTGTTATATATAGCAAACCTGCATTGTATGCCTCCAGTCCTGTAACACTTTGTTATATGTTGGATTCCAACATATTTATAATGTACTGTATTAGTTAACAGGAATCGCGAAGGTGGTTGTGTTTTAGTGTTATATTATATTCGCAATACAGTATGTATACAAGGTAGGTTTACTGTACTGTACTGTACTGCACTGTATATGTACATTTGTTACGGGATAACACTAATTTTTTATCACTTTTGCAGGGTGACAAGGGATCAGGTGGTCTTAAAGGTCGAGCAGGTCCTGATGTAAGTAGTACTCTCCTAAGAGGTCGTCCATTTAGGACGCGGATGTAAAGGGGTGTACTGTAGTTGATGCAAACATTAGCGTGCAAAGGGACGGGGTAAATAGGTATTTTCGTACGTACGCAAAATGAGTTTTTCATTGGAAATGTATCGTTGTCAAAGCTTTGAATATTGCAATTATCGTTGTATTCTCATTCTGAAAGTTTCTAAACTCTAAAGTGTGTTGATTACATCTGCAAGGTTGAATTTTGTGAGATTCTTCAATCACTATTTACCAAAGAATGAATGGCATTAGAATAGTGTTGAACATCGAGTTTCGGTGCACATATGTGCTGATTCACCATGTCTAATTGTTCATTATTTAAACAAGGTATACATGTATTTATCAATTAATTAAGATTGATGGTGGTTCTTTCAGGGTATAGATGGACAAAATGGTCAAAAAGGACAGAAGGGGGACCGTGGTGAGAGGGTAAGTTATTGCAGCATGTACAGTTAAATCTTGGTTTGGACTGGGGCCCTCTTCAAGACCTTTCTATGGGCCACAACAGGCCGGCCGGATTAATGCGTCGTCAGTGGACCTCAGGTTCAGGCACTTACATCTCGTGGGCCCTAATCAAGGTAGCCCAGGGTAAAACAGAGTTTGGACGATTTGGGAGGCCCATACAGAAGCCCAAAATGGTGAGTTGAGTGCCCTTCTCTCATTGGGGCCCTGGACGAAATAACTCAGTTGCACCTAATACGTACTCAGACAGCAGACCCTAGGCCCTAATTCTTTCGTAGACCTAGTACTTTCGTAGATCCTAAAACTGAATAATTCTGTGGGTTGGAACGCTTTCGTTTGTGCAAAAATCATCGAATGCAATCAAATGCGTAGTGATCTATGTACGTAAAATCGTAAAACTGCACAAAAACATTTCACAACTCGCAACCTAGTGAGTGTGAGTAGCGACTTTATTTAAAGAGGGTAGCACATGACAGTATTTCAGATACTGATAATGGTACGTTGGAATGCAGATTCATAAGACCGATCGAAGACTTGCTTTGGTTGCGTCTCGACCGTGAGACTGCTGACGATAACTGTAACGTTGCGTCACATGCAGGATTTTTTTGCCGTATGGCCATTACTGCAGCGAGGGTTAACATATTCATGTATGTTAAATTGTGCACATTTCTGCCGCGAGGTTCCCGTGCTGGGTCAATTACCACATCCAAAAACTATCCATTAAATATAATATAGATTTCCACCAGATGTGAGCTATTTTGCAATCTGATTGGTTCTTGTACTGGCTAGATATCACCTCATATCCTATTAGTAATGAAAAAACAAAATGGCAGAATGTTTTTCTAAAGTGAATAAGCACGAAGTGAATAAGCACGAAATCGGTATTTTCTTGATAAAACAACAGGAAAAATACAAGAAAATGCCATGAATGTCAATATTATTTCGCACCTTTATACCATTTTGCACCTAAAATTCCACTGACGTGGTCAGTGCGACAGGTGCCGGAGGTTGACCCATTAGTTGTCATGGTTAGTATAGGTTACCACCAAATTGGGGATGGCTAAAAGGGATGACTCAAAAGGACCTTTCTGTTTTTGTCTGGTCTTTATTTTTGGTTAGGTTAGGATTAGCTACGATTAGGGTTAGGTTTAAGGTTAGGGTTAGGGGTAGGATTGAGATTAGGGTTAGGATTAGAAGTAGTCTAGAAAAGCCCTCTAAATGTGATGTTTGAGAGGAAACCAGCAGAGGCGAATGGTCTAACAAGCAAAATAATGTTAACGTAAATGAGGGATAGTATGGTGAAAACGAGACACTGTTTATACAGTAGTTTGTGGTATCTTTGAAGGGAGCCGTAGTTAATGGATTAAACACAGAAATGAAGCGTTTTTCCAAAGAGCATCAAAATTGTGTAATCCTGAAGGGCGAGCACAATTTCAGCTCTCTTGGAAGTGTGTATTAATTTCAAGTAGCCATGTTATTACTTATAATAATAATGATATACAGGAGTGCAATTTTATCGGTAATTGTATCCCTCGGTAATATTACAGCTATTACAGAGGGGATATAGTTGCCAGGTAATAGAATGAATAGTTGTTTTATATTAATTTTGGCATATGTTTTCTCAAGACTGTAATTTAATTTTAAATCAGAAAAAGTATTTAAAAAATGATCCTGGGTTAGTTTTACAGTATTAAGTATTAGGAATTTGATGTTGGGAGTTTTTGCTTCGTTAATATTTTTTTATTTAAAGGGTGAACACGGTAATCCTGGAACTAGTGGACCTAATGGATCTCCAGTGAGTTTCTAACTAGTATTTTGTCAGTGAATTTATCTTTCCTTTCACCCCTATGGAAATGGGTATAGGAGTTTTTTAGACGTTGGACCTACACACTATTTCGACAGTACACCAACCTTTTAGAGTTTACGATTTTTGTTTCAACAACACAGAAAAACACTTTTATATTTATTTAGACAGTTTATCTGCAACTTCAATTATCGTCATAATCGTTGTCTAATGCCACTTATAATACCATTATCATTGTCGTTACTGTCTTTGTTCTTATCGTTGTTGTTGTCGTAGTTATTGTTGTCATTATGACATAGTCCTTATTTGTCATAATTTATCATTATCCTCAACATCGTTATGCTCACAATTAGGGATGAGCCGATCAAGAAAATCAAATTTACCGATCCGATAAATTCCGATACGATCTGATTGCCCAATTTATCGGTGATTACCGATATTTGTCAATAGGAATTCCTGACACTTGAATTTGCCGCAAAACAATAGCAAAACATAGCATTGTATATTGTTTAGCAAAGATAATGTGATCATTAACCATCAGTTATCAGCGTGGAATTTAAGTTGAAATATGAAAAATGAAATATGATTGACGGAAGTCGGAAACAAAATGTGTTTCACCAAACAAGAAATATGACGTGTTAAAACTGATGAAAAAATCGTGTATATCTTTGAGAGCATTGAAACTTGAAACTTTGCATGTATCTTCGTTTTCTGACATAGTAAGCTTTGCAACCAACGTCAAACTTCCGTTTCAAATTAGTTAAGTTAGTACAAATCTACTCAACCAGTATCAATTCGAAAATGTTTCCCAGCGAAGAGAAAACAATTCATTTTGTTTTGGAAATCAAGAGGACTGGAATATAATCATTTACCATGGCAACCATAAAATTGGAACGATTTTCTGCAGTTTAGTGGTCTGTATGCACATTCAAAATTTCAAGTGATTTTGTTTAATAATCTTAAAAATATATACGATTTTCCAAAATGTTAAAATGTTGTGCAAACCATGTGACATCATAGGTCATCTCATTTGAATATCACATAGGTCTAAATATCTCAAGAACTAAGTTAAATATGGAAAAGTTGTAAATTGTATTCTTCGTTATTTGAAGAGTTCTTTCAAATAAGATAAACTTAATTTTCGTGTCATATACACTTTAAGTATTTTTCGACACATTGAAGTTCTCTTATTTAACTTAGCAGCTTTCATATTTTTTTCATAATAAACCATTACATTATTATTATTAATATTATATATCAACGACATCTTGGAATGTAGTAATGGCGGCGTCTTTTTAACACATTGTTTTGCCATCAGTATCACTAATCCATTTTCTAAATTTTTATTATTAGGGTGTAGATGGTGTGGCCGGTCCAAGCGGTCTGGCGGGTGTGGAAGGCCCGAATGGTGGCAAAGGTAACAGTGGTCAAGTGGGTGACCAAGGATCTCAGGTGAGTATA
Source organism: Chrysogorgia sp. JL179-B06 (assembly GCA_035772405.1). Lineage (NCBI taxonomy): Eukaryota > Metazoa > Cnidaria > Anthozoa > Scleralcyonacea > Chrysogorgiidae > Chrysogorgia > Chrysogorgia sp. JL179-B06. The sequence continues at coordinate 388,014 of JAYKKM010000142.1, forward strand.
TTGGGAGTTATGGTGAGGCATTTTCCCTCGAGTGCTGAACGATTTTAGCTTTACACTTTGCATGTACAAGGAAAAAGAAAAGTGATTGTTTGATTTCACCTTTTTAGTCGCTCCTAATAACCTGAAAGCCATATGCCCGGCTTCTACTTAAATGGATGCTTGCCATGCTAAGGCTAGGTAGTACTTTGCTAGCTTGAGTATGTTGGGGAAGATTGATTAGTGCAAACATTTAGTTGTATTAGTTTTTTGAGTTGTGACTAATATCTGGTAAAGGATATAGCTTATGAAGTTTTAATTCTATTTCCGTTTTGTTAAATAGAGTGCGTTGTGTTTAATTTAGGGTAACCGCGGAGACACTGGAAAGGACGGCACTGCGGGAGAGCCAGGCGATCAGGTTAGAACAGGGTTCTATTTTATTGCAAAAATGTAATTACTCCTACTTAGTTAAAATTTGAGTCAGTTGCCTTTGTTACTCCTCATCGGGATGTATCTACAAAAAGTTGGTCCTTATGAATTCACGGTTTGTGTCTGTAGAAAATCGTCGGCTCAAAGTTGATATACAGCGGCAGTTTTTGTTTTCTTATCAACTTTGACGTCATCGAGTGCTTGTCTAAGTTTTGTTTCTTCCACTCAATGACGTCAAACTTGAAAAGGAAGCCCTGCTGTACATGACAATGACAACATTATTTCTTGAGTACAAGAGCATATATCGTCAAATTATTAACAGTCTGGAAGGTATTTGATTTAAATATTATTTGTTTTATGACTACAGTTCGGCTAAAAGATTTTATTAAAAAGTCAATGTCTAGATTAAATTGCTTGCTAAATGATAAATGTCTAAAATCGCTAAATCTTAGTATCGTTGAAAATAGCTTACAACATCCTTGCGTGTTTCACATATCAACACACATGTATCACATGTAATCATGCGTATAATCTCACATGCCGCGGAATTTGGTATATTGAATTTATTTTACTGCCAACTCGTTGTGTTGGTATATTACAAATGATAATGAATATGTTATATCTTTGTAGGGTGATCCAGGTCCAGAAGGACCAGCAGGATCAGCAGGTCCGTCAGGTGATCCTGGTGACCAGGGGAGTGAAGGAGTACGAGGCCCCCCTGGGCTAGTGGTAAGTACTGTAGTAGGATTTTTCTTTTCCAGATTTAAACTTTCACTATTTACGCCTATGAGCTTCTGTACGAAGTATGACGCCGAATTTGGAAAAGCTATGCTGTTATCGAGAGAAATGAATCAGTTGTCCAAGGTTTTCCCATAATATAGAACACAAACTACGGCTCCATAACAGTAACTAATATGTAGCCGGAATTAGCGCATGGCGGCTACATTGGAGTGACCACGGTGGTCTAATACCAATACGGCTGTGTGAATCCCGTGCTAATCCCGGCTTCATAATTACTGTAATGGGGCCGTAGTTTGTGCTCTAAATTCCGCGAAAACCTTCGACAACTGATTCATTTTAGCATCTAAAAATATCAGACGCAGATAGTCTCTGTCGCCTATAGTAAAACTATATAGCGTCCCTTCAAGATGGCCGCCGCGAAATATTCCCGGATTCATTTTTTCGCAGCATCCAAACAATAGTTGCTCGATCCAGTTATAGGGGAACGGAGGCTCCACGCGCGGTCATTTCGCTGTACCAACACGTTCAAGTGATCCCGTAAAAGAACTTTCGCGAGTTCCCACGACTCATTCACAGGAAGCAGATAGCTTCTCTAGTGTACCTAGATGTTTTTGTTTCTGCCTTTTAAGATTCTCGAGCTTCTTAAGCTTATCCAAGGAAGATTTTAATACAGATATAAATAGAGTTAAGTTCTACGGTGAAGGGCAGTTTGGAGAGAGAACTGCGCACTTCAAACTTTGCCTTTCCATCGACCACATAGCGTTGATAAGACTCTTTATCACATCATGACAAAGAACACAGCTCATTTGTGTAAAATGAAAAAAAAATAACTGGAAAGGCT
>JAYKKM010000142.1:395000-542500 GCA_035772405.1 Chrysogorgia sp. JL179-B06
TGGCTGGCTGGATAGTGGTTCTCCCTACAGTAATAAATAAAATAATATATAAAATAAAATAAAAATCTAATTCAGTGGTTTTTAGATAAATAGTTCTAAAGAGATTTTTATGAAGGAAGACAAACTAGGTGATGTTATAACCTCGTTAGGTAAATAATTCCACTGATTAATGTATCTATTAAAAAATGAGTACTTGAAGTAATTGGTGCGTACGGCCTTAGGCCTCAGTTTAAACTCATGGTTGCTGCGTGTACGCGACCGGCCAACTAAATAAAAAAACTTAGTGCAATCAACCTCACTGTAACCAAATATGATCTTGCACATCTGAACAAGACTTAGATAGTCTCGCCTTAACTTGAGAGTTGACCACTTAATTTCATCAAGTCTCTCTGTGTAGGACTTGTCAGGTCCACAAACTAAACGGGTAGCTCTTCTCTGGACTGACTCGATTGCTTTGACGAGGAGACCAGACCGGGCAGGCATACTCAAGAATTGGTCTCACAAGAGTCTTGAATGCGGTGGTAGCCAAAGAATCCTGTGACTAGCCTATTAATCCTACTCCTATTAAGCCACTCTCTCTCTCTAATAAGTCGTACTTCTTGAAGCCTGAAATTAAATGGGGGCTTCATAGAACGTTTACGATAATCGACTTGTTTGAGTGTTGCTCTCCACACTTTGAAAACCTGGAAATTTCCCCCAAACGTCCGACGGCGGTTAGAAGTTGCCGGGAAAAGGGTCAAATACCAATTTAAACCTCCAATATTAATGTACCAAGCGACAATTTGTCTAATCATAACATCTCGTAACATATATCTAGGCGACCAAAAGGCTACAGGTTCGATTGCCGTTACGCATGATGTCATATCAAGGTGTATGTCAACAAATGAAATACTATAGCCGATGAAAAATGCGTCACATGAAATTGCAGATTCTAACTGTATCTAACTTATATACTTATATACTTCTAACTGTATCTAACTTATATATATATAATATATATGAAAAAATAATTTATTATTATTCACCAGCATAAATTTTATTTTTAGGGTCAACAAGGTAGCAGTGGGCTTCCCGGGGCAACAGGTGATCCTGGAGGAAAGGTAGGCGGAGAAAATCTATCACACGAGGTCTTGCGTTTGTTGTGTTATTGCAGCTGAGATTTAGTCAGATGTTTGTTATGCCATTGCTAAATGAGATTTAGTTAGATCATTTAACCTTTTTCAGACTTCTCTAACCTCATGCACGTGCAGAAAAATTGATTGCTGCGTTTTTCCCTATCCCCGATGAGAAAATTTCGCATTTCAAATGGTGAAAAAGTAATTTAAAAAAACTGTGTAGCACCCGTCTATGTATTGTCTGTCTTCTCCAATCTCGCACATTCACTACGGCGATGTGTATATACAACACACCCAAGCAGTATTGATACATATAGTGACTGCCGCATAAGCAGTGTATATATCATTTGAACCAGTACATTGTACAGTAGCTATCGAGTCTCTTAAGGTCAGTGTCGGAAGTGGGCCACTAGAATTCACATTTTCACCAATGTTGGTCGAAACATTAAACGCCGTTGTTACGTTTTTATCTAGTTAGTGTCAAGCTTTTTTATATATAAACCTTTTTAGAATAATCGATGTGATATATTCTATTCTTTTTAGGGTGCGGGAGGTTCTCGTGGTATACCTGGTGGAAAGGGCTTACCAGGATCTTCCGTGAGTGTTTTACTGCCTGTAACATTGTTGTAGTTTAATTCTCATTCTAGCTATTTTAACCTTTTATATTCAACTTCGTACCAGTCTGGGTACGGAGTTGCTTGGATCCAGCAACCCATTGTTCGACACTGCGAAAAATGAAGCCAGGGACTCGAACAAGTGTCAATAGTAAACAATATATAATAATCATCATGATGCTGCATTTTGCTTATAATTACATAACTAATAACATTTCAATCAATTAACTTACATTTGATTGGCCAATGACATCAATATTCAACTTTTAGTTTTTATTAGGTTGCGTTGTAATACTAGTGACAAACAACATGTTTTTCGCTTTTGCAGTGAAATTTCATAATGCCATGTAAAATTGATTAAATGTTATTAATAGCGAATAACCCTTGTTCTCGACGAATTACTGAAAAATTGCACTTTTGTTTGGCGAAATATTCACAATACCACCTGTATTACGAACTCGTGGTATTAATTTCGCAATGCGTGCATCGATTCGTGTGTCGAACAGTGTTATTTCTTATAAGTAATACGATGACTTGAGAGAAATTTTCGAAGAAATTTCCCCGCGGCCGAGGAAATATTTACAAATCTTCTCGTGGCACCTTTCTCGGTATCACTTTGTCAGTCATCCTATCACTTTGTAATGCCGTGTTCACCTCGATTTCTTTTGTTCTCAATCTGGTAATTTAAGCCCTAAATACCCTCAAAACAGGGAAACATTCCCATTTTTTCTTAGTATACATGAGCGAACATGTATTTGTTGACAGTTCGCAATGAATTTCAAACAACACAAATTATATTTCATCAGTGAACATGTTATTACAAACTAACCAACGCATTAGCTTGAATGCGAGCATTTTACTATATATTTTACTATATATTTTAAAAATGCCTTGCAAATTCTTGTATGTAGATATATTTTCTTATGCAATACGAATTCTTCAAGCGTTATATCATGGATAGTAGAAAGACTGGATAGGAAACTAAGATCACGTGTGACGTTTCCAGCGTGCTGATTGGTTAAGGAACAAAGACGAGCAACATTTACCTCGAACACTTAGTCGTGGCTTAGGCAGGTCTTTAAGACGATGAAACTTTTTTGAATCTCAATAGGCTCAATATAGCTACATGAATACGAAAATATGGAGAAGTCAAAGAGAAACTGATGAAAATCTGCATACTCGTGACATCTTCGTGATATCATGATTTTTAACTATTTCACGCTGACGTCAGCTAGTTTCCTATCCAGTCTTTTTATTATGCATGGTTATATTAATCGAAAATTAATTGTCAAGTATTCCTTGACGGTTGTAACAGTTTTTCCCTGTTTAAAAGACCAGCTTTTTCATGACCAGTTTTTAAACAACGCTTCTTGTCAAGGAAAAACAAGTTGTCAATTTGTAGGAAAACTTGGTCATGTGTACGGGGCTTTGGCTCATATCATGGTTTATTGTAAGCATGACATTGAATATCATGAGTTTGCTTTGTAAACGCTTGGTCACCGAGGAAATAAACAAAACAATGGACGGTTTAGTTTTTTAGATCCAAAAAACAAGATTATCGTGTCGAATGTTTAATGCAGTTCAAAGAGTATAGTAACTACTACATTCGTTTCAGCAGAACTAGCTAGTTTGTTCAATATAGTGTTACTAATAACGTTGAAGTAACTGAAGATGACGATTCGTTGTTAATGAAAGCGTATCATGATCATGAGTGTTTCCAACATTCATTTAGGCGGCCTATTTCAGCGCGAGCTATCTTCAAACATGATTTTGAGGTGACCACGCGTTTACTTATAATAGACAATATAATAATTATGATGAATGTCCGTTATTTTAGGGAGCTAAAGGGGCAGTTGGATTACCGGGTCCAGTTGGATTCTCTGGAGATGAGGTAACAATTGAAATAAATATATTTATTTTTCTGGAAAAAGAACTGATTTCTTTATGACATTTTAAATCAAGCGTCTCCCTGGGGTTAGCTCCTTTCAAATCCCATTAAGCGGGGCGCAAATACGTAGCTCGTGATCCATGCGCAAGTCGACCGCAGTAAAGAATTCAGTCTAAAAATTGTCAGAATTTAAAAACAATTAAAAACGTTAACATTTAGTTCTTCAATGTTGTGGCGGATGCAAACTGTCCGTTAATAATCGAGGACCGTTTATTATTTATGCCTCGGGTTGGCGCCGAAGAGAAACTAAAAATTGGTGAATTTTCTTGTTTACCAATTTAATGTCAGATGGCCTCTTAGCAACTAAATAATTAATTACCATGCATCGAAGCCCTAATGTAATGTAATGTAGTTAAGATGTTTACATCAATTATTAACACTGTGAAGATACTGTTTTGTTTTTCTATAATTGATGACACTTGATTTTAAATGTACCAGGTAGTCATGGTGACAGTACACAAGATACCAATAGTAGCTGTCACTACAAAGTACTACAATTTAAATAGTGTTGCAGTGTAAAGACTAATTACATGTATATTACTAGCACTGCACTTATACTTATTCAATAATCCAGGATACAACTTGTAAAGGTCAGGCAGAGTGTCGCTGTTATTGGGATTAGGTGAGCGCCCAAGGCATAACGCTCTTTAAAGGGTGCTGGGGTATACTGCCCTGGAAAAATTCTCCTGTGGAGTGATGAATGGTGTTTTAACAACTTTGTACTCGGTGTGGAAAAATGAATTACGAAATTTCTTTTATAAAATTACATTTTGAAAATAGGTTCATTTCTTAAAATCATGAAAATGTAAATTCTCCTTACGTACATCACTCTCAGTTGTCAAGGCGACTGAATTGTGAGAGCAAAAGCAATTGTGCGACAAGAAATACATGAATGATGTATTTTACGTTTTTAAAGTGTCACTGTCACCAAATTTTCGGTTTCCAATTGATTTATTACATTAAATATTTGTCTGAAATTAGACGCTATATGCGAAATCCAACGTAGTCTGCGCCCGCAGACGGAAAAACCCAGGTTAAGTCTTAAGGACTTAACCCAGGGTTTTCCCGTCTGCGGCGCAGGCTAAATCCAACGCCGCCATTTGTTTTCGTTTGTGACGTCATAAGTATGACACATGGCACAGTTGACACAGAAAATTCCGTAAATTGGTTGTTAGTACAACTAGTTTGTTTAGAACGGCCAGCAACACAATATTTTCCTCCATGACGACGAGACTAACCAGTTGAAGTCACAGCGCCCAATAAAGCGACCGGGATATTTCGCATCCGAAGTGGCATATTTCGCTATTTCGACCGTTGATAAAATCACTTCTGTTCAACCAAATTTCGTTCTGATAGCAGATTTCAAAATCGGAACGTGCAAATTTTCATTTGTGGAAATAGAATGGAAACCAAAAATTTGATTGTAATGGAACTTTAGACGTTTTAAAAACGTTTTAGCGACCTTTCGTTTGAATTCAAAAATGGCGGGAAAATTTCCGTGTTTCTATACATTTATAGAAACACGGTTAATAACCTTTTCAAAATGTTATTTTATAAACGGAATGAAGTGTGCATTCCGCTATCAGATTTTCAAAGTCCTTATTAAACAAGGTGATGATATTTGGTCGATATGTTCGTTGTCAACCACATATAACAAATTCAGTGTTAAGCCAAATCTGGTGTATGTTTGTGTTAACAAAATTACTTTTTTTCTCTCGCAGGGTGCAGCCGGATATCCAGGAGAAGATGGTGTAGATGGTGTGCGGGTGAGTACATGGATATATTGTACAGTGAAACCGGCACTTTTAGGAGCTTGCCGAGGTGTCCCCTTGAGGTGGCTCTCTACGTTTTTACATAATGCATAACTATATTGGACTGAAGTGCCTAAGGAAGTCTAGTTTTATCCCTTTTATGTGTGTGAATTCTCCATTCTGCAGTATTTGTTGTGCACGCTAGGGTTGGGTTCAGAGCTGTGCAATCATCATCTTTACTTTTACAACTGTATTCTTTCATTAGGGTGGCCAGATTCTATATTCTATATTATCTCATATTTTGTGTTTGCGTTATAGGGAGAAACTGGTCAATCTGGCCAAGATGGTGTGAGCGGGAAAGATGGTGACACGGTACAACTTTAATTATTTAGCGCCCACGTGTAATTTACGCGAAAAGGAAAGTATAACACGTTTTTAAAATTGTTTGAACTCTACTTTCTGCAGGGCGAAGGTGGTGAAAAAGGTGGCCGTGGAGATAAAGGAGGAAAAGTAAGTTTTGGAATGAAAGGTTGAGTTATGAAACCCCGAATTCTATATTATTTATAACAATTCTGTATAAGGCAAATGATAGGTATATATTTTTAAAATGCTAATGATGTGACGTCATCCCCGAAATTTCGCTTTTCCTGTTTTCCGTGTGATAAACTGGTTTAGGTCATTTGAGTGAAAAAGTTGATAAAATCTCTAGTATAGCGTTCAATTCGGACCTCCACTCAGGGTCTTAATCGAGGAGAAAGTGCTGCCTTGGCAATAATATCAGAAAATGGTAAGACTATCGGGTCTTCTCGGATAATCAATTGGGCTTCTAGCCTGTTGGGGTATTCCGTTCACCAAAGAGTGATAAATCTAATAAACTTAAACTAAACTTAAAGGGATATGGCAATATAAATTAACTTTGTCTCATTTGAAAGAACTCGTAAAATGGTATAAGAAGACCTTTTACAATTTTTCTGTATCTTGGTTTTTGAAATATTTCAGATAATTACTTGGGCTACCTGTGGTAGCACCAAGTCTTAAAACCAGCTTCGTTATTATTATTATTCGTATTTTTCTTGGGGTTCCACAAAATTGAAAAATTGCGCAATAACTCGTACCCAGGGTCTTGCCTCAATGTTCCTTGCCTTCACCCTTGTTGTCAATGAATCGCAGTCTGAAAAGCATTTTAATACGAGACCTGTAAACCCGCAAACCATTGCAAAGATTCTCTCTAAGATGAGAGAAACACAGATGAGAGTTCAATTGTGAAGACGGAATGGACAGCCGAAGGACAGGGAAATATTATTATACTGTGTTGACATTTTAATATCCCGTGAAACTCCGTAATATCAAGCATGAAATGTTGTGTTTTTGTCCGATTTAAATCAATTCTACATCGAAATGATCACTTGAATCTGGCGAATCGAACGCTGTAGGTTTCGTCTACTTAAAATGTGAAGATCAGATGTTATATGAGAAAATGCGTAAGCGATTAAAGCGAGACTCGTCTTTAAAATCAAAGGACATGGCTTCAAGATCTATTCGTCGTTTACCCGATGATTTACGAGACCTGTAAACCCGCAAACCATTGCAAAGATTCTCTCCAAGATGAGAGAAACACAGATGAGAGTTCAATCGTGAAGACGGAATGGACAGCCGAAGGACATGGAAATATTATTATACTGTGTTGACATTTTAATATCCTGTGAAACTCCGTAATATCAAGCATGAAATGTTGTGTTTTTGTCCGATTTAAATCAATTCTACATCGAAATGATCACTTGAATCTGGCGAATCGAACGCTGTAGGTTTCGTCTACTTAAAATGTGAAGATCAGATGTTATATGAGAAAATGCGTAAGCGATTAAAGCGAGACTACTCGTCTTTAAAATTAAAGGACATGGCTTCAAGATCTATTCGTCGTTTACCCGATGATTTAACGCTTTTATGTCCATTAAACCGATGTAATTTCGTAACAGATATGTTTCGTATACCTTGCCGTTGATTTTTATATAAATTTTAACACACGAAGACCTTCAATCCAACAGGTATTAGAAAAAATAGCATTGCCGTGTTTAGTGTTTACATTAAATTTCGTCTGCGTGTCAGGCGTTCTGCAAGACGCCTGATTTTTCTTCGTCTTCATTTCTAGTCAATGCTTTTATGTTCATTAAACCGATGTAATTTCATAACAGATATGTTTCGTATACCTTGCCGTTGATTTTTATATCGAACAGATATTAGAAAAATAGCATTGCCGTGTTTTGGGGAGGCTAGCCTGCGTGTAGACGCCTGATTTTTCTTCGTATTTCCAGCCCAGCGCTGCACAATGCCTTCAGTAATCAATGCATTAAATATTATCTTTGGTAATATAAGACAAGTGATCCAACTGTCTAACATGCCGCCAATGCATACCCCATCTCCGCAGGCAATATGCGCGCCATGTCCCTAAAATTAGTAGCCCAAGTTAACGCCTAGCGGGCGTCTTGTTATGACAAAAGACAGTCTACAATCCGCCATCTTGTTGTAATATTTGACCAATTAACTCTTTCCTGACCGGCCCAGTCAAAACGGGTCTTAGAAGACCCGCAAAGTCGTCAATCGAAAAACACGGCACACGGTAACGCAAGATTAAAAATTGAAATTCGACAAGCGCCAGGAACATGAGATCCACGCACACGCCAAGTTTGATTTGATTTCATAACCAACTCTGCGATTGGTGGCATTTTGAGTTTTCAAGATGCTACGCGGGCGTGCAAGATGGCCTTTTCTAGAAAAATGTAAATTTTTCAACCTGATTTATGATAATTAATTCTAATTTATATTAACATAATGTGTTTTGTTCGGGAAATTTAAAAGCACAAGTAAAAGCCGGTTTATTGGGCTTTCAGAACATGTATAGCTTTCGCAACAGTTTTGGTTATTTCAAGAGATATCAATAGAACAAAGAGGTGGTTCAATTTTGGATGTTTTTTCAGTCTGTCAGGAAAGAGTTAACTAGGAAATTGGTGACGTCACAAGCAGGGTAAACCTGATGAAATTACTCCATAGGTGACCGAATTTCCGCGGAAGGCTTTTTAAAATGTTGTGGGCCAATTGAAAATGGAAATAGTGCAACATAATCGAGTTTCTGACTCATAATGTCGTAAGGTTGGCAAGATAAAAATTTCACTTTACCCTACTTATGACGTCACATGCATATCGAAAATAATTCCAAGATGGCGGACAGCACGCTGTCTTTCGTCAAATTATTTCGAAAGCGAAAAAAGATAAGGGAAAATTGTAAAAGGTCTTGTTATACCATTTCACGAGTTCTTTAAAATGAGACAAAGTTAATTTATATTGCCACATCCCTTTAAGGTTTAAATTAGGTCACATTTCTCTAGCAGCAGAATATTTTATCTGAAATGATGACTGGTTTAACGTCAGCCATTAGGATTTTGGAAAAACTAATTTTATACAACGCAAAGCTCAAATAAAAAAAACCGATTTTGACATTCAAATATTCACTTTTAATATGTAGAATAATTAAGAAATAAAAAAAAACGTGTCGTCTGTGATTATCGAGTTATTAATGGCACGAGAGATGCGTGTAAAACACGCGAAGATAGCCGAGTGTTTTGCTAGCTTCTCGAGTGCCGTTATAACTCGATAATTACACAGTGACTAAGTTTTTTATTTCTTTTATAAAATAATGTCTTTAAAGTTCTTTTTAATAAACGAGCAGCAGTGTTTTATCAGATTTTCAGCAGTGTTTTATCTGATAAAACACGCACTGCGAGTTTATTAGACAGCTTCAAAAATGACCCATTTGATAAGTTCATTGGCATAGCAATTTTGAAAATAAATGTTGTCTAATGCATGGATCAATTCTTCCTCGATATTGATCGATGTTGTCTAAGCCGAGAAAATCAAAGATAAAGTTTATGTAAATCAGGACGAATCTTTATCACATTTAAAACAACGATACGGTCGTGATTTTCTTTTGTCTTTTCCTCATGAATTATTAATGAGTGTTTGAATTGACACAGTGTTTTGTTGCTCGAACAAGACGCCATTTTGTGTTTGCTTCGCAAATTAGCTCCGGCAAATATTCCGTGGATTGTTCACAGACGGAAATACCGATGGGTTTTCTGGATGTGCACCGGCTAAGGGTTATCTAAAAGGGACCTTTCTAGATGCAGTCACTCAGTCTGCATAATTTGTGTAAGAAAGATGATACTGTTTATTGAACGCGCATTACTACTTTGTTGATGTTGTCTGTAACGTATACCTCTTGCTATTTTAGGGTGGGCAAGGATCTTCTGGTACTATGGGAAATAGTGGGTTGCCAGGTGGACAGGTAAGCTATAGGTATTCTTGTTATTAGACGTGTAGCTTTATTTTTGGATTTATTTGGATATAGAGCAAGGAGTTTAATGGGGAACCCTAAATAATAAATAAGTAATAATATTACTTATATAATAGTTAAATAATATTTAGTATAATAGTTAAATAATATTTAGGTCAAAGACCTTTTAAGTGTTATGTTAAGAAATGTTAATAATTTGACGATATCTAATCCACGTTTTCCTTCTCGCATTTCATGCCGCTGGACGCCGCTATTTTAGAGTTTCTCGACGGCTCAAACTCGATGTACACCAGGCAGTGAGATAACATCAGTATACCGTACTGTATATAATTCGATTTTGTGATCGATAGTCACAACGTATATGTAGATACTTTCCAAAAGGCAAACAACGTTATTCGAGATTTCGAAATATCAACCGCAATGCTTCACCGTTAAGCAGAAAAGCTTTTTGTTGATGCATTGATTTTTCCCTTTGGTAGAACGTATTACTTCACAAGTTGTGGGACATTACATTATAGTTTACTATATACTGTATAAATGTAGTTAAGCATTTCTGCATTTGTTATAGAACATTTTATATGAAGGAAAGCATTTAAATGCATTCGTAAAGTCACTGACTTACTAGTCATATTAAACTAGTCATAAAATAGACGGTACAATATTTCACTGGCAACTTAGGCCTATTTCAAACGTCGAATTTATCATGTGTCGAATCTAATATACATTTATTATCATGTGTCGACCGTGATCGGCCTCCCGTAAAAAGAACTCGTTCGGATTGCATTTTAAAAGTACCGTCCCAGTTTGTTTGGACACAGTTAATGGTTTCGACACATGATAATTCGACTGTTGAAACCACGTTGCACTTTATATCCGATCTAAGCGGTCGAACTTAATATTGCGGTCGACCGCAATTATTAAATAAGTCGAACTTAATTGTTTCATACGTCGAACTTATCATGTGCACAATACGATGTATTTGATTCGCCACATGACAAATTCGACGTTTGAAACAGGCCTTACTGTTTTCATTCTTACGGTTTTCAATATCAGTTACAAATTTTCGGATTGTGATACTGTTCAATAGCTGAAGAATCTACCGGATTACGTTATTAGTTTGTATACCAACAAGTCCTGTTTGTGGACACTGGATATATTTTCGCTGGTCCGAGTTCCGACAGTTTGGCGAAATGGTTCTCAATATTTATGACGAACATGTTACCGCTGGCGCTGGGTTAGTGGTATTGGCGGGCTCAACATGGTTCTGCTGATTACTATATCAGTATCTAGTGCGCACCTTGATCTTTGCGCACAAACCTCGCTCCTTCGTCGCTCGGTCTGTACTGAAAGACCGCGGGCAAGATAATTTCACCGTAAAAACCTCCTGCTCGTTTTCAGTAATTTTCCACGATAAAAAATCAAAACAAATCTGATATTTCGTCTCAGGGGTGCTTTAACACTTTCGTTTTGGGATTTTGTATAACAACAATCTTTTCCGCTTAGGGTGATCAAGGATCTCAAGGAGCCAAAGGTACAAAAGGCGCAGGTGGTTTAAAGGTGAGGTATACAAGCATTCTGACGTGCTAAAATGATGCATGGTCAGGGAATATTTGTGTTTGAAGTGGTACTAGAGGCTAATTTTGAAAAAAATTAAAAACAATTTTTAAATTATTGACTGTAGCTTTAGGTGTAGCTTTAGCTGTAGGTAATCGCATGAGGCCGAGGAAGATTAAGGTTTAATTTTACGAGGAACCATGTGATTACCTGTTAATCATATAGAGGACAAAATTTATTCATAAATAAGTTAGCTACGCACGTGAACAACATGAGGAAGCGAGCTAAGTGCTAAAGCCAAGCGTTTAAAACAATTATACAATCTACTATATTTACTATATTTACTATATACTACTGAGTATATTGTTATTACAACTGAGTATATTGTTATTACAACGAACTTTATTGAGTCAAACATTGACTTCAGAGAACATGGGAGCTTGGATTTACAGGTAAAATAACATAATAAATTAAGTGTTTCACGCTGGCGTCTCCACCAAGTCAGGTACAAGTAATTTTGCCCTGAATTTAGGAAATATGCCCTCCTCATTAGCCAATCATATTAATTGAGTAATTTTGCCCTCTATATGATTATGAGTGAAACAAAGAGGACCTACTTTTTGTAGAACGATAACAGATATTCAAACTCTTCCTTTAAGACATTACTCGGACATTACTTTAGCGATATTACTTCAAATTACAACTATTTTGACAAAGAAAATCGTCCATTTCGAGCCGTCAATAAATTCTCCAATGTTCTTGTGAGCCGACAGTTAATGGTCAGTGGCTGAGGATCTGAGGTTCTCAGCAGGACTGTTTGCGTGTTACCATCAGGTCCTGGATAGAGCTGGATATAGCTGGATATAGCTAGGGGCCATTTTCCTCGATTCTTGTGGTTGTTGGTTAATTCCGTTTCCTTTTTTGACATGGTACCTCGCTGCCTTGTGGATGAGGCTGTGACGTTCCCTCAAGGCTGTCAAATAATCGCGTTGCCATTGCTTTCACAAGTTATCCTTACAGGTAATCAGGTACTTGGCACGTTTACGGTGATCTTGTTCTTCAATTCTCCATGGCTCTTCTGGTAACTGGTTCATGCGTTGAAATAAGAAGCTTGTAGGAGTTAGTGTGGATAACTGTAGATAACATCTATATCATCCTCCATGTAACTCAAAGGTCGTCGGTTCATATTTTCTTCACGTCGAGTAGCACCTCGCTAAACTCGGACCAGATGAGTGTGGCTGCACCAATTACTTTGTACATTGCGGACTTGACAATTACGATCAGTCGTTCGAACTGTCCGTGCCCACCACGGGGCTCGACTTGGGTTGAACTTCCAGGTGATTTTGTGTTGTTGTACGCGCTCGTCCTTCCGCACTTGGTACAGCCACTTGGCTGCCTTGACGAATGTGGCAACATTATCTGAATAAATCACCCTTGGACGCCCTTGTCTGGCTATGTGTCGTTTAAGGCATGGAAGGAAGTTTTCTGTTTCTAGGTTGCGAATAAACTCCAGGTGTACGGCTATCGATAGGCTGCACGAAAAGATCACCAGATAACTTTTTCCTTCACGCCGTTGTGTCGTCTTGTAACTGATCGGACCCGCGAAATCGGTTCCAATGACCTCAAGCGCTACTGCTCCATGAGTGCGGTCTGTAGGTAGTTTTCCCGGTGGTGGCTTTGCGACTTTGTTTCACTTTTTCACATATACTGTATCTATTGCAAGGATTTATTTGTATGTTTCACTTTTTGACATATACCTGTTTATAAGGCTTTAGTTATGTTTCACCTTCCTGCGTGATGCATGGGAAATCCCTGGGTAGAAGTTGGGCATCACATGACAACTTGACAAGTATCGAAATGATCGATATTTTATCGATACTCTCTATTGCATTGTAAGTATCGAAAGTATCGATACTTTTTCGATATATCGCCCACCACTATTTGATTGGAAGTTTGACTTCATTTTTAGAATTCAATTTGTTTCTACACTGGCTACAAAACACAACACCTTTATTATACTAATGCAGGACTTTATAAAAGCGATGGTTAGGTCGCACGCGGGTATTTACATGTATCCTCAATTTAAAATACTGAAACATTTTATTCTTGTTAGGGTTCCGTTGGCTTGCGCGGTGCTGTGGGCGAAAAAGGATTATCTGGAAAAGATGTAAGTTTGTTTGCATAGACGAAGTTGTATTATCTATATTTCAATCACTCGAAAGACAACATCGTGGTTGGTGAAACTGGCCCTGGGATCAGCCTGTTTAAAACTTAAATTAATTCAGTTGCAGCTGAAGTTTGAGCTTTTGTTACTTGTCAAGAACTGCATTCGGTTTATGCCATGTTCAGGAAGTTCATGCTTGATATTTATATGAGATAATCATGTATGTATTATGAATTTGTTAGGGACAAATGTTTTACATGACCAAGTCTGCAGAGTGTCGTATGTTTCTCATTACAACACAAAGACATTTTCTATTTGTTTTATAAATTAGCAAGTTACGACTAATACAAAATGAAACGTCGTTTGTGTCTGTACTGTGGAGTGAAAATAAGGCTCGACCAATCAGAGCACTTGTTATTTTATAAAACTGTATAGAAACACGGAAATTTCCCTGCCATTTTTGAAGTCGAACGAAATGTTGCTAAACCATTTTTAAAAGTTTAAAATATTAAATTCTGATCTTTCAAGTTAAAATTCACGTGTTTCTTGTTCGCCCGATTGCTTTTGCTCTTAAAATTCACTCTCATTGACAGCTGCGAGTGAATTTTGCTTTTAAGATTTTAAGGAAAATTTACGTTTTCGTGATTTTGAAAATTTACGTTTTCATGATTTTGGTAAATGAGCCTTATTGCTACGTATTACATATTTTAAAAATGTTATTTTATAAAAGAAATAGAAAACATTTTTCGTTATCCCATACAGTTGTAGAAACATTAGTGAATGTTTGGAGAACTCAAAATCACTGTGGAAACACTCGCCATTCGGGCTCGAAGCGATTTCTCGTTCTCCCAAACTTCCACTCGTGTTTCTAGAATTGTATGGAAACACGGAAAATGTATTCTATTTTTGGGGGGTCGATTACACGGGTCGGACTGGCACAGTTAACGAACCGGGTTGGCGTTTTTTTTAATCGATTACATTCAAAAAACTAAATCCATTCATTGATATTAATCGCTGTACTTCAACAGCCCAGTGCCCGGTGGGCTGGGTAAGTTTCTTGGCGGTAACATTTTGTGCCAATGTTCGAACTCCTTGTGCGATAAATAAAATGTCGACATAATATACGAAACAAAGATTATCAACTCTGACCGAAATGTTGCATGGTTTAACATCTTCATCCGCGACAAATAACATCTTCGACAAGCAACATCTTCGCGAAACATCTTCATCTTCGTTTATTGATGCCACAGCTTCTCATTGTCTTGATTTATCGGCTTTAAAGTCGGAGTTTTGGTACTCCATTTTGCATTTATAGTCTTGCAACGACTTAAAACGATGTTTAACTCTGTATCGGCCTTATCTTTCGAAATAGTCTTGTTTTTTGTTTTTTCTTAAAGCGATGTTACACTGTGCGATGTTTCGTGCAACTTTGCAACGGCGTTACGAAAGAAGTTGCATGAACCATTGCACAGTGTAACATACATTTCTGCAACGGCAGAAATTGTTACGACACAAGTTGCTGCAATTGTTGCAGAAAGTAGAACTCATGTAATCGGCCCCTTTGCAGAACATGACGTTAATTGGTGGCTATCAAATTGTCAATTCAACCAATTGAACTTTTGTTGATTTTTTTATGTAGGGGGCTGGAGGACGCCGAGGTGACCCGGGTCCAGATGGAGCACAAGGTGAAGCGGTAAGAGAAAACTGAAGTATTTTGTCCGTTTGCTATGTGCTATGTAAATATATCAAAATAAACTGATTAAGAATGCACCTTTACTCCTTTAATAACGTTTGTGTTCACAAAGTGATATGCGGTATACCGTAAACAGATCTATCTGTTGTTTCCTTTCAGGGATCACAAGGTGAACGCGGTCTACAAGGAGAAGCTGGCGATGAAGGCGCTGCGGTAAGTACTGCTTAATAATGTAACTGTTAGAATATTTTGAAAGTTGTTCGTAGCAGAAAATTATTGCGTTTGCAGAAAATTATTGCGTTTGGATTCCCGGATAGCAAAATATCCTTGTATTTGTAGTGTCAATGACACTGTGTTCAACTGGCAGATTTTCTCCAGGAAATAATAATAATAATAAAGACGTATTAGGAGCATTATACAATAGTCTCAATGCTCTTCAACAATAATTAATGTTACTTATAAAACTAATTACAGTTTCATGATAAGATAAAGCCTATATATATATTACCACTATGAACGTAAAAACTATTAATTTAAAAAAAGAAAAGTCTTAGTGCTGACTTAAAACTATTTAAAATATCAATGCTTCTAATTTCCTGTGGTAATGAATTCCACAGTTTTGGTGCGGCAACTGAGAATGTTCTGTCTCCATGATTCACCGTTTTTTTTTTGTTTTTTTTTTGAAATCCCGATTGGTACATGTAATATGTGAGAGCTAGTCTCCATCCATGATAATAAAGCAAATTTGATAAATCTATCGATACGTTTTGATTAAATAAACGCTCGCCCTGAAAATAACTCTCCCGAAAATGAATTCATTTATTCTTATTATAACAGAGCACAATAACATTCTAAAAGACGCAAAATCGCTAGTGTTGACAATTGTTACCCTTGATTTGAATTTAAATTTACGTTTGGTTTGATATTATCTTATTTCTGGTACAAATATCAATCACAAGTTGAAACCTACACGTGCGTAGTCGACATGCGCAGTACGTTCTAGTGGCAGTTTACTTCAACAGATGCTGCGCTCCATGCTAATTTTCAGCCTAAATCCTAGTAAACAGCGTACAAACAAACGAAAAGTGCTGATTAAATCGCAATATTTTCCACTGAAAATACGTTCAAAAGATATGAAAAAGATATTTACTTTCATATTCCGCAGGTACATGTACCTAAAGTCGATTTTTGAAAAGCAACGTAAGCGAAAAAACACAGAATTTTCCAGCAATTTGTATTGATAAAAGTTGTGGGCGTTGTCTACGCGAAATGCGATACGAAATGCGATATGTTAACCAAAAATTATATTTGGCTAGTCAACAACGATCCAGGGATTTCGTGGAAATTGGAGCAATCGTTTAATGCTCATGCAGTTTTAAACGAGTTCAACAGACGCGATTGTCCCTTGATATATCTATTTCTTTCATCTCTAGGGTTCTCCTGGTGATGCTGGCAATGATGGATACCGTGGAAATCAAGTGAGTCGTAGATACTCGTGTTCTCATAAAGGGCCATATACATGTCTGGGCATTTTCATAACTGTAGATTTGTGCCTCCTGGGTACACATCCTTTCGTTCGTTCATTAATAACTAGAAATACGAATCCGCAATAATCCCTCACTCGCCTTTTCTACCCCTACCAACCCCCAACCCCCCCAACACGCCCTGCGGGATTTTCCCCATCCATGGTCGCCATACCTCGCACGCCGTGTATTAATTTGTTGATGGCCGTTTCGTCATAGAAATTTATTTTTTAATTTTTTAGTTATCTCGGCCAATCTAAATACATAACATACGTGTCTATTGTGTTATGAGAACATGCATATCCTTCGCAAAAATCTGTTATGTACTTAGAAATGTAATCGGCAATGAGGAGGCCGCTTCGTCGTGTATTATTTTTAACGTTATCTCGGCCACGAGTTCAGTATATATGTAACACATTTTCCTATTAGTGTTTACTATTATTTTGTTCTTTTGAAACAGCTAAATTTTTCTCATCCGTGTTTCAGGGAGAACAAGGATCAGCTGGACCACAAGGAGCACGTGGAGCTTCGGTAAAGTTCTTTCCACACTTTTCGCTGTGCTAAATTTTGAATGCGAATTTGTTCACCTCGCGTTTTGAGCAGCTATATCAAACGTATGTCTCTATTTTAGGGTCGTGCTGGTGTTGCTGGATCAAGTGGGGCAATCGGAAAAGATGGAAGAACGGTAAATATTAATTATGACATTAGCTGTCATTGTAAATGATTGTATCTTAAAGGATGTAATCAAAAATAAATATTATTTAAATCGAAGACACGTGACAAAATAATCTTTATCCGAAACAAAAAGAATGAATAGTTTTTATTCCCAAGTGTAATCTCAACGCCGTCCTCGTTTTGTTTACAACGCCACAGAGAACATGTTCACGTCTTTAGGACGACGGTAACTCGCAGAGAGATGAGAATTGTTCCTTAAGACTGACTTAAACACAGACACTATAATCGTTTTAGAAATATTGAAGCGTTTTGGAGATCATAAAACAAGCTTTGAGTGTCAAATATGCTAGTCAATCGACCGTGATTTCATTCAAATGCTAACATTTATATTTCTTTCACTGCCGTCGCCGTCCTAGGTTGCCGTCGTAGATCTTAAAGTCCCTAATAAATGAAGAGTGCGTTAGCGATTATAGACCGCAAGATCGAAAGGTGTTGACGAAACCAGTATAATCAACACCCTATACGCGTCAATTTTTCCATTGTATCCAGAGAGATCTTGTGCGTACGCTTGTCGCGGTCTCCGTCTATATACCCAACGTATACAAATTACAAAACTAAGGAAACTTTAGAAATATTGTGAGAAAAATAGATTATCATCGCATCCATGAGTTAGCCACATGTTGCCTTTGATAGACTTTGCTCTACGTCTCAAACTCGTGATACAGCAGAGGTTTCTATTCAATTTTAACGTCATTGAGTGCAAGGAACAAAAGACAAGTACTCAATGATGTCAAAATTGTAAAGAAAACCGCCGCTGTACTGATACACAGATACTCCACACAGGCGGGCAGAAGCATAAAATAACGAGAATGAAAACGTTATTTCTCGAGTACACTTCCCTTAAAAAATATGTGTAAAATATGTATTTAATGATTTGGAAGCCGGTATGTTATCTGCAGGTTTCTTTTGCAAAACATTCTAAAATCTTACGTTATTTTACTAGGGTCCAGAAGGTGCGCGGGGAGATCAAGGACCAATCGGACAACGAGGATTCCAGGTGGGTATTAGCGTATAACATGGAGAATATTAGCTAGGTTTAATAGATGAGAGGTCCGGGCTGAAACTGAAATGCGCTTATAAAAACACACGGCTATGGTATGTTGCCGGTTGCCAGTCCCCAGCGCCATTTTCCAATACATTTTGATATAATAAAATATGTTACTGTCTGGCAAAATCATTCGTATTTCTCATACATCTACTAATTATGTTCATAAAACTGAATAAGATATTTGTAGAATTGTAAATGTTCTTAGACAGCGATACACTAGGCTGGTTTAAGATACCACAGACTTGATTAAACCATCGCGCAGTTATTCTTTACGCCATATTGCTTCATATATTCCTTCGTGTTCGACACAATATATTGTTAGATTAATATGTTTGTTTCTTGGATGCAGTTTTTAAAAGCGAATTAATTTCTGGCAAGTCACCCGGAAAAAGGAGTTGCAACAAGTCCAGTAATCTTGATATCAAGCTACATCGTAACATCTAAATATCACAAATCCGATCAACAAAGTAGCGGCTTCGCTAAAGGTTCTACTATTCTAGAGACAGACACTTCGTTTGGCCGATGTCGATAAGTGTTTGTGTGAAACTAAACGCTCGGCTAGTATCTACTAAATAATTCGGAATAATAAGAAATCATCGAAAACGAGATCGAAAGAACCGAGACCAAGGCAAAGGAATGGCGCTGTGACGCCATGACCGTCTCTCGCTTTTAAATATAACTTATCTAAACTTGCAAACGACAAGCTTTTCCTGCACCGTATGATGATTACACGTTACAGTCGAAGTGGCGCTTACGCTTGTACAGACTGCCTTGAATTAACTTCAAAGTAGCATTTCGGTATGTAAAACTGCTATAGATTTTTAGCGATCCCACAATCCTTTGTAAACCGCGCGAAGATTGACAACCGGCAGCATACCCATTGTGAAGAAACCATATTTGTTTCGGAAATACGTCCTGAAAATTCCAGCCCGGGTAGCTGGAACCGGGCATAAATTTTCACCAAGTAATAACAACAAGAGTTTTGTATGGTGAGCCCGCGTGTTGACATATCGGCTCAAATAACCCCGCTGAAAATCTCCTTGTGATCGGCCGTTGAGGTAGCAAGATCCCAAAAATATTTTCCAGGAAAAGTTGTATTTTTAACAAAAATCAGTGACAAACTATACCTTTCACTGATGGATACCGATGTTTTGAATCTCCGGAGATTTTGAATCCGGAATCTACAGTGGAAACTTTGTATCTGGATACTTATGAATCCGGAATCTTTTGTAGTGTAAACGGGTATTCCAATGAATCCGAATATTTTTCCGCCTGCGATCACACGAGTTTTCGGTGCAGACAAAATGGCGATACTTTTGATACTCTCCCTAATCCTTTTGGGAGGAGTACGAACTACTCCAAGAAGTAGTTCTACTTCATCATCCGTCCAACCAGCACTCTCTGCAACATCCTTTCTAGCCTTCTTTTTGGGCGGCATTTTGGAGTTGTCTTTTCGCGAAATGCTTGGTAACCGTTCCTGCACAAATGTTTCCGGATTTCATCGAGTGTGTAAACGATATGAATCCGAATACTCCCGAGTGTAAACAGCTTACCAATCCGAATACTCGATTTATGATGAATCCGGAAACATTTACGAATCCGGAAACTTTTGCTCTAGTGTAAACGTAGTCTTAGAGAAATGGTAAAGAAAAAAACAAGCAAAAATGATTTTGTAGCATCTTGTAGTATTGTTTTCTCAGAATGCATTTTGTAGCAACCTCGCCATCTTCCAAACACTATTTCTCTCTTATTTCTCCATATATTTTAATTATCTGACATTATTTATATTGCGAAAATTGAAAAACATGAAAAAAGTATGTCAGAAAATAGCTGAGCACTTAATCTTGAAAGTGTTACCATCAAAATATGCCTAAACATACAAGTTATAAACTCTGCAACTTCCAGGACTCTTGTTTGAAGTATACAGCTAAATCAATTAAGGTTGTCCTCCGACAAAGCTAAAAGGTCGAAGCCAAGCGCGAAAAGTACATTGGGAACGACAAATTTTAATCCCTGTTTGTGTAAAGAACGCTCGTTGAAATACAGGGAGACTTGTGGTCAATAGCTAAAAGCTTGACAGAATTGGTGGGTTTTGCACTTGGAAAATATAAAAAATTAACCGGTTTCTGCGTACTTTGCGTGATAATACTTGCGTGTTAAAACATGATAATACTTGCGTATTAAACATGTACAGGGTGTCCCCCAAAAAAGGCTACCTTTTCAAATTCAAATTAGCATGTTAATTCAAGCAACCTATTGTAGTTCTTTGAAATTCATTATCGCTTTTGAACTACGAATGCGTAAAAACACACAGTTTTATACACATGGGATATTAAACACAATAGGTTGTTTGAATTAACACGCTCATTTGAATTTGAAAAGGTAGCCTTTTTTTTGGGACACCCTGTAGAAAACATTAAGTAATAAGGAGTGATTCCCAAAGGTATAAACAAACATTTTCCCTGTTCTTGTTTGTAATAGCGTAGCGAACATAATAATAATAATAACATGTGACATCAATGTTTCATTGATTTCTGATTAATAATCCCTAGAGAGTCAACTTCGGGGTTTGTTTGTCTGATTTTGGGAGTATAAAAATATGGTATACTGTTTGCTTATATGGTAATACTATTCCCATCATACTGTTCGCGCTTGGCTTTCACCTTTTAGCTTTGTCAGAGGACAAACCTTAATTGATTTGGCTGTATCTGAGTTTTGACATATCGGCGGCCGTTTTGTCAGCTAATTAGCATAATTTATGCAAACTTTTTTGTGGAAATATATTTTTTCATATGTTTTTTCAAATGGTTGCCACAGTTAATTGTTACATTGTAGGGTATTAAAAATTGATTATGTGGGATCTTGCTACCTTAAATTGCTGTTTATCATGCATTAATGGTTTGTTTTCAAATTAAAGTGTTGTATTTTACTGATATTGAAATCTTACTTTCATAGGGTCCTCCTGGCAGTACTGGCGCAAATGGTGTTCCTGGTTCTCGCGGAGAGAGGGTAACGTTTTTGTTTACAATTTTTAACGTAAATCACGTTGCACAAAAGGTTGGCACGTGACGACATTTACATCAAAATCGTCGTTAGAAATCGTCCTGTGTAAGAGGATGCCAAAATAGTCGAGAAGTTCTTTTATAGTCTTCGATTTTGTCAATTCTTTAAAGGGGCAAAAAGCCCTATTTTGAATCGCCCGCTACAAATGTTCTCAAATTGCGGGTCTGGTACCTACCTGATTTGACGTCATCTTAGGGACGCAAACATTTGGACGCTGTGTCAACTCCAAGATCTTTGCCGCACAATCACAAAACTACGTTGTTACACGTTTTTTACAGTTGTTTGTTGTGAAAATGTAATTGTTCCTTCTTGTGTGAAATCTACTCGTTCTTGAGATGATGTCATCAAGTGTCTCGTCCCAGGGCTCTTTAATTCGCGGCTTTTTTATACAACTGTCCATGTTTAAAGAGATATATTGGAAACGAATGGACTAAATCAAAAACTATGAAAGACCTTATCAACTATTTTGGCGTCCATTATACAGAAAGATAAAAACTGTGGAGGGTTTATATGCACTTTAAAAGTAAACGGCTTTATTGAATAATTCAATTCACCAAATCAACCAATGCAGATTCGACTCAAATGATAATAAGTAGAGTCTGCGAATCGCAGCACGAAAGCTTGTATGGTCACGTGGTTTTAAGAATAACTTTTGGTATTGAATTCTGCATTGATGTGCGATTTTTGACATAATTTAGCATGCCTTCTCTAGAATGCGTTCTAGAATGCGTTTGTAGTTGGAAAGAAAAGTAGATTTTAATGTTGTTTCAAGAAAAAGGATTGTCGATGTAGCGGCTGAAATCTAAGACTTTCATTTTGGTGGACAGCCAATTTCAAAGCATATTTGCCAAATTTATTATTATTTGAAACTAGTGCTTTTTGGTTAACAACATCAAGTCATCAATAGACGGATGGTATCTAATGCTGAACCACTCGCAGTGAGCTCAAAATCTGAGTACTTGTGATGATCGGGATAAGAAGCTTAAAAGAAATTCAGTACTTACACCCGATGTACTCCTAATCAATATCGGTCATGTGGATAATCTACCTCTTTTTAATATTAATGCAACAGAACGATCTTCATTTTTATTTATTACGAGAAATTAACGACAAAATGGCCGCCGCTTGAAGGTTAATTTACATATGGTCATATTAGAAAATGGCGTCTCATTTTACAATGAGTTACATAAAGCGAAAATATTAAAATGAAGATTGTACTTATTGAGTAGCTCGTCTACCGTTTGACGACCTCTTAATATTTGCAACAGCGATTATCAAATATTTCAGTTACTGGTTTGATTAGATCTGTCAAATCTACGCTCCGCCAATTGACAAAATCTAGAGATAACTTTCGTCAATACTTGTTCCTCTATTAATGACGGAAATTTTAAAATGCCCATTGTCCTGTTGTCATTACAAGTTTGGTGATTATTAACATTATTTGTTGGTATAAAACGTTAACCGTTTACCCAATATTCAAATTTTAACATATAAGATATTGGTTGTTCCATCGACTTTCGGACATTTCACCAAACGCTTTTGAAAATATCAAACAAAATCGGTCAGCTCACGGTGTACGGCAACACAGAATATTGCAACATTGAAATGTTGGGTTTAGAAGTAGGGTTAATATTTCTTTATTTCAGGGTTAGGACTAGAGTTTTATTTGGGTTATGGTTAGAGATTTTTGGATCCTGTTCTGCTTCTGAATCCTGAAAAAAATAACTTTGATGAGGCGTATGACGTAGTCTGTGTCCATTGTTTACCGGTACACGGTGATGTAACCACAAAATCCGACAACAACTCAATGACACGTAGCCTTGTTTATTTTTTGGCTGTTTTCAACACAATTTGGCGGATCGTAGATTTGACTGATATAATCACACCGGTAACTTTGAAAATCGTTGCCGCATATATTAAGAGGTCGGCAAACAGTAGGCGAGCTACTCGATAAGCAGAATCTTCATTTTAATATTTTCGCTCTATGTAATTCACTGTAAAATGAGATGCCATTTTCTAAGGACCATATGTAAATTAGTCTTCAAGCGGCGGCCATTTTGTCATTAATTTCTGGTAATGATATGCTTCTCGCGGCCCTACGTATACCTATATGCTAACTCGTGGATGCAATGGTAAATTTATTTTTCTCACAAGAATTCTAAAGTTTCTGTAGCTTTGTATAACTTTAGAATTCTTGTGATAAAAATAGATTACCATTGCATTCACGAGTTAGCCACTGCTTTCAGGCGCGTTCACACTTGCGGACCCAGACTGGATTTGGACTGGATTTGGATTGCGAATTCGACAGTGTGAATGTTTGTAAATGTTTATAATTTAAATAGTTCTTTTAAAGTGGCACTACGATGAAAATTCACCCCCGTTTTTTAGATTTTCTTTTGCATAGAATAGTATTTCAGGGTCGAAAGTGATCATCGATGTAAAAAACTAAAAAATGGTATTTTGAAGAAAGTATTTTGAGCTCTGAGATCACCATTATTTAGGCCACCATTACTAAGAACGTGATCGTGTTCCAAGTGAGCCCGCGATTTCAAAAGGTAATATTGTTTGTGACGTCAGATTCTCAATGCTACGCCTGAATTTCGGTCGAGGTTGCTTGTTTTCTTTGAATTTAAAAAAAACGACCTTGATCACTATGGATTTACTTGAAGAATTAGCCATGTGGAGTCTTCGCGTTGAGAATCTGACGTCACTTCGTTACGCTAACAACTTCAGATCCGGAGTCAGAAAAATAACACTTGCAATCGTCGAATCACAAAACGGTTTCGACCGAGTAATATTTAGCAGCTCTGCTTTATAAATACGTAAAATATCGACAGGTAAAAATTTGATCGTAGTGCCACTTTAAATGAGAGAAATTTTATTTCGAACTGAATTTTAGCCTATTCCGCTGCACTATATTCTACATTCATAGTACAATGTCTTGCTTGTTTGTTTTTTTAAAAGGGATCTCCTGGAGAGGATGGTGCCCAAGGACGAGATGGCGAAGATGGCAGAGATGTGAGTGAAACATATTTTTGTTTTAATTTGTTAAATAATTAAATGTAGAGCAGCGATTTGTCGTGGTGATAAATTTGAATAATGCTCCGAGCAACTTATTAACCTTGCATGGCAAGAAGTTCTGGAAATAACTTTTTGAAATTCAATGATATAAATTGAAGAAGCCCCAATACGCGGCTTTCAACCAATATCGCACATGATTCGTCAGTTCATTTCCACCCTAGCAACTCCGGGAAAGACTGAGATATTTAAAGTGCCTATGACATGAAAATTTGGTTCATCTTATTTAACTCCTAAAATATAGCACTCCTAAAATAATTAAGAAAATCAATTTACAGCTTTTCCATATTTCATATTCAAATGAGATGATCTATGACGTCACAAGTTGTGCACAACATTTTAACATATTGGAAAAGCGCATATATATTTAAGATTATTGAAGGAAATCACTTGGAACTTTGAATGTGCATACAGACCACTAAACTGGATAACATAGTTCTAGTTTTATGGTCGCCATGGTAAATGATTAGATTCCAGACCTCTTGATTTTCAAAACAAAATTATTTGTTTTCTTTTCGGTGGGAAACATTTTCGAATTGGTACTGGTTGAGTAGATTTGCACTAACTTAACTAATTTGAAACTGAAGTTTGACGTTGGTGCAAAGCCTACTATGTTAGAAAACGAAGATTTTTTTAAAAGAGACGTAGTGGTCTGGGAACTATACTATTACTGTTGTAACATTAAAACTTGAACGATCTTATTCCGTTTAGTGGTCTGTATCGACATGCAAAGTTTCAAGTGATTTCGTTCAATAATCTTAAAGATATACACGATCTTCCAATATGTTAAAATGTATTGCACAACTTGTGACGTCATAGATCATCTCATTTGAATATCATATAAGTCTAAATATCTCACGAACTAAGTGAAATATGGAAAAGCTTTAAATTGATATTCTTAATTATTTTAAGAGTTCTTTCAAATAAGATAAACTTAATTTTCATGTCATAGGCACTTTAAATGAACAAAAAATCTCCGTGATTGAACCTCATACTTGTTTCTTACAAGATTCCACAAGTTTTGGCGTCCAGAACAAATTTATTCTACATCTTTGTGTAATGAAATATTGTGTTGTAAAGGGCTATTGTAATGAAATATTGTGTTGTAAAGGGCTATTGCAATGACATATTGTGTTGTAAAGGGCTATTGCAATGAAATATTGTGTTGTAAAGGGCTATTGTAATGAAATATTGTGTTGTAAAGGGCTATTGTAATGAAATATTGTGTTGTAAAAGGCTATTGCAATGAAATATTGTGTTGTAAAGGGCTATTGCAATGAAATATTGTGTTGTAAAAGGCTATTATAATGAAATATTGTGTTGTAAAGGGCTATTGTAATGAAATATTGTGTTGTAAAGGGCTATTGTAATGAAATATTGTGTTGTAAAGGGCTATTGCAATGAAATATTGTGT
The DNA here is from genome assembly GCA_035772405.1 of Chrysogorgia sp. JL179-B06. NCBI lineage: Eukaryota > Metazoa > Cnidaria > Anthozoa > Scleralcyonacea > Chrysogorgiidae > Chrysogorgia > Chrysogorgia sp. JL179-B06. The sequence continues at coordinate 421,049 of JAYKKM010000142.1, forward strand.
TGTAAAGGGCTATTGTAATGAAATATTGTGTTGTTATTGTGTTGTAAAGGGCTATTGTAATGAAATATTGTGTTGTAAAGGGCTACTATTGCAATGAAATATTGTGTTGTAAAGGGCTATTGCAATGAAATATCTATTGCAATGAAATATTGTGTTGTAAAGGGCTATTGTAATGAAATATTGTGTTGTAAAAGGCTATTGCAATGAAATATTGTGTTGTAAAGGGCTATTGTAATGAAATATTGTGTTGTAAAGGGCTATTGTAATGAAATATTGTGTTGTAAAGGGCTATTGCAATGAAATATTGTGTTGTAAAGGGCTATTGCAATGAAATATTGTGTTGTAAAGGGCTATTGCAATGAAATATTGTGTTGTAAAGGGCTATTGCAATGAAATATTGTGTTGTAAAGGGCTATTGCAATGAAATATTGTGTTGTAAAGGGCTATTGCAATGAAATATTGTGTTGTAAAGGGCTATTGTAATGAAATATTGTGTTGTAAAGGGCTATTGCAATGAAATATTGTGTTGTAAAGGGCTATTGTAATGAAATATTGTGTTGTAAAGGGCTATTGCAATGAAATATTATGTTGTAAAGGGCTATTGTAATGAAATATTGTGTTGTAAAGGGCTATTGTAATGAAATATTGTGTTGTAAAAGGCTATTGTAATGAAATATTGTGTTGTAAAGGGCTATTGTAATGAAATATTGTGTTGTAAAAGGCTATTGCAATGAAATATTGTGTTGTAAAGGGCTATTGTAATGAAATATTGTGTTGTAAAGGGCTATTGTAATGAAATATTATGTTGTAAAAGGCTATTGTAATGAAATATTGTGTTGTAAAGGGCTATTGTAATGAAATATTGTGTTGTAAAAGGCTATTGTAATGAAATATTGTGTTGTAAAGGGCTATTGTAATGAAATATTGTGTTGTAAAAGGCTATTGCAATGAAATATTGTGTTGTAAAGGGCTATTGTAATGAAATATTGTGTTGTAAAGGGCTATTGTAATGAAATATTGTGTTGTAAAAGGCTATTGTAATGAAATATTGTGTTGTAAAGGGCTATTGTAATGAAATATTGTGTTGTAAAAGGCTATTGTAATGAAATATTGTGTTGTAAAGGGCTATTGTAATGAAATATTGTGCTGTAAAAGGCTATTGCAATGAAATATTGTGTTGTAAAGGGCTATTATAATGAAATATTGTGTTGTAAAGGGCTATTGCAATGAAATATTGTGTTGTAAAAGGCTATTGTAATGAAATATTGTGTTGTAAAGGGCTATTGTAATGAAATATTGTGTTGTAAAGGGCTATTGTAATGAAATATTGTGTTGTAAAGGGCTATTGCAATGAAATATTGTGTTGTAAAGGACTATTGTAATGAAATATTGTGTTGTAAAGGGCTATTGCAATGAAATATTGTGTTGTAAAGGACTATTGTAATACGCGCGAGTCCGGCTAACCATGTTAAGCGCTTTCCCTTCATGCGGAGAATTAAGTTTAATTCAGTTTTTATGAAAAACGATTATTCCTAAACAATTTCAATGAAAATTGTTATGCTCTGTATCTAAATAAAAAATGTTTCCTTAGTTTTGTTTACTCTTGCTAATCTCTTCCTCATTATGTTTAGGGTGAGGATGGCGCAGTAGGTGCTGTGGGTTTGTCTGGAGTTGATGGCCCACGAGTAAGTATTGCGTGTAGTTGACATGACGACGTACTCTCACTTTTAATGCGTCCCTAATGATTTTTTGTGCGAAGGAGATCTGGAGAGAGGGTTGTGACGTAATTCCAGTATATATCCCGAGTGTTAATAGACCCATTCCCCTTGAACTCGCCATGGTTCAAAATGCCGACGCTGTTACCTCGATTTTCCGTATTTCAACAGGACACAGAAAATCTAGCATTTAACTAAAACAAAAAATAATTGCCAACAAAAGCACAACAATTTATTTAAAGGGGTACTCCGGCCAAAATACAAACGAACTTCGTATGGAAGGTCTTACTGACTTTACGATATGGCAGCCGTTGAAGTTGAAAATTTGAGGATTTTGATGCCATATTTGTTTTGAAAATAATTGAGTTTCTTTTCGACAGTGCGTTGTTTTGATGGCAATCACATAGTGATAGCTGTTGTGAGTGCTCTTTGGAGGATAAAGAGCTGTTGTGAGTGCTCTTTCGAGAAAGTAGAGGAGCTTCTTAGGTATAATACGAGATAGAAGCACTTAGTGACGTCATATATGAAAAATAAATATGGCGTCGAAATTGGACAAACTCTTCGACTTCGACTTGCGATATCTTCTTAACTTAATTGATTTTGTATTTTGACTGAACACCGGGAAGGGAGTTGAGAAAATGAGGTGAAGCCGAGTTTGTATTTTAATGATCTTCGAGGTATTTTGAAATCGGAGAAAGAACTTTTCACCGGTGTTTGAACTTGCTTCTTAAACAAAATCTATATAAATCTTGGTTTTACTTGAGTTTTTAGTTTACTTGAGTTTGAGGATGTAATACGGTATTGCATGCGGTTTTGTTTCTACTTGCTGTTTCTTTTTTTACTGTTTCGTTTTACAAAGATAACATAAGAATCCCACACGCAAAACGGTTATTTGGGTCAATGGACTACCAGGGAGATTATGACTTCCAATAGCAATACCAGTACCGATATTCGATCTGCCTTTCTGCTTCCAATTACTAATTGCAATTAGTTATCAATAGAAGAGCGTTTGTGTATGGTTGCTATTTATAGAACCAAAATTCCGACAAACACACCGAAAGGACTCTCAAAGGATTCCAAATTACCATTTTGCCATTGTTGGGAATGTAAAAATTAAGTAAACTCAGACAAACAGGCACTGTCTACATCTAGTCAAACTGGCATCTGAGATTCGGTCGACTTCAGTGTTGAGTACCTATATATCAAACATCCAATTGCTAAAATTAACTACTGCGCATGACCAGAGCCATATTGGATATCATATCATATCTGTACTTATGAAATGTTAGCGGGCAATAATGATGTTGACTTAAATAGACCGCCATATTTCAGTATTCTTACTTGCAAGCTGATCGTGTTTAAATGGAAGCGAAAGGCAAGTGTAGAATATTTGTATTGGTATCGGAAATCAAGCTCTCCCTATTGCTTCACGTGTTGAGGTTGATTGGAATTTTCGTTTAGTTGACAGTTTCAAAGCAGCTGTGCATAATTATAATTTTTAATTACCAAAACTCACAATTACCTTTATTTTATATATTTTGCTTTTTATTATTCGTGTACTTTATAAATATTTTACTTGTAATTAGTTATTTTAATTAGGACCGTGATGAAAAGTACCTCGTCGGTGATTCGGTCTTCCTGTTTAAATTTAAAATTAAAAATAATTTCGTTCATTCATTCATTCGTTTTAGGGCGAACAAGGAGATGCTGGAAGTCCTGGCATAAACGGAGAACCTGGAAATGCGGTGAGTTATGACCAGCATCACTGTTGTAGGAATGCAAACAACCCACGGTGATCACTATGTGAATAAAACTCTTAGATTTGACATTTTCCCTATAGTTTAGAGCATTTTATAATACCTACTATCTCGTTTATGGTTTGGTTGCCATGGAAACTATTCATTGTTTTTCGCTGGAAAAAGGCCATTTTATGCACCATTTCCCAAAACTTCTTGTACGAGCAAGAAAGAAAGGCTATATAGAGACCCAGGAGCAAAGAGAAGGCCTTCAGTATGAAGCCAGCATTTTGAGACTTTATTTTGAAGGAAACACTGACATTGAACTTTGTGTGTGATTTATAGGATTTGTCATTTTTAGCGTCACCTATGCATTTCATTACATAATTTCAAGGATATATAAGCGTTTTCAATAAGTTATTATGCAGGGAATGTGATGTCATAAGTATGATCATTTACATATTAAACAAATCTTAATATCTCAAGAGTTAATTGAGATATGAAAAAGTTGTAAATGGTTAGTCTTTATAGTTTCAAGAGTTCTTTTATTTTACAACTGAATTTTTCATTGCAAAGGCACTTTAAGTTTCAAATTTCAACGCGCCAAAAGTAACTAAGAGTGTAGAACTGTTGCAATGGCACGAGGGATATATTGGTAAATAGAGAGGGACAAAGAAGAATATTTCCATAGCATGCATGCTAAGTGCTAACTTATTTTGCCACTCGAAAATAACGGCCCCTCGAAAGTAGCGACCCCCGAATGTAGTGGCCCCCGAATGTAGTGGCCGCAATGGGCGGGGGGAGCTCATATTCATAATTTCCGTTACTTTTTTGTCAAAACCCTTGGTAATATTCTAATATTCATGTGTAGTCAAAATAGGTTGGTTTATATTAGACCTGGCTCGATAGCCGCAAATTCTGATCGTGACAGCACGGCCTTTTATTTGAGGAGAACTGACATTGATTGTTTTTTTTGTTGTTTTTTTGTGCTAGGGTGCGCCTGGAGTGCCTGGATCAACTGGATTAAAAGGACCTAGTGGTGGTCGGGTATGTGAACATATAGTGATGTAGATGATTCAAATTCGGTCAAAATAACCCCCATAGTGATCATATTTGCCAAACCGCGAATATTCTTGTGACGTCAACTAAGGGACTCGTAAGTCAAAAGCATGTTCTGTTTCTGCTCCACTGCGCATGGCGTGCCTTTTTATTCAGATGTTCCATTGATATATAATTTACTTGTCTAGCAGTCGCTGTGCTATATTTACGCGAACGAACGAATGAATGGTAAACATTCTTTAGTTTACGTCATTCGACGCATGACCCGAAGTGCATTAAAAACAAATCCTAACCAACCCTAATCCTAACCCTAATCCTAACCCTAACCAACCCTAAAACCCTTTTCATGTGCTGCGCGCCATCTTCGGAAAAGGTCCCACAGAGTCATCCCATCTAACTTTTACCGTCCACATCATGTTTATCAGCTGTTCGTGTGCAGGTACACCGGCCAATCAAAACACCTGATAGTAAACGCCATCATACGAACCAATGACAGTCTGTTATCAAAACCCCGACTAAGGCTGACATCAATGGGCGAGATTAAGCTCAATTGTTCACAGAGGGAACTTACACAAAGTGCCGGCTGTACATTGGCCAATCGTCCTTTCCCCTACCAGTTATTGTTGTCTAATTTATTTTTGTTTTAGGGAGATTCTGGTGGACAAGGACCGAGAGGTGAACAAGGCGCAAAGGGAGTTAGAGTAAGTATAGCATGACGTAATTACGTTTACGAATGATGTCGTATATTGTGAGGTTTTGAACTTTTGATTTAGTGAATAAAACTGGCATTGCAAATTGATTGGAAGCTAAGACACGGTTGTAATCGGATAGTGGGCTTGACCAAATGATCGATAATATAATTGCTGAAAATATTGCATTTTAATTAGAAAGCATATAATTTCTGAACATATAAATTTCAAAAATAAGGTGTAGGGTGATTTGAAGAATCCAATGCCGGTTTAGCTTGGTTCTAAGCTTGCCAGATGTGCCCTTGTTGCTTGAACTCAAGCTCGACTTTCATTTTCTTTTAAAGGGTGACAGTGGTGATGGTGGAGTGAAGGGAGAACAAGGTCCTAAAGGAGAAAAGGTTTGGATTCCTTAGTATTATGTTTCACTCTAAAGACCCAACAAATCGTATGCTTTCTGAGTATATATATATGTAACGACCGTGGGCAAACTCACATACAGAAAGCCAACTAAAAACGCTTGGAAAAGCTAAAGATATAGAAATAAAGATGACATATAGAAACAGAAATAAGCAAGAAAACAAGCATTAAAAAGACACAAGACTGTTTACCAAAATGTGTCTGTCAGTAATCTATCTTGAATGGAGTTACGTATTCCATATAAGGAAGCGTACATACATTGCCCTGACGAACAAATACATTGCGCTAGTTACCAGGGACAAGAGTTCAAGAATGTAAAAATTGATTTATTTGACCCTTGAAAACCTCTTGGGGACTGGTAACTGGCAACATACGCATTAAAGACCGAGAATAAAATATCTGGGTTCAATAGAGGAATTATGGTGCACTAAAACATTTTATTTACATTAACAGGGACCAAATGGAGTCAAAGGACCAGAAGGACCTCACGGCTTTCCTGGTGAAGCGGTAAATTAGTAATTCGAACATTTCTTTTTTAACCTGCATATAGTTGACGGTAATGGTGGCGGAGCCTTAGGGTTAGCTGCGCCAAGATGGTCGTCGAGATTTAATTCAATATTTTATTTTATTTTTCTGCATGTCGATCCAGAAATATTTATGCCGTTAGCGTACATTGAATACGTTGCTTTTACTCTACCTCCTCCGCACGCGTTTATTTCCGTTTGCTCTCCAGTCTCTTTGACAACCTAGCGCGAAAAGTTTCGATAGTCAGGCAATCCAGAAATATCTGCCGAAATATGACCCATCGTAACATGAAACGAGTTATTTGTGTCTTGTCGATCCTTGCTGGTCACATCTTGATAGACATGGTGGACAGCAGTGACAAAGGGAGAAGGCTAAAAGGGATGACTCAAAAGGACCTTTCTGGTTTTTTTCTGGTTTTTATTTTTCGTTAGATTATGGATAGCTACGGTTAGGGCTAGGTTTAAGATTAGGATCAAGGTTAGGATTATGGTTAGGGTTAGGATTAGGATTAGGATTGAGATTAGGGTTAGGATTAGTAGATCTAAAAAATGTAAAGGTCCTTTTTTAGTCATCCCTTTTAGCCTTCACCGTGACAAAGAGCTTCCAGAACTTGAAGATTTAATTTGACAGCAGTGATAGTGATGTGGACGTCATTAATGTGTCCTTCAGTGAAATGGAACTGGGTAAACAATTTTGAGCCAGAATCGTTAACAGCTCTGAACGTAGACAACTGATCAATAAACAGTTTACTCTCAGCAAAATGCAAATTGTGAAACAACTTCAGTGAATTATCATAATCAAACGTTTTTCGTTTGTGAACTCGCCTGTATGATAATTCACTCCAGCCAACGTGAAGAAGTTAATTTTGCCATCAGAGGCGTTACATTCGGGGCAAATTACTTTTCCATCTTCTTTCGCTTTCTAGAACAGTCTATGCTGTCATAAAATTCTTCAACAAACTCCTTTTCAAGACGAATAATATAAATACGATCAAAGCATTCTCCAATTCAATTTATTTTTCTCTCAATTTCGCTGTGAAGGCGCTGCAAATGTGGAATCCGTAGACAGTCAGTAGCATCTTTTAGTAAGAGTTAGATCTCGATGACGCGCAGCGTCCGAGGGCTTTATATAGCATAAAGCCCGATATTCGAGGGATCTATTTGATTTAGTTCATTAAATGAGGAGGTTTTCCAACAAAGTTTTGTCCATTTTATCCTGGACAAAGATTTCCCTAGTTTTTTCCCTTCATTTCTTATCTAATTAGTATTCATGGTCTTTATGCTAGATAAAGCCCGCAGTACATCAAAGAAAACCGACTCAATCGTGTAATAAGTAATAGATAAGCACCGAGAACGAGGGATTTATGCGGCATACAGCCCCGAGGACGCGTAGCGTCCGAGGGCTGTATATCGCATAAATCCCGACGTTCGAGGTGTTTATCTGACTTATTATTACATTGAGAAGGTTTCCAAAAAAGTTTTGTCGATTTTGTACACCTTGGACAAATATTTCCCTAGTTTTTTCTTCGTTTCTTATCTAATTAGTATTCCTAGGGATGTATGGCGCATACATCCCGCGTTACATCAAAGGAAACCGACTCAATGTAATAATAATAGCAGTTTCTAACCCTAAGCTCTCGGCTAAAGTTTTATGCTAATGCCCCGGAAGTGTCTTGCAGATCAATTATTTGCCGATGCTGAAGGCATTATCCTCATTGTCTCAGTTTCTGGAAGATTAGGTTCTCGTGAAGTACAGCAGAATTGGCACGGAAGTACAATTACGTTTACGTTTTTACTTTTTTAGGGTGCAAACGGTCCTCAGGGTGAAGGAGGACGCCCAGGAAGTCTCGGAAACCCTGTAAGCATTTGTTAAACGTACTATTGATGAAAATTGTTTGCCTTTTGAAACTTCTAAGCTTTCAATCGATCTCTTATTTTCTTACATTATTCTAGGGTCCCACTGGTCTCAGGGGAACTGCTGGAAGTGCTGGAAAACCTGGACAAAGTGTAAGTTGTGGTATAATATAGTGTAATATTGTGGTATAGTATAGTGGTCAGTGATCGCTGCTTGACTTTCCAAAGTTAAGCATCGTACCTCTGGTACACTAACTCGATGAGTTACCACCTTGTTCATATATAATTAGTGTTGCCATAATCCAATGAGCAGTGATAATTGGAGGTCGGGCTTTCACCAAGAGCCTTAAATAAAATTAGGACCAGCTCTGGCTGGGGTAAGTGGTTAATTGCAGGGATAATAGTGGCGCCCACCGCTACCTTCGGGTAGCAGCTAATGAAAGAGGAGCCTACGGGTCGCCTCCGGCTACGGCTGACCAACTTACTTACTTGTGGTATTTAGGCAATCATGTATGACAAAGTTAATTATTGCTTTGGAAAACGCATTCACCATGGTAAATGCGTTTTCCAAAGCATTATATAATAATAATTATAACAGTTAGTTACGTTTTCGCCCAATTGTTGCATTTGATTGTAACTGAGCATTCAGAAATATTATACTACCAATAATAATGATAATAATTTATAATATAGAAATTATAATACTATTAATAATAGTATTAATAATAATAATACTACTAATAATAATAATGATAATACTAATAATAATAATAATAATAAAATTGTAAAAAAAATAATAAAAATTATAAAACCAGCATCACCTTGTGATCATGTAAAAATCGCATAATTAGTGGTTATGGCTATGCAATGCAATACAGTGTGTATAAACAAAAACTGATACACACTCTGTATTGTTGTAGTTTGAAAGCCCTAGAGCCAATACTAATTAATTTTATGCCTGTTCAGATTTTTTTGATACACACTGTATACAATGTAATACAATGCGTTACAATACACAAGGGAGCGATGGGGCCCAAGGGAGCGCGTTATAGGATGGGGCTGCTAGGGGAGCGCCTGGCCGATCTTGCACTGTCATGGCAGACAATAATAACACTAGTGTTAGCGAAGTGAACTTAGTGAATCGTTAGGCAGTGTTTCTAATTACTTCAGAAGAACTATTTACTTAATATACCTATTATATTTACTTATTATATAGACCTATTTACTTAACCTATTTACTGTTCGGTTCAATACTATGGTACACATAGATACAAATCTAAATACGTCCAAACACGCTTAAAGCAGTCTTTCGCTTAATTATGTTATAGGGCGATTCAGGTCCACGGGGAGATCAAGGTGAAGTTGGAGTTCAAGGCATCCCTGTAAGTGATGGCACGTAGTGTATATCAGATTATCTCCTTTTATGTTTTATCATGCAAGCTCTGATTGTTACATAGCCGTGTTTAGATAAGTAAGAGTTAATCCTTAGAACGGAGGTATTAAGCCAGATACTTGTCGTGATTGTGGTTTTGTTTGTTTGAATAATAAATGTCATGTGTGTATGCGGACAGTGTGTGATCGAATATTTGTTGATCAGTTTTCGGATCGGAGCGAACACAAATATATCACTCGTAGTGTAAATCCTTAATTGCACTCGCTATCATATATGATTACCTATACTTCTTATTACATGGTAATGAGTGTTTCATCAGGAATTAATGCACTACATCCGGGAACTGAGTCGCATATCGCCATATCGCCAGATCACATCACTTTTCCAATCTTTTTTACTTTTGAATAAAATAAGACCCATTCAATTTTTCATGTTAAATCAGCTATTTCGCTAAACTATTATTGACTTTTATTTTTAATTTCTCTGAAAGTTTTAGTTCAGAATAACGTTGTTATATACACTATAGGGAAAAACACAAGTTGAATTAAATCCAGTTGAATTAAATCCATTAAATCCAGTTTATCGACAACAACATCTCCATATATATTGTCCACATAATAAATAGAGCATTACACGGTAGCTCGAATATAAGAACTTTATATTCTTGTGATAATGGCCATATCTCTAGTTAGAATATTGTTCTTACCTTGCGAACATGCAGTCTATATCTTCTCGCCATCTTCACGCCATCTTCACGTAATAACCCCATTGTATGACATACATTATGTTGAAATGTTGATGACTTGGTATGGTGTGAGAAATTGCTCTGCCATGTCATGGCATCTAGGCCATGTTGGACATGTTTCCTTCGACATCATTAAATTAAGAATATTACATGACCGTGTGGAGATACGAATTTTATCTTCGAGTATTGTGAATATATCTCACGAGTGAGCTAAGCGAACGAGTGAGAAATATTATCACCAAGAGACGTGTCCAATGTGTCTTAGTGGATTACTCGTGTTTGTGCATTATATGTATTATGTCACACAAATAATCATGTTGTTTAATTATACATTTTAGTTTAGCCCTACTACGAATTCATGTTTAATTGTTAAAATGCGTATTTATATTTTATTTATTTTTAGGGTGCAGACGGTGTAGATGGGCATCCGGGTAATGCGGGTAGCGTAGGTAATCGGGTAGGTGAAACTATCTTGTTTACTGGTAAACTGTTCTACATCAGGCTGTCCAAAAGTAAATGTACCCAGATAGGTTTTTAGGGAAACGCATTTACGACACCACAAGAATTTTAAGGCCAAGATTAAGGCTTAGGTCTGTTTAATGTTATAACATTCTTCAACAACTTAATTGATCGTGAATAATTTTTATGATTTATTTCAATTTTCATGATTTATTTCAATTTTCTTGCTTTTAGTCAAGTAGTTAAATGAAAGTTAAGTGTTATTTTCTGCTGGCTGAGGAACGAAAGAAGCAGAAAATGTTTTCTCACACACCCTGGGGGCCTGTATAATCGGGTGGTGCGGGTTAAGCCGCACATTTTGTTGTTGCATTCGTAAGAACTTGACGTAAACACCCGCCCACCCAGCCCTGTTAATTTAGTCATGATATATATTGGTAATATATATGTTTTATTTAGTCTGCAAGTCTTAAACCGGACAGATTAGTGTACTTTGTAAAGACCTGGTTTAAGGGAGTTTTTGTCCATTATCTAGTATTAAACTGTAATAGTTAGCAATAGTTTTTTATTAAAAAAGTCAAGCTTGCGGCGATGGCTGCAGCAGCTCCCAGCGGTGTGTGAGAAAGTAATTTAAATTAAAAGCAACAATTTAACTAATTTAACCCTCTTTAAAATGCTCTACTTTAATGCCAAATATTTTTGAAAACACGCAACTGTAAGCCACGAAACTTTAATTAAATTGTAAATATTTTGCGTTGAATACTATTATTTCCAATCTTATTTATTATAATAAGACAACGCACAACAACGCCCCGACATTTCAAATGCAAAACAAACTCATCGCGATCAGTAAACAACACACAACGTTGGATTTAGCCCGTGTCCAAAGTTTACTTGATAGCGCGTAGAAAGAAATTAGAACGTTCTGGCGAAATAAGAACCATTTGAATAATTATAAAAATGTCCGCAGGAAAGATATCACGAAAAAACATTTTGTAGTTCTTGGGTTACGATATTTCCTTCTGGAGTAACGCGATATCGTTACTGTAAAACTATGTTTGCGGTAATGCGGCGGTAACGCGCGTTTCGTTACCGCAATTTTGGACAGCTCGTACATGCATTAACACAATCATTGCTTGGAAATTCCAACTTCACAAATATAATATCCATTTTGGAACAAACCCGTTTTAACTTGGACTGAACATTTGTTTTATAGGGACTAACTGGAGCACCAGGGGATCTTGGCGCACTCGGAGAAGGAGGAGATAGTGTAAGTTCTTGAAGGAAATAATGAAGACGTATCAATGAATATACATGTCAAAATATTCCAGTACCAACGCTATATGCTTTACGTCGACACGATGCCGGCATGAAAATGCTTATTAAAACCATAACACTAATAAACAATTATTAGTTGAGGCTATCAAGAATTATGCAGACCGAGGTCAATGTTATCCAATAATTCTTCATCGTCACTGTTGTCTTCGTCCACAGAGGCAAATCTTACCGAAGCAAATCTACTGCAAGCCATTTTGTTATTTTATAATTTTTGCGCGCGTTGAGGATTTGACGTCATCAGCGTCCAATAATTTGTTTGGACACCTCCGTCTAATAATTAATATTTGATTATGATTGGCTACGTTAGCTGCAAATAATTGTGTACAAATAACAAGCGGCACATGCGCATTATTGAGCAACGTTGCTCTGCTGCAAATAATATTCTGCTCATGCGCGTTAATGATATCGACAACTGTAAACATGGCTCGTTTTGACGAGATGTCGGAAAACGACTAGTTAGATCTTGCTAGAAAAAATAAATTGAATGATAAAACAATTATTGAACTCAGTTATCGCAAAATATCTTGCTCAATCTCGTCCAATAATTGTTAATTATTCGACGGAAATGACGTCAACGGGAATCGAACTCGCAACCTTCATGATCTTCGCTTTGACGCTCTAACCATTGAGCTACCAGGACTCAGATGGCACGTGCGACATACGTACTACTAAATCTGCAGTCTCGGTATGTCTGTATATCTTTTCTATCAGATAAATATTAGTGATTTGCAGCTTGGTTATTTCAATTTAGTGAATTGTTTGCTACTCAAGCTTAAATGAAAACTCAGAAAAATGTTTCAGAAAAATGTTTCTGGCTCTGAAACATTTTTATGAGTTTGCGTTTAAGGTTGAGTAGCAAACAATTCACTAATATTTATCTTATTGGTAGATATATATATATATATATATATATATATATATATATATATATAGCGTAGCCAATCAGATTGCACATTTGCAACAGTACTGATAGTCTAATGCAAATGCTGCAATCTGATTGGCTACGCTACTCGCTATTCATTAACAATTAGACAACGAGCCCGCGTTTTCTATGAGAAAATTTCAACTCGCAAATTTTGAGCTTGTAATCTCATTGTTAATTAAAACCATAGCATATACCAAAATAGCGTACAATAGGGTACAAAGGGGGTGGAGGAGGGCATAAACATTCGCCGAAAGTACGCGTACGTACTAAATGGATTACCCTAAACTCCATATCTCGTGTTTAATTCATGTCAATTTTTTTTCTACCAGTTTCATTCTGGCCATAGCTTTAACACTTTAATCTGTTATTTCTGCCATTCATATAATATATAAGGTTTCCGGTGATTGTACGTTTCTAATTCAAAGTTTGTTTTCTACATTTAGGGATTACCTGGATTCAAGGGACCTATAGGACCCACTGGCCCTGCAGGCCCACTGGTTAGTATTTTGTCGCTAATCTACTGACATAAGTACATTGTCTCGCCTGTTTACGACACGTTACGCGTTTTCTTTCGTAAAAATGCTTGTTTGAAACGATTATTTGGAGGCGCCATTTAACTTTATACCACACAAATTTTAAAACCATACAGATTTATACCATCCAGATTTTATACCATATACAGATTTTATGCCATATATAGATTCAACGCTTGTTCATTGGTGTAATTTTTAACCAATCATGTATGAAACATCAATTTATTTAGGGTGAACCTGGTAACCAAGCAGAACAAGGCGATGACGGCTCGGAGGGCTCAAAGGTAAGACAAAATAACGCCGCCTGAAGCTATTTTAGTAAGTGGGTGTTTATATGAGGCAGGCTTGATCTCATATTAAGGTGAGGCGGTTCTGGTAAAAACACGAAAACCGTCCGAAAAAACGAGTTTAACCGATTTCTTACATTTTACAAACTACAGCTAGAAAACACGCGACTCAAGCAAGACTTCACGAGTTTCAAATTGTTATATACAATAAATACGTTATATTTAGATTAGATTTTATAGATTTACAACATAATTATTTACAACAAAGTTGTTAAAGCAACTTATCTTACAAGTTCTCTGCCAGGAACATGAGCATATCAGCTGTTTCAGGCTTTAGTTTTGCTCGCGCCAGTGTGGTCACTTGGCCTGCCTTGCTGAATATTCTCTGCGATGACCGACTTAATTTCAGTTTTAAATGCGTTTTATAAGCCGTAAAATTCAAACGAGATTGACCATATTGAAAGACATATAAGTGATTTTTTTATCCGAAAAGAGACTTGAATTTCGTTTTGCTTTGACGAAGGTAAAAGCACAGACTTTCTTTTTTTGTCCAATAGAAATACTGATGACGATAAAAAACAAGCCAGGATATTGGTATTATTTACCGTTTTGGTCGGTCCGTATTGAGAAATATTTCCCTTGGTCTCAAATATGAGCCTCGGCCTGCGACCTCGGGCTGTTTTTAAGACCTGGGAAATATTTCTCCAGACGCACCTAGCCGGTAAACCGATTTTTCGGGGTTTTCTTGTTTTCCAGTTTTTCGCTTGAAGCAACATAGTTTCGAAAAAACATCGTTTTTTTTCATTGATTAACCGTCTCACCCCATCTCATATTCATGTGAATATAGAGATTCATATTAATATTCTTACAACTTTTAGAAGACTTGTTATAACGATCCAGTTTGGATTTGGATCTTGTTTACATGGGATATCAGTCTGGAAACACCCTTAAGGAAAAACACAACATTCGACCTAAGTCAATCCGACCCGAACTCGGGCCATGCTCGTGTAATCGGGCCCCGACAGTTAAAATACAAAGGGTCTGAACTAAAAATAGCCTTGTAACTGCGTTATATTACTAAAAAGTTTCGCTTGGTTGCACGAAACGCGGATAACTCGTTGTTGCGGTATAGTGTTGTTGGCCGGTATCTGAATATGTTCTTTAATTTCTGTAGGGCAGTGCTGGATCTCGTGGCGTTCCTGGTAGCAATGGCAGGAACGGGAAAGATGTAGGTTATACTTATTTGTTTTATTATACAAAACCCTACTTAGGTACACATGCAGTGGCTGGTCCACAGTCTCCAGAGCTTCTCAGTGGCTGATCACAATAAGTACCTGAACCAATTAAAGTCCCTATAACCCCAAATACGATATTACTGATATAGATTCTTCATGAAGTGGTTGAATACCAAAATATTTTATGAATTGATCTTTGCATTGATGTTCTATGAAGGTTTGTTTGTCGGAAATGCTAACGAATGTCACGTCAGCCCAGGAATTTGGCTTTCCTGCTTTCTGTGTGATAGACCTTTTGAGGATTTGAGTGAAAAGGATAGCGTTCAAGATTTGAGTGAAAAGGATAGCGTTCAAGATTTGAGTGAAAAGGATAGCGTTCAAGATTTGAGTGAACAGGATAGCGTTCAAGATTTGAGTGAAAAGGATAGCGTTCAAGATTTGAGTGAAAAGGATAGCGTTCAAGATTTGAGTGAAAAGGATAGCGTTCAAGATTTGAGTGAAAAGGATAGCGTTCAAGATTTGAGTGAAAAGGATAGCGTTCAAGATTTGAGTGAAAAGGATAGCGTTCAAGATTTGAGTGAAAAGGATAGCTTTCAATATTTGAGTGAACAGGATAGCGTTCAAGATTTGAGTGAAAAGGATAGCGTTCAAGATTTGAGTGAAAACGATAGCGTTCAAGATTTGAGTGAAAAGGATAGCGTTCAAGATTTGAATGAAAAGGATAGCGTTCAAGATTTGAGTGAAAAGGATAGCGTTCAAGATTTGAGTGAAAAGGATAGCGTTCAAGATTTGAGTGAAAAGGATAGCGTTCAAGATTTGAGTGAAAAGGATAGCGTTCAAGATTTGAATGAAAAGGATAGCGTTCAAGATTTGAGTGAAAACGATAGTGTTCAAGATTTGAGTGAAAAGGATAGCGTTCAAGATTTGAGTGAAAAGGATAGCGTTCAAGATTTGAGTGAAAAGGATAGCGTTCAAGATTTGAGTGAAAAGGATAGCGTTCAAGATTTGAGTGAAAAGGATAGCGTTCAAGATTTGAGTGAAAAGGATAGCGTTCAAGATTTGAGTGAAAAGGATAGCGTTCAAGATTTGAGTGAAAAGGATAGCGTTCAAGATTTGAGTGAAAAGGATAGCGTTCAAGATTTGAATGAAAACGATAGTGTTCAAGATTTGAGTGAAAAGGATAGTGTTCAAGATTTGAGTGAAAAGGATAGCGTTCAAGATTTGAGTGAAAAGGATAGCGTTCAAGATTTGAGTGAAAAGGATAGTGTTCAAGATTTGAATGAAAAGGATAGTGTTCAAGATTTGAGTGAAAAGGATAGTGTTCAAGATTTGAGTGAAAACGATAGCGTTCAAGATTTGAGTGAAAACGATAGCGTTCAAGATTTGAGTGAAAAGGATAGCGTTCAAGATTTGAGTGAAAAGGATAGCGTTCAAGATTTGAGTGAAAAGGATAGCGTTCAAGATTTGAGTGAAAAGGATAGCGTTCAAGATTTGAATGAAAAGGATAGTGTTCAAGATTTGAGTGAAAAGGATAGTGTTCAAGATTTGAGTGAAAACGATAGCGTTCAAGATTTGAGTGAAAACGATAGCGTTCAAGATTTGAGTGAAAAGGATAGCGTTCAAGATTTGAGTGAAAAGGATAGCGTTCAAGATTTGAGTGAAAACGATAGCGTTCAAGATTTGAGTGAAAACGATAGCGTTCAAGATTTGAGTGAAAAGGATAGCGTTCAAGATTTGAGTGAAAAGGATAGCGTTCAAGATTTGAGTGAAAACGATAGCGTTCAAGATTTGAGTGAAAACGATAGCGTTCAAGATTTGAGTGAAAAGGATAGCGTTCAAGATTTGAGTGAAAAGGATAGTGTTCAAGATTTGAGTGAAAAGGATAGTGTTCAAGATTTGAATGAAAAGGATAGCGTTCAAGATTTGAGTGAAAACGATAGCGTTCAAGATTTGAGTGAAAAGGATAGCGTTCAAGATTTGAGTGAAAACGATAGTGTTCAAGATTTGAGTGAAAACGATAGCGTTCAAGATTTGAGTGAAAAGGATAGTGTTCAAGATTTGAATGAAAAGGATAGCGTTCAAGATTTGAGTGAAAACGATAGCGTTCTAGATTTGAGTGAAAACGATAGCGTTCAAGATTTGAGTGAAAACGATAGCGTTCAAGTATATCATACACGTTTGAATTCGGTCATATTTCTTTAGCAGCAAACTATTGTATCCAAAATTAAAAACGTAATATAGTACATCAAACACAAAGCTGAAATCATAAAACATCTTCATGGCATTTAGTAGAATCTATATCAGTAATATCATACTTGGGGTTATAGGAACATTAACTGTTCATGTTTAGTTCAAATAATTTTTGAAACTGAAAAATTTTCCTGCTTTTTGAAAATCCTAGGTCAGAGGATCCGTAATCCAACAAATAAAAAAATCTGGCCTTAACGCGTGTAGCTAAGGTGTAAGACCGAGCGCGGTTTTTTGTTCAGGTTTCCTAATTATTTAGTTGATTTTAGAAACGAGTAAACATCTTCTTATCAATGCAATTCTAAGATTTGTTAAATGCACTGTCGGAATTACGCAATTAGAAGACTTGTGTGATTGAATTTGCAAGTCAAACGAGCTCGGGTTGCGGGAGAATACAATATATAACGATCCTGAAGAGGAGTCCATATGAGATTTATATACTGCTGGAGAGCAATAGAAACCGAATCAATCATGATATAAATTATGTGTATTATTTCTTGTCGCTACGAACCAGTACACACATATCTATGTGTTCGACATTTTGTGGTATAAAACCTACACTACATTTTCTCATATCTCTCGTTGTCATTTGGCCTTTTTAAACTTATATTGAGACGCATATTTTCAATTTCAGGGTGCAACTGGCAGGGATGGGCCAAAAGGAAAAGACGGGTTTGAGGGAGAAGCAGTAAGTTTCTTACTCTTTTCAGCGTTTGTTAATTGAATCGGAAAATAATAGTACATCCAAATCATTTTTACTCTATAATTTCTGGCTTAGTGATCGATCGCTGATTATATGATCGCTAATGATATCGATCGCTGATTATATGCTGATGTGTTTTGTCTAATATGTTATGATAGCCCCTGTTTTTCATTCGTTAATACAGCAGATACATTGTATTTGAAACCACCATTCAGTTCAGTGCAGCCTCCCTGCAGCAAAGTTGACCACTGCCATATGACACAGATAAAATGTTGTATATTGACAAATATTACGGAAACTTGTTTTATTTTAGGGTAAATCAGGTGAACCAGGAAATCCAGGTCTATCTGGGGGACCAGGCTACAAAGGAACCGCGGGACCACAGGGAGAACTTGGATCTCTTGGAGAAAGCGGAGAGGGAGTAAGTTTATTGATATTGAAAGGAATTTCGTGCCATCTTGTTTTTGCTGTTATAGTACGATTAAATGCGATTGCAATGCTCGAAAAGGGATTTTCAATAAACGTTGCCCGAATGTGCTAAAATTCACACGACTCAATGACTCCAACAGGCTGCTTCTTTTAGTGTTGTTGAACAATCGGAGCACTTCTCTCGAGCAGTGGGTAATGGAGTGAAACGGTTTAATATTAAACGTACGTCCTTTTATATGCAGGCTTTCTAGCAATCCTGTTTTTCCTAATTTTACTATTTTGTTTGTACTTTTCCACTTTTCCTACTCTTTATTAAGAATGCGTTGATTTCCCTACTTTTTCTCACAAAATCCTATTTTTTTGTTTCGTGAAATCAGTTTGCTTTTGTCTTAATGCAGTATTTTCTCCTGGCTAATAATAATAATAATAATAATAGTAACATTTTTATTGTAGTTTCGAGGTTATTTAGCTTAGAAACTAATTGGTGACACTATTCTAATTACCCTGTTTTAGACTATAGATAGTACAAATGTACATAATTTTACATGATGTAAAAATATATAAAAACATGAAATAATTCTCTGCGAAAGTCGCAGCAGTTACAATTGTTCTTCAATAATCCATTGATATCTACTTTGCGTATTGCCATCTTAAATGAGCTTAAACTTTGTAAGTTCCTAATATCATTGCTTAGCCTGAATACTTTCCATAATTAACAGGATTGGAACTAGGTCACGCTATTAAATCGTTATTTATATTTCTCGTTAATAACGCGATTGTTTAAAACTGGATATTTCAGCTGCGCTACTGGGTACAATTTTATTTTTTACTTTACACATACAGTATAGATTGCGATAGTGAACCACTGATTTTATTTTTCAAGTGGCCGCTTTTATACATTTCCTTTATGAAAAAATGAGGTTAAATTATATAATATGATAGTGTTTGCATGTTTAATCATGATGTATTTCCTTTTTAGGGAGTTAGTGGCCCTGATGGAGATGCGGGAGAACCTGGACGACAAGGTTCTAAGGTATATGTTTTGTGCTACAGAGCATGCATTTCCATTGTTTTTGTCTTAAATCGTCGATACGTGACCTGAAGAGGTCCACTTACTTTACCATTGTCGGTTAAAGTGCCCCTAACCTCAAAATTTTGTATTGTATTATTTGGAAGAACTTTTAAAATGATAAAGTAGCTTCTTTCGAAGATTCTCGTTTCTTCGCTTTCTTTTTGAGATATATCAGTTTGTTTGATATGCAAATATCTGGAATTTCGTCACATGCATAATGAGTTATCAGAGAATGTTATATATCTTTGCGTTCATGAAATAAAAACACTAAAGTGTGAATAACACGTGTGTGAGTTTCTCCCACAACACCAAACCTCTTGATTTTAAAGGATTTCGTTCGAGAATGAAAGAGATATACACATTTGTCCAATAAGTCATTATGCATGTGTGACGAAATTCCAGACATTTGCATATCAAACAAACTGATATATCTCAAAAAAGAAAGCAAAGAAACGAAAATCTTCAAAAGAAGTTACTTTATCATTTTAAAAGTTCTTCCAAAGAAGACAATAAACATTTTGAGGTTATGGGCACTTTAAAGTGCCTATGCAATGAAAAATTCAGTTGTAAAATAACTCTTTTGTTTGAAAGAACTCTTGAAACTATAAAGACTAACCATTTACAACTTTTTCATATATCACTTCACTCTTGAGATATTAAGATTTGTTTAATATGTAAATGATCATACTTATGACATCACAATGCATAATGACGTATTGAAAAATTCTGCATATCTTTACAATTATCACATGGAATCGTTTGATGATTTGCATATTTGATGTCATTGGATACATCCACGCACATGCACCTGTATTTAAAGTGATTTCATTGCATAATCTCAGGATATGTAAGCATTTTCAATAAGTCATTATGCATTGTGATGTCATAAGTATGATCATTTACATATTAAACAAATCTTAATATCTCAAGAGTGAAGTGAGATATGAAAAAGTTGTAAATGGTTAGTCTTTATAGTTTCAAGAGTTCATTCAAACAAAAGAGCTATTTTACATAGGCACTTTAAACAAAACATCTAAGGTGTTATGGAAAATGCGAGTCTAAATTCAGGCCGTCTTTAATCGCTGATTAATAGTTTAATAACACTTCGCCTATCCCACACATGGTATAACAAAAAATAAATATAATTATAATTTATAATGGAAATTACAAAACAGATATAGTAGCAGGGGAAACCAAATTCCCATACTAAGACTACTCCACAAATATACAGAACAATAATTATATATATAAAAGTAAACAGTATGTACTCATTCACGTAAATACACAAGTAATGCCCTTTTAAAGGCAGGAAGACTAGGAGCATACATGATCGACGAAGGTAAGGAGTTCCAATCATTTATGTAGAGATTAAAAAAAGAAAATTTAAAGTAGTTGGTTCTAACAGCCTGAGGTTTGATTTTGAAAGCATGATTGCTACTTGTGCGCGACGATACGATAACGTCAAAAAACTTGTTAAAGTCAACGTCACAGACGGTAATGCCGGAGGGTGTCCAAATGTGCACAGCCTAACGTCACAATGACCAAATATAATTTTGTTCATTTGTACAATGCTTAAATATTTTCTGCGAAGTTGCTTGCCTTTGTTTTCATTATTCGGAACGATGTCTGAGAGAACAGTTTGTTCCGTTTACCTTTCGGAATATACCGCGTATGTTCCTTTCCCGCTATGGTGGTGTATTTTTTAATGAGAGAGAGAGTACCAAATACCACGCGCGTATACCAAAATTAGCCTGTCAACAATGGAGGAACAAGAAGACGTTTCAAGACGTTTCTAAGTCGGGCGTTTAAACACGAGCCTCTGGCTGGGTTGAAAAGAACATTCTTATTTCTTATCCTGCGTTATCGACTTTGAATAAATGATGTGACGAATTTCATGCTTTGACTAAAACATTTCGGGCGGTATTGAAAAAATACTCTGTGTCGGGCGGTTTAAATTTTTGTAGGGTGGTCCCATCCAGCGTGGCTACATCCCTGGCTTTTGGTGGTTTGATGTTGGATATTTGCTACTGTTGTTGTTATTTGTTGTTGTTGTTGTTGTTGTTGTTGTTGTTGTTGTTGTTGTTGTTGTTGTTGTTGTTGTTGTTTGCAGCTGCTGATGTTGTTGTTGTTGCTGCTGCTGCTGTTTGCTGTTGTGGTTGTTTTTCCTGGACAAGTTAATTGTATGTCATAAACAAAGTTGTGGATGGCATAAGCAAGTTGTAGTTGTTGTTGCTGCTGGCGTTGATGTTGTTGACGTTTCTGTTCATCATTTTTTCTTTAACAGGGAGCTGCTGGTGTCCGTGGTGTGGCAGGTTTTGAAGGCGATGCCGGCGATAAAGTAAGCTTTCTACCTTTTTCTCATGTGAATTTTTTTCGTCCAGATTGAGTCACTACAAAGTTAAATTGAGCACTGCAGTGTGAATAGGAGAGCTGTTTTTTTATATCGTATATCAAAACACTCGTCGACGGTTTATTGCGGTGTATTCGGTACCACTCAAACTTTAGTGACCTTTTGAACGACCCCACTCAAAAACCCTCATGAGTTGTTTAAAGTTTGAGGAGGTATTTAAAGCATAAAGTGCATATAAACCAAAGTTTTTTTTGTTAATTAAATTGGTCACGTCACTAGGATTCGAATGATATATATATTATATCTTGTTTAAGGAAAAACGCATTTGTTATCGCTTGTCGAATATGCCAAAAATACGAATTTTTATTGTTGCAAAAATCATGACTGGTAGTACGGGGTCTGAGTACTAGTTGCGAAGTCTTTGTAGTCCCGCAGATTTCAGAACCAACGTTGAAATATAGTAAACAAAGATGTCTTTTCATTGCGTTGTTGCTGGTTGTTCTAATATATCCAGCTTTGAAAAGTCTTTGACACTTAACAAAATCCCTTTTGCTGACGATGAAAGACCTGAGGCCAAGAAACGAAGAAAATAATTTCGTGAAATCTAAAAGAGCAAAGTGGGAACCAACAAAGGAGTCTCGCATTGTTCCACGCATTTCGCGCCAGATGCTTTTGAAAGGTTTTATAATGCTGTGCCTGGACAGAAAAGATTTCTCGTTAGGAATTGCTGTCGTTCCAACGGTACAACTGCAGAATACCCCGCCAGGAGCAGGTTGCCATGGTTACCTCTACTCAGGGGTGGCATCCCCCTGTGGCTTGGCACCAATCCTCCAATAACGTCAATTGGCGATCTCTTTTTACCCCGCGCAGCCGGCTATGCACTCGTAATATTTCACAAAAATAATAACGGCTGCACTGTCAGCCGGGCATGCAGTCCCTATTCTTTCCTCCTATTAAAAATAACAATCCGCATTTATGAACACAAACTATTCAAAGTATTCTTCGTTCTCAAAATCAGTAACCGCATTTATGAACACAAACTATTCTCCGTTCTAACCAACCGTATTAATATAAATACAAATTATTCTTCGTTCTTACAATCACCATCCGCGCATTACAAAGTATTTTTCGTTTTAAAAATTGCTCCGCTTCCAAGTCAGAATCCGATTCTGATTTCGACATTTCCCAATAACTTTATACCACAAATAGTCACTTCAGCCTAAGCATCAGCTATGCGAGGTTTGGAACAAAAGAAAACACAAGAAATGAAAACAAGCGCGTAAAGCATGACACTCTAAGAAAAACGTTGCCAAAATGTTCTGACGATTATTCCTTTGTCGTCACAAATTTATTAATTAAAACATATTTCTATATGCAATACAAAGTATATTCCCGTGACAAGAGCTTTCGTTTGATCTTTCGTACACACGTTTAGGACTCTTATTTAAAAAGTTGTAGGCTGAAACGATATCGAAACAAACTAACGCCATCTTGGATTTTGGCTACCATTTTGTATTTCGAAATTTATAAATTAAAAAGCTTTCGCTTGTTGTAGCGAAAACGGGTTTGCCTTTTGACGCTATCTTGAACTTCCCGGCGAGTGAAAAAATTGAATTGATAATAATAATAAATTGAATTGATAATAATAAATTGAATTGACTATAATAAATTGAATTGATAATAATAATAATAATAATAATAATAAATTGAATCGATTAAAATGAGTTCCCCATGCGTAGAAAATCGCCAGTGGAAAGAAGAAAAGTCACAAAAGTACGGTCCGCTACGATGGGAAATGAGGAAAAAATCAGAAATTCTCCCTGGAGTCCTAAAGACCGGTTGTTACATACGCACTGTGTTACATAGCAGCGTAATAATAATAATAATAATCTTGACGAGGCTCTGTTATTTAAACTAGTTTTTGTCTCTATAAAATTGTTTAAAAATTGCTTACAATTTGTACAATTTCTTATATTTTTAGGTAACTTGTTAACGTGTATATATCTTTCTGTATAATGGACGCCAAAGTAGTTGATAAGTTCTTTTATAGTTTTTGATTTAGTCCATTCGTTTCCAATATATCTCTTTAAACATGGCTAAAAAGCGTTATTTGGAATCCCCCGCTAAAAATTTGTTTGTATAATTTAATACTTGTAAATTCTATATTCGACCAGTTCATTTACAATTTATCAGCTCTACATTTGCCTCCAAATGTTAATTTCAATAAAAACTTTCCGGAGACTGGGACCAAGTTTGCAAACAACGTGACGACCTCTGGCCGTGCATGCCAAATATTGTTCTGTAAAATTTGGCTTTTAAAATATTTGTTCAATTTCTGTGCCCTATATGCATTTCAAAACCAAATCTGATTTAAAAAAATTAGTTTGATGTACACTTGGGAAGGAAGTCGCTATTCTGTTATGTAGTTATCATCGAAGCGAGAAACATGCCAGATAGATTGTTGTGTTTGGGTTTTCAAATGACTCAGACTAGAAAACGGCACTTCATCACTTTCCTTAGGCAACCTCACAGGTGGCTCGTCCCAGGCCTCTTTCGGTTTTCTTCGTTTCTCGGTTTTTTCTTGCAAATAGCAATGTAATAAATAGAGAGATATCCGAAACGAATGAACCAAATCAAAAACTGTAAACGACCTTATAAGATATTTTTTATATCCAGGTCTTACAGGCACTTTAAGGCAAGTGCATTGATCTTGCAGTGCAGTGCAGTGCAGTATTAAATTATCAATAAAGAAAAGAAAAATGCTGATTTTAAAGAGGCGTTGCTATGTAGCTTTTGTCAACACCACGTTGGCGATTTTAGCGATGAAAATGCATTTTCCGATTTTTCGAAAATGCGATTTGTCACTCATTTACTTGATCTTATATCATGTAAAAGTGACGTATCTTTTTATTGCTTGTTTATCTTAATAAATATTTTATTATTATTGCATATTTTAGGGTGACAAAGGATGGGATGGACAAATGGGTTCCGTGGGTCTGCCTGGTAATCGGGTAAGTTTACTGGATCATTCCCAAATGATCTGACCATGAGAAAAATGAACTGGCACTAGTACCATAATAAAGACGCAAAATGATGTATCTGTTTGAAAGTTTGTAGTACTATATAACACCGTGAAAAGAGTATACTATATATTAATTTAGGAGCATTATCATTATCATTAATGTCTCACGAGATTCCAGACCTTTTTTCTTACGGTCATAACTTAATTAACACGAAGGTTCGAAGTTCCATGTTTAGTGTGTCGACAGTTTTTATCCGACAAACGTCTAAAGGAGATTGTTTCTAACAGTAATCACCAGCTTCACAGTTTGCTCCCTGAAGCCAATGAATGTTCTGTGTATTTGAGACGTGTGAGGGCTTTTATGGAATAAAAACAGAGACAGATTTCTCTATTACCCTTATCTCTATTACCCTTGGAATCATATGTGTGACGTTATATCGAATTTCGACAACGTGAGGCCGCTTTTTAAGCCCCCCTCTTCTAATAGGAAAAACGTTTAATAAATTGCCACTGGATAGAAGGAAGACAGTTAATGTTTTATAATTTACGTTTTATAGTCATGTATCAATTGAAATGGTTGCTTTTTACAATGTTGTAAATTCTTATCTTATTTGTCTTTATACATGACAAACATTGATAACAACATTTTATATTGTTGACGTTTTGTATAGGTAATCGTATGATAGCGAGTGCAATTAAGGATTTATACTAACGAGTGATTAACTAAACTAACTAAAGTGAAAATTGTGCCAAAACACACGAGCCGTTAGTTATTTTCAAATTCACGAGCAATGTAAATCCTTAATTGCACGAGGAAAACTATATGATTACTTGTTTTATTATTATATATATGTATGACAAAATTATGTTGTCTAGTGTCCAACTTGTCAAAACGTTTGTTATCATCTGAATGTGCGTCTAATAAATCCTGTAATTAAATATTCGTTATAAATAACATAACATAGATATATGAACATCTTATATTTGTTAGGGTTCACGTGGAGATCAAGGACCTCCTGGCGAGCTTGGAGACGGTGGAGACAAAGTATGTATTTTTATGTTTCTCCCACCTCACCTATTCGACAACAACAACCACCCTCTCCAACACTCACACAACCTTTATCTTCATACTTCATACTACACTTCTGATTTCTGGCTTGTTGTGGATTGCGAATAGACTTCCGGGCTTTAAAGTGCGCTCAGATGAATATTTTGTGGTAGCCAATCAAGATTCAATACTCGCTCGTTGAGAGATTTTGCTTGGTTACTTGCTTGTAACAAAAAATTCAATCAACGATAACATTTTGCAGTCTTGGCCAACCGACTATTAGATACCATATCCACCTTAAAGAAGCTTGTCTCATGCATACCTCTGTTCGCAGCGAGCTTTGAGGCAGTTCTTGCGATGACTGGATAAGAGGCTTAAAAGAAATTTAGTACTTACACCCGATGTAAGTTCCAAATTTCCGAATCTCAAATTATTTTTCCGAATATGAGGAGGTACGCGCCGCGCCGTAAGGCGCGTCAATCTAGGGGGGTCCCGGGGGATGTTCCCCGGGAAATTTTTAATTCTAGGGTCTCGGAAATTGCATTTCCCGCATTCTGGGAGCAGTTTTAAGAGATTTCCTTGGACAGTTTACAGATGTAGGAATTTAGTTTTCAACAATAAAAAAGAGGCGAAATATAAACAATTTAATTCTACGGTACGGTATCATAATTCGTGGTTTTGTGAAGGCTGTTTAAAATCCGGAAATGATAAATTTTATTGCAAAGCAAAAGCCAAAAGGTGTCATCTATCTGATGTACGTATGCAGTAAATCGACAAAAATAGATTTGTTATCCTTGTGAATATTATTTTGTAAGTTCTATAAACTTAACATGAGTTTTTTGCTGTTCACTGACTGAAATCTCGCTTAACCTACGTTGCCGTAGTTTTCCGAACGAGTAATTCGATTTTCCGAATATATCAATTTCAAAAATGTTGCGGGGGTGAAACACCCCCCCCCCCCCCCCTCGCTACGGCCCTGGTAGTACGCCTCTCGCAGCGTCCACATATACACACAGTATAAAAAACTCGGAAAATTCGTGGAGTGGACGGAAAATTCTTATGAGCAAACTAGATTATCATCGCATCCATGAGTTAGCCATAGGCTTCCTTTGAATGTAATCGCTATTACAACACAACTGGTCAATACATGGCTCCACTAAAGATAGCACAACAGTAAGAAATACAACGCTTACCAGCACACGACGTCACCGTCATACTCAAACTAATAATTCACTGTATTTGTTTGTGGCGGAAATCATTTAAAACATTGTTTTTATATATAAAAAACTAATACAAACTGGTATCAATCAAGGACTGGTCGTATTGCGTTGAAACATTGTATGGAAGCTTTTGCTTGATCATGTAAATTTCCTGAAATCGAAATAAATTTCGCGCAAAATTTCATTGTCGAGAGAGATATTCGGCTTCTTCCCATATATTTCTATACATTTTACGTTTAAATAATGTAATTCTGTTCTATTTGGTGCCAACCAAATAGAACAGAATTACATTACTAGTTCAGCTGGCAGCCATGTTGCCAGCTGAACTAAGAAGTAGATATATAGTGAACAAAGAGTATGAAAAATATATTGTTTATTCTTTTTGTAGGGCAGTAAGGGTCCTTTGGGACAAAGTGGACCTTCTGGTCCCACAGGTCCTGGTGTAAGTATAACTTCACAGTCTTTATAATGCGAGGTCTGTGTGAAAACCTGTGCTCCCCCCGTTTTTTAATCATAAATCCGCCTTGCTATGTAAAGGGCGAACACTTTGTTTCACAATTGTTCATTGTTGTTTGTTTTCAGGGACCTCCTGGAAGACGTGGTCATTCCGGATATACTGGTGAACCAGGAGCAGATGTACGTTTTAATAAAATGTTTACCTGCTCTTAAGCGCAAACGATTGATTAGCATATAATATGGTTTATCAGTAACCATCATCACATAAATAAAACAACGTAATCTCTTCCTCAAACTGAGTACGATTTATTTTAGGGTAGATCACATAGGATAAGGTTTCCCTATTGCGCTAGACTATTCAGTTGAACGGAAAACCCAACTTATAGGAATTCCTAGGGCCTATGATTTAATTGTAAATGCGTGGAGAATTGACGGTATCGGCCAATTTGAACGTCGATTTGTTAATGAGAGGGACTAATAACTAGAATTTGTATCCGAAGAAGACTCCGGTGAGTAAAATCAAATGGCGCCCAGTTGAACTGTAGTAGAGCAGTTCTTCATATTCATTGGGTGCTATTTTGAACAAAACACTCGCGTTAGAACTGGTACCTAATCGTCGTTCAAAATGACTGATACAGTCAATTTGTAACGCCTTTACAATGTTTTTACAATATATAAATAGTTAAAATCTGTAATTACAGTGTCGGTAGGAGTGTTTGCTAAAACAATTAAATTATTAATACTATTAATATCAAGATAAAAACTTTTGAAAAATTAAAATAAATATTAAAGATAAAAAATTATTTACAGCTGTATTCTGGAATCATGCTTGAAGCTACTTGTCATTTTATGGAAAACTGTTCTTATATCTATTAGTTCTACAAAATATAAATATAAAAAATTGGTATAGTCAAGAACATTTTATTTCTGGCTCGTTTCCATATAATCTCGCTGTGTTTCATCGAGATTGACACTATTTACCGGCCTAGTTTATTTAGTGCAAGTTACATCATGTGTTCAAGCAAAGATAACACGTGGAACCGCAGTTTGAAGGCTTGTCAATTGGAAACGCAACGTTCTTGAAATAAACACACTACACGACTCGGCTTACACAGAAAAATAGAAAATGTATTTCTCTACAAGTGTTGTTTGTGAAATGTTAATGTTTTCTTTTTGTTTGTTTTTAAGGGTAGTACAGGAGAACGTGTAAGTATATCTAAGGCACCGATGTATGATGGGCAATTTATTGCAGGGCTAAACACAAGTGAGATCTGAGTATCTAAACAGAGCTCATGTGACTTTGAATGCACAACAAATACTGACTACCGAACAAATAATGTTTGGTAACTAATCTAAAGTACGTGATCTTTACAATAACCCCATCCTCAAGGAATTGAAGTACACTATTTATCTTAATTATTAATTCGACTGGGATTTTTTCTTTTGTGGGATTTTTTTCTCGCCATATTGTTCTACAGGTACCTGTTTCTGTTTTTTTATTTATTTCTTATTTCGAATTTTCGATACGGTTTTTTAAAAGATTTTATTTGAACGAGCCTGAAGCGAGCGAGCAGAATTTTAAAATTTTGCCAAGCGCTCTGCATTGTGGTCGTGCGTAGTAACATATAAAGTTCCATGCACGGGGACCACAACGCAATGCGCCGATGCTGGTGAAGCATCTTGAATTTCACTTCAGTTGTATAAATACGTTCGAAGAAAGTGAGTTCATTGATGTCCAAACAAACGTGAAACCCTTTGAAGTTCGTTGTGAAATAACCCAATTGTCATGCGGTTTTGATTTGTTGAGAAGAGAGTCATGCGTAAACATATATTCCATCCTCGTCGTATGACTGTTAAATAGAATTTCAGTAGAACCAGTAGAAATGGATGAAGTCTGACGTGACAAATCTCATCAAAAGTTTTCGTAAATGCGCTTTGCTGTGACAATGCCCCTTTATACTATTTATATGTGTGCAAACGGAAAGACGGTTTTCGACTACCCATCAAACACTTACGCATTTATTTTACGGGCATTTAATGATATGGATAGATAGAACATCACGGATACAGTGAGCATCGTAAACCTTAAGAAAATCCCACCCGTGGTGTGATATTTCAGTTTCCCAGTGAATGTTG
Organism: Chrysogorgia sp. JL179-B06; assembly: GCA_035772405.1. Classification (NCBI taxonomy): domain Eukaryota; kingdom Metazoa; phylum Cnidaria; class Anthozoa; order Scleralcyonacea; family Chrysogorgiidae; genus Chrysogorgia; species Chrysogorgia sp. JL179-B06. The sequence continues at coordinate 450,638 of JAYKKM010000142.1, forward strand.
AGTCAATGCGCATCTGTTTTAAATCTCCGGTAAGCAATGTTCTGTCGTGCAATAAAACTACCGGAACTCATCATAATGTTTACATTTTTTGATAAATTGAGAAAGATTATCTTACGCAATATTTCATGTCTTGGGAAAAACCCCAGCCTGCACGCTAGAAGAGCTTGAAACCTTGTTTACTTTTTATTTTAGGGACCTCGTGGAAATATGGGAAGACCTGTAAGTAACGCTCATCTTCATGCCTTTTCCCCTGCTAAAGTTGCAGCGTTTCAGATTTAGGCCGGCGAACGGCGAATTTCGCCGGTGGTTGAGCGGATTTTGTAGCTAATTCGCCGTGTCTCCATCGTATTTCGCCGTCGCTGGATAAATAATATTCCCAACGCATGTTTTGAAACCCCGTTTTGTGTGAAAATGTTCGAAGTAAACTTGCTCTTCGTCACTAGCGGCTAAACATTGGCCACCATATTGAATTCTACGGCGCACTGGAGTCTGGGATCTACCATTACCAGACTCCAGCGCGGTAGAATTCAATATGGCGGCCGATATGCAAATTTTAGATTGATAAACATGTATGGCATTTTTTTACTTCTGAATTTCCTCCGGGTCATCAATTTCATTCTCCAGACCCTTTCACAAAAACCTGAAACGCTGAAGTTGGTTAACTATTCACAGGAAGAAGTGACGTCAACCCATGCAGGGACACGTGAAGATATTACACAGTGATTTAGGAGTAAAATACAAATACCGTTTTGGTAGTTATGTCTGAACAGGTCTGTTTAAAGTTAAGAGCAAACTTTGTTCGTATTTCACTGTTGAATCACTGTGCGATGTCTTTGCGTGTCATTGGTTGACTTCGTAGAAAAAGGCATGAAGTGTAATTCTAACTGATAATACCATGCAAATTTTATCAGAATATGCCAAAAATTATAAATATTTATCCAGTAATCGGGGTCGATTAATGAATTATTTATTCATATTTTCTTCAATATTGAACATTGAACTTCACTTGAAGCTGAACATAGATATGAAATGTTTGAGACAAAAAAACCAGAACCAGCTGACAATTTCCAATAATATAAAATAAAACATATTCCGAAAAATAAAGACATCCTGAGAACTCAAGATATGAGTCAATAACAAGACGAGCTTATTGAAAAAGTGATAGTCTCGTCTTGTTATTGACTCATATCTTGAGTTCTCAGGATGTCTTTATTTTTCGGAATATATTTTGTTTTATATTGTTTGAGACATGTTTTTGACATTTAGTAATGAAATTTTTAGTGTGAATTAATACAGGTATTATCTGCGTAATCACGTATTATACTTTATGTTTGACCATTCTAAACACTATCTAGACCCTTTTCAATTGATGAAGAGGAGGATTTTCCTCAGTTTTTGTCAATTAACTAACTAACTAAAGTTACCCGGCTCAACTGGATGACTTTTAATAGCTAGTTAGTTAGTTTAAAATACATGAGCACAGTGACTTAGCTGCATAAAAAGAGATAAAGAAACAGTGCTTTCAAAATGACCCTATTTTGATTATCGAGCCACCTAAAGTTGCAATGAGCTGAGCTTTCGTTTACTGTTGTTCTCTTAATTTAGGGTCCTCCTGGTGGACTTCCTCTTATCGTAAGTATTGAGACCATTCCTTGTTTGATGTACCAAAACAAGACTGTGCTCGTTTTTTAGTCAGTCTGTCAAACTCCATCACCAGTTATCTTCATTGGCAATCGAACAGCACAGTTATAATTAGGTTTTGTCATGCTCACATGGTCTGTTTTCTTACTATGTTTATTACAAACTTGGATTTTTACCACCACCACACTAATAATAATAATAATACTTCCTACGATAGATCACAATAAAGTAACCATTTCTCCATCAGTCTAGTTGCAGAAATTCTATTCCTGCTATAATCTCCCGTATGCTGATATATTTCGCAGAACAATTTTGATTGCTAAATTGACAGTGATATTTCTATCGTGTGTTATTTTTAAAGCGAAAATCTTTCAAAAGAAAAATTGTGTTAAAAGTAAAAAGAATGTTGAACCAATTTAGTGTTACAGCATTTTAAAACGCTTCTAAGTTTCTATGACCCTAAGAACTTGTACAAGCCTGCAGTACAAGTATTGGGGATTGTACTGATTATAATTATATTTTTCTAATATCTTGATGCTTTCATCTGTGTCAACTTGATATTAAATCTCAACATTGTATTAATTATAATTTCTTAGTATCCTGATCCCAACGAGCCAAAGGGAAACACAAATGTTAATACCGAATTACCGGATGGACCGCGATACAGATACTATAATAGCAGAAAGGTATATATATTTTAAAACATGTATGGCTTTGTTATCATTGTAGTGTGATTCGAGAGTAACCAGACAAATAAACCGCGGAATCCATTGACTATTGGTATAATGAAATCACGCGTCCGTTTTCATCACCTAAAGGGCGTTACAGTTATCGTCAACTTGTCAAGATCATCCTTGAATTTCCTTAAATACATTTTATTTGCGACTCTCAATGATATTATTAAGTAAAAACCTTAAAGTTCCTATAAGCCTTTGTTTTCTGTATAGAGGGCCCAAAAAATAGTTGATATATAGCATGTTGGCTACATGGCACTCAGGATTTATAGAACGTGAGCCGAGAAAATGCTTGTGGGCTTCCCATGCGCAATCGTGGTCCCAAAAAGTGATCCCAAATAACTATAGCAGAAATTAGTGAAAAAGCTACAAAACACGGTGGAAGATATTGCGTTTGCTGACGCTCCTAACAACACCTAGTTGCCGAATCGCTTGATTTTGTTTAAAAACAGGCTCTCTTTCCTTTCGCTTTAAGAACTTTGAGCTAGATTCGGACCCAGTCTCTCTAACAGATTTTTTAACAAATTGGTCGATTTTGATATTTGCGCTTGATCTCTCTTTAAACATTGCTACATTCAAGATAATCTCCGAAACAAATCGACCAAATCAAAAACTGTAAAAGACCTTGTCAGCTATTTTTGCGTCATTTAATTATACAGAAAGCAAAAAAATGTCCAGTGTTTATAAATTTAATTCACCAAACGTTCGACAATCAGCTACTGAATATGTTATATCAATGTCTCCAATATTTAAGCTTAGAAATATAGTCGATGACCATTCCCTATCGGTAAGCGTGTGTTCAGACGGACGATCTCAGACCGCATGCATACTGTGAAAATACCTTCCACAATTCCGATACACACATGTCATGGCCCAGTTGTTCAAAAGGCGATTGGTTAAAAGTTTGTGAACGAAGTTATGAAGATGAAGGCAAGATGTTTGACGTTTTCTGTTAAAACGTCATACAAATATAGAAAAGTTTTGTCCTATAGGAAGTTAAAACATTCCAAACAAAACGTTAACCACCCTTTGAAAAACTGGGCCCTGATTTCTTTCTAGAAATGATTCTTGGGTTTTCTTTGAGTTCGCGTTGTTTTTGTTAACTAAGCTAGTTATTGTTTTCTCATTCAAACATCTTTCTTGTTTCAGTTCACTCGTAACGTTCCGGCCGCACCACTATCTTCGATGGATTTAGTAAGGATCACCCTGTTTTTCAATTTTTTTATTTAACGCGTAAAAGAAAGTCCCAGCACTTGAGAGTTTATTCCAGTTTTTTGTTGTTGTTGTTGTTGTTGTTGTTGTTGTTGTTGTTGTTGTTGTTGTTGTTGTTGTTGTTTATTTCACGTTCAGCGGCTGTTTGTAGATATTCTGCTTTAGCTTGTCGCCACACAGTAGGAGTTTTCCGATTTAAAAACTAAAAATATTTTGCCTGAAAATAGTATATTTGTGATTCACTGATACTGCACTAAATGATGCCCAAAGCGACTTTCAGTGGTCTCAGTCCTCTCATAATTTTGGTCCCTGATCTAAAATATCGACTCATTATGTTCTAAACATAACCCAATTCAATATCCGCCAAGAATAAATGTTGTTCAACAACATTCCAGTTTTGCTCTCAACATTCATCTTCGTCAACCAACAATCAACTTTCAAGTTCAACAATCAAGTTCGAGTTCGCAATTCAACGTTCAACTTTGTAATGCAATGTCAAACATTGTCATTCAATATTGTAGTTTCGGTTGTCATATCGAACATCGCAATAGCACAATCAAGTTTGAAATGCCATAGTGAAGTCGAAATGAACATCACAATTCAACATTGACCAAAGTTCAATTTTGCATTGCGTCAACATGCACCAACTCCGCCCAAAATCCTTATTGGTTTTTCCAGTCTCGTGGTTTTTCCAGTTCCATTCTGTTGCGTTTATCATCGAAGCGAGTAAAATGCCAGGTAGATGTGTTGTTTTAAAGTTAGAGATATTTCTGAAACGAAGGGCATAACTGTCCAGGGTTTGTAGGCTCACCCAAAGTTCGACAGTGAACTATATGTCCCGCAGGAATACTGTGAAAAATACCTTCCTTTCATAAACCTCGACACACACAAGGCGATTAGTTTCATTAGTTTAATTCATTAGAAAGTTTGTGAACAAAATTGTTAAGATGAAGGAAAATATGTTGGAAGTTTTCTGTTAAGACATGATAACAAATATAGAAAAGTTTTGTCCTATCGGGAGTTTATACTTAAGTTGTCAAACAAAACATTCCAAACCTAACCACCCTTTGGAAAACCTGGGTTTTATTTGAGTTCGTGTTGTTTCTGTTAACTAAGCTCATTGTTTTCTCATTCAAACATCTTTCTTGTTTCAGTTTACTGACAATCCAGAAATGATGCCAACAAATATTGGAGATAAACCGGTAGATTTAGTAAGTATCTTATCCGTTTTTCAACTTTTGTAATCAGCTTTTTTAATAAACGAAAGTCCTAGCACTTGTTCCTAGTGGTTTATTCCCGTTTCCATGGTTTTTTTATCTCGTGTTCAGGGGCTCTTTGTAGATTTTCGACTTTATCTTGTCGCCACACTGAGTTTTCAGATTTAAAAACTAAAGATATTTTGCCTGAAAATAGCGTTTTTGTGATTCACTGATACTGCACTAAATTATGCCCAAAGCGACTTTCAGTGGTCTTAGTTCTCCCCTAATGTTGGAATCTGATCTAAAATATCGAGTGACGTTCTAAACATAGCCCAATTTCCTGAAATAAGATTTCCTGACTTCTGAGAGTAATTTCCAGCAAGTTTTAACAGATCTAAACTGGCAAGAAATCGTTAGAGCAAATTATTGGGGTGGTCGGGCCCCCCTGGCCTCACCCCCTGCTACGGCCATGGTGTAATGTTGCTGGCGCTCCTAAGAAAACTAGTTGCCGAATCGCTTCACATTTTTTTTAAATACGCTCTCTTTCACTCTCTGTTTATCAAACATCTTGACGTCATGAGAGCTAAATTCGGACCCAGTCTTTGTGACAGTTTTTTATCAAATTGATGAGAAAACAAATTTTTTTAGAATATGCCTAACAACGAAAAATTGGAACAAATGTTCGTTTCATAGACACTTTAAAGCAACTATTCACGTTTATTTCATATAAATATCATGCATTTCGAATGAACAATTAACCAAAGCCATTACATTTCTAAAAGCAAGGGAAATTTAAAAGCGAGTAAAATTCGTACCATCATAGATAAATTATACAGTTTCAGTTTCGCAAAGCCTGACGGGATGATGCAATAATTGCCATTTCGCGACCACACAAAACAGAGCCGAAACCCAGACTCGTGCTACCACAGTAGCCCGAGTAATTAGATGAATAATATATTCTGACTAAATTAGTTGACTTTTAAAACGGCCTAATAAGACTGAAAACTAGATGTTCGAGGGTTAGTAGGAAGGTTAGTATGAGGGTTAATATTAGGGAGGAGAGGGTTAGTACATCTGTATGATTTTGGGTTATTTTACACCAACGCAATTCCTTTGAAGTTCTTGCATATAAAGCTATAAACAACCTTGTGCCCTCTTATATTAGCAGTCTAACTACACATTATTATTATTATTATTATTATTATTATTATTATTATTATTATTATTATTATTATTATTATTATTATTATTATTATAGTGAACTAGTAGTAACTAGTAAAACAGCAAAGTGAACATTTTAATGATGTTAAATTTATAAATCTCTCCATGAGCTCCCTAGGTGTTTTTGCGAATGAGTGTTCTACTTTTTTAGATATGCTAGATAAGGTTGATCTTGATAACAAGCACCAAATGTACTGCGTAAGGAAAATGATGACTATAGCTATCAGAACTACATATTACATTTTCTGCTGCCGAAATAAGGAATGGGGAAATCCCGAATTACTAGCTTTTTGAAACATTTGTTTATAAATTTGCATGTTTTATTATATAGTCATTAGTTGTTATTATATATTATTAGTTGTGATTCAAGTAGCCAATTGTAAATTACCTTAATAAGCGAGATTTATAATTGTATATGTAGGGAAAAAACATTTAATAAAGTTACCATTATTATTATTATTATTATTATTATTATTATTATTATTATTTACACGCCCGCCGTGGTGCATTTCCCTCCCTTCTTGTAGGTGAATGATTTGCAGAAAGTTTTACGTGAGATCAATAAAGACCTGGCTGGCCTCGAGAAACCTGATGGATCACCGGAATATCCTGCTCTGTCGTGCAAAGCAATCAGAGACTGCTATCCAGATAAACATGATGGTAAGGGTCTTTTTTCAGGCTGTTTTAAACCAACAAGTATAGACGAATTTGGAGATAGACATGACATACGTTGGGATAAAACTCAATTTACTCATTAAAATTAGAGCTACAATCATTTTCAAAAGTGTTGGGGCACTCGCAAGGTTTATGACTCATTTCCTCTTTTTTGTGCTCCCCCGGGCCCCTAATCAATGTTGTACGCCATATCTACTGCGAATTTGATAACTTGTTTCGCTAGACAACATTTGTAAAGGGAGGGGGAGGGAGGGAAAGTAGCCCCATTGTCAAATAGATGAGGTGTCTCAACGACTTTTGAAATTGATTGTAGTAGCAAAATAACCCTATACTTTCAAGCATTAGGTCTATATTTGATTACTTTCAAACCTTTACATGGCCAGGCACCTATTTATATTACTGATTTACTAACTTAATATAAACCTACTCGTACTTTAAAATCATCTAACCGAAATCTGCTATTTGAGCCAAAATCCAAAACGGTGACTCATGGAGACAGACCATTCTCAGTTGCCGCCACCAAAACTGTGGAATTCATTACCACAGGAAATTAGAAGCATTGATATTTTAAGTAGTTTTAAGTCAGTATTTTTTTATTCATAGTGGTAATATATGTAGTAGGCTTTATCTTATAATGAAACTGTAATTAATTTTATAAGTAACATTAAGAATATATTGTTGTAAGAGCATTGAGACTATTGTATAATGCTCCTAATACGTTATTATTATTATTTGAGATATGTTTGTCCTTTGAATACACAACTCGTAGTTGTGCGAAGCACTTGCGACGTAGGCGTCTCAATTGGGGCGGGGCAATAGACGCGCGAATGGGTTGATAGGACGGTATAACTCAAAATTTGAGATGCCTGGCAGATATTGTTCGATTTCTTGCAAGTTACCTTAAATGACAAGCTTTTCGGGTATGTTTTCAATTTTTTCGATGTAGTTAAAATGCGGTTCAGACGCGTTCCGGATGGATCGCAGGCCGTACGTGGTCCAGCCGCGGTTGAGCTGCGCGGTTCAACCTCGGTCGTTGCACAACCTCATGTTTTTGAACGCATTCGATAACAAACGATCGATCCCGAACTTTAGCGTCATTTCAGAATTTGAAATAAATATATTACGTGTACGGTGTTCGTTGATGATGGGAAAGCTTTCATCTTTAATTACGCGGGAAACAGATTTGTTGCACTAAAGTCTTCGGCAATATATGTGGTGGCGGCGGTTCACTTATTTTTACTTCGGTATCAACGAAGTGGCGGCATAGCCGATGCTAGACGCGGTGGAAGAAAGTCTTAGATCGATTGTTCTTTTATTATCCTTTCTCGGTAATAATAATAATTCAAATCATACGAAGTACCAACGTCGTTTCACGAGCATCAACAGCAGACACGCCCCGGACGCGGATCGCACGCGGACGCAGTGTTAGGTTATCACCTCTTCGTTAGTATGTTTCGCTTCAATTTATATCAGTTAGGCATTTATTTGCCGTACTTTTAGATGATTGAAGACTTTAAAGAAATGCAATAATAATGTCCCAGCACATTTTATTGCTTGGTATTTTCATTGAAGATGCCAGCTCTCTTTTATTTTCATTGAAATCAACTCGGACATTTTCTCGCAAAAACGTACCGATCCAGAAAAAGCCAGATCCAGATTTCTTGCCTAAACTGGCTTGTTTACTGATATGTTTAGGTTATTATTGGATCGATCCTAACCAAGGCAGTCCTCAAGACAAAATGAACGTTCTCTGCAACTTCACTTCAGCATATACGACGACCTGCGTCCTTCCTGCCACGAAGGTAAGATAAGATTTACACAAGCTTGAGCATGATAGCGTGAATTCTCAACGCCGAGGTTGTGTTATTTGTCGAAGGCTGGGGAGGATAACACAAACCTAGGCCTTGATAATTCTCGGTATCATGCGAAAACCGAATCCAAAAATTGTTTTATTATGCATTTGTGTAATCTATATCAATGAACAAAATAAATAAGCCAGAACAAAACGATCATAAACAACGTACAGAATAAACTTTACAGTCTCGAGTATGTTTCCGGACGAAAATAAAACTGAACATTCAATAAATACGCGACCAATTACCAATAAATATTACTGCTTCAAGAGTTTTCTTGTTCTTCCACCGCCATGCTTATTTCTGACAACCACAACGACGAGGGTGTGACCCCAATGCTATTTCTCACACACACTTCAATTAGCACCCCCATTCCGTTTCTTATAGAAACTTCCCAAATTTCTCCCCCGATTCAAAAAGACTGGCCGCCCTTACAAAAATTGCACATGTATTCATTCACACGTGTGAAAATCACATGTGATTTTGAAACATGATCGCATGTGAAATATTCGCATGTGAAATATTCGCATGTGATTACATGTTTCAAAATCACATGATGTGAAATCATCACATGTGAAATAATCACTGCAGTGATCCATATGTGAAAGTTTTTTACATGTTAAACTTTCACATGTGAAATCACATGTGATCGCATGTGATAAAGCATTATCAATACAATAACCAAAAGATAATATTGGAGTGTCTACTGTTATTTTCATGTGAGATCAATTGACTGTATGTTTGCTGTTGCAAATTATTTCTATTAATTTTTAATTTCTTTTTCCCACATCAGATCCTAAACAAGAACTGGAATTCTCAGATCAAAAAAGATTGGTTCAGTGAAATCTTCGGAAAAGACAATTCGGTAAGTTTATTATATATGTATATGTATATGTATATGTATATGTATATGTATATGTATATGTATATGTATATGTATATGTATATGTATATGTATATGTGGGTACATACTGTATATATATTATTGCTTCACAGCATTAACAGCATCCGTGTAGAGCTCTCTCTTGACCAAGTATATATATATATATATATCCGATAGTAAAAAAGTAGAGTGCTGCGTAGACAGTGTTTTGAATATATAGCAAAGTGAAAAGGTGGTAAACTGCCAAGAATTTAGTGACGAGTGACGAGATACTGACGTTTCGAGCGGAGCTCTTCATCAGAGTAAGTCTTACTCTGATGAAGGGCTCCGCTCGAAACGTCAGTATCTCGTCACTAAATTCTTGGCAGTTTACCACCTTTTCACTTTGCTATATATATATATATATATATATATATAAATATATATATATATATATATTGTAAATCGGTTACAGCATCGTTCTTCGATTTACTCAAATAAAATGGCTTGAGTTACCTAAATAGTCGGTAAACCTGGTTATTTAAATATTTTACATATGTTATACATAAATTATATGTAATATGTAATATATAAATTTACATATGTAATATTTCACACACGACAAGGCGTTTATTATCTGATTTGAAAACACCGAGAAGTGTGATGAAAAACGAGGCGATAGCCGATATTTTTAACCAACTCGAGGTATTGTTGAATCAGATAATCAACGTCTCTTTCGAGTTCTTAAACGAACCAGTATTTTAAGAGAAATTTGAGGGAAACGTTGGCTTAATTTATGGACGTTTATTACCATATTTACCAATAACGTCTCGGTTACTCGGTTATGATTTTCCTTTGTGTTTTCCTCATGAATTATAAAGCAATTTGAGAAATATTTTATTATATTGCTGAGCTTATTTTCAGGTCAGGTTTTCCTGGCCAAAGCTTTACAAGTCACCGCGTTGATGTTATTAAAGCACTCCATCAAAAGTCCATGTACGTAATCTTGAGAGTCAGTCAGAACATCCACCATGAGTTATATAAAAGTGTTGTGTTGCGTAGGCAATGTTGATGAGGTTAGTATATAACCAAGGTTAACAACTAATGAACTGCGCAGGGCTTGGGGCGAGCAAGCGACTGGCTATACGATAGGCACACCACGCGTGGCTGATCATTACGCCCACTGACGGCACAGCGAAGACTTCACATAGCAGAGCATCAGTAGCACGACAAGCGAGCAGATTGCGAAAATGCCCACCATCCCTCCCTGTAATCAAAAGCCATTTCCACCGATAAAAATCGGTGTGATAGGTGTAGACGGTGGTGGTCAGGTCAAGATTGGAGATCACAACAGGGCATCCCGACCTGAATCCAAGTAATAACAAGAGCCTGGTAAGTCGGTGTACCCCCCGTCTGCACCTAACCAACCATACGGGTAAGTAAAGTGAATGCAGGTGTTAAAGTATATTAATACAAGTGTGTAGGAGTTCTAACGTTTCCAGCGAAGGCCCTTCATCAGAGAATGATCCACTATATCTTCAAAATTGTATAATTAATGTCATTTTAAAGTCCTTTTTGGTCGTATGTTTCGGACATCTATCAATTGAAAAGCCACTGCTAATCAATTAATGTATCTCTTATTCTTTTATAAAGATCCAATACTCCGACCATCTTTCACAATTCTCATTCCTTCAAGTGATGAGCAAACGTGCCACCCAAAAGGTGACATACCACTGCAAGAACTCCGTGGCCTGGTACGACGCCCTAACAAACTCATATGATAAGTCACTTAGATTACTTGCCCTAAATGGATTCGAGTACAGCCATGGTTCTCATACATCTCGACCTGAAGTTCTCCGTGATGATTGCAAGGTTGGTTTTTCTGTTTATTTATTTTCTCGATTAAACACCCTGATGGACGCGCCGCCCTCCAATACAGAGTTAAAGCACCCCTAACACCAAAATATTTTTTTCATTAAATAAATTGTTGTGTCTTCTCAAATGTTTCTCCGCAAAATGTTTTGATTTGGTTAAATCCTCGATTTTCTGTGCCCTGTTAAAGTAATAACACACCTATTTTAGCGCGTAAAGGAAGCCTGGGTAGAGAGAGGGCTGTGTGTCGCTTATAGCACAAAAATGACCGATTTGGGCGAGGGGGTATTGCGGATACGTATTTGTAGTTTACTATGGTGTGGTTCCTTGTGTCATACTACAGAAGAGGTTAGATGGGATAACTCTGTGGGACCTTTTCCGAAGATGGCGCCTAACATGTCGGCTTCGTCCAATACGTCTACCGTGAAAAGGGTTACCCCTTTTGGATGGTTGGACGCCATCTTCCGAAAAGGTACTACAGACCCATGCTCTAGGTCTTCCTATTTATTTGAACCCACATGGTCCTTTATGACATTTACAGTACAGAAACTATATATACATATATACATAATGAGTAGAGGCTATTACCGTAAAGTTGCGAAAATAATCCCCCCCCCCCCCGAAGATAAGCCTATGGGGTTATGTATAATATATAACACACGCATAAAAGTCCTTTATATAAAATTTGAATTATATATATATATATTGTCAGATTAACCTGTTTTTTAAAGCAATTAGCTGATTTTTCAAAATAAGAAACTGGTTCGTATATATTTTGTTGGGGTCTAAATGAGAAATTTTAGGCTACAGGTTCTTAATCTACTGTTCTTATTACGTGAATTTTCATTTGTGTTATCTATAGATGCAACATAGAATGTGGAAAAAGACCGAACTCTTACTTGAAACAAAATCTACTATTGCGTTACCCATTATCGACATTGCGCCGAAAGACATGGGAAAAGACAAAGGATTTGGTATTGAGCTTGGACCAGTATGTTTCATAGGTGTATAAGAGATAAATAAAGGAAATTTTTGATGACCGAGTCTAGATCATTTTTGTGTGCTCGATATGAAGTGATGCACTCCGTCATATAGATAGAAAATAAAATAAAAATGCATGGAAACTTCCGAAAATTATTATATAAATTGTCTTTTTCGTTGGAAACTGTTAAATATTGCGTACTCCATTTAGTGTTTTGAAATAAACAGCGAGCATTCTTCCATGGCTATGTTGTAACGTGTTTTAGTCTTAGGGAATTGTTATGTATGACATTTGAATAAAAGATTTTCTTAAACAAGTATTTAACATATAATTCGGGTGATTGGATTTGTTTTTACATTGATCTAACATGTGTATGTTGCAACATTAACTCATCGTCATCTTTGTTTTAACGGCCATTTTCTATGTTTTAACTGTAGTTAGCCGGATCCTTATATAATGGCTGCACTCCAGCTCTTGCAGTCAAGAGCCATATTAAATTCAGCCGTTTCTGACTTCGCAAATCACCTTTTAATACTTCTCCCCATGTTTTTCTTGGTCTCCCAAACTTTATGCTACCCGCAAACTCCAAATCAGTGACCTTAGCTAAATTTTTGCTGTCCATTCTCTCAACATGCCCAAACCATCCAATCTGCATATTCTTGCAAACAGTATTGGTCGTCCTCTTAATTCAGTTGATAAATTTCTCTCTTTCAAAGATATATTACACATCCATCTCATCATCCTCAAGTCTGTTCTTTCAATTTTTTCTAATATCATCTTCCTTCATCTTCTTACTGCCATATAACACAGCACGTCTAACACAGGAATCATATAAAGCTTACCTTTCACCTTCAAAGACATAGCCGTCGAAAGTTTGGCCCTAAACCCGTGTTTAGATAAGAATATATTAGAAATATAAAAAAGTAGGTAAACTGCCAAGATTTTTAGTGACGAAATACTGACGTTTCGAGCGGAGCCCTTCATCAGAGTAAGACGAGATGAAATAAAATAAATAGGAATGAAATGAAAATAATGAGAAATGAAAAAAGGAATGAAAGTGCATGAATGCAACTGCATATTGCTACTGTAAAAATAGCAAATGATTGAACCTTTCGCATCTCATTAATTATTACTTTGTTTTTCTCCCGTGCACCCTTTTGGCATACATATAAGCCCTAGTTTTTTTATTTCATCTCGTCTTACTCTGATGAAGGGCTCCGCTCGAAACGTCAGTATTTCGTTACTAAAAATCTTGGCAGTTTACCACCTTTTCACTTTGCTATATATTAGAAATACGTGTGCGCAATAATCCCCGAGGAATTAACGGGGAAATGGCCGTGCATTAACGTTGCATTTCTTTGGGGGAACGGGAATTAACGAGTTATAAAATCACGAGGCATTGTAGCCGGGACTTTAATGCTCGGCCAGAATCCGTTCTCGATGGTAAGTTTCATAATTTGTGTCTCGTAACCTTCACAATTTGTGTATTAGTCACGGCATTCCAACCTCGTCCACGACCTGAAACTATTGTTTGCAGGAAGTGAACTATATAAATTTGGAAATGACGTATTCAAATCAAAATGGAGATTTTAACAAGTACCGCGGCCATCAACCAATGTTAATTTCTCCGCCCTGTCCCGGGGGGCGAGGTTTCCATTGACTAGTGCATTACTGTTTGCACTTTTATAGTGTAAACAAGACGCCCGCTAGGCGTTAACTTGGGCCACTTAATCACTGGACAAATTGGGGAGATATGGCGTGGATTTGGGCGGGGGGTATGGGTATGCAATGGCGAAAGCTTACCTCGGCTTTGCAGCCCGAGGAATGAGGAAGAAAAATCAGGCGTCTACACGCAGGCTACCCCCGCCACAGACGAAATTTAATGTAAACACTAAACACGGGCAATGCTATTTTTTCTAATATCTGTTCGATTGAAGGTCTTCGTGTGTCAAAATTTATAAAAAAACAACGGAAAGGTATACGAAACATATCTGTTACGAAATTACATCGGTTTAACGAACATAAAAGCATTACATCATCGGGTAAACAACGAATAGATCTTGAAGCCATGTCCTTTGATTTTAGAGGCGAGTCTCGCTTTAATCGCTAATACGCATTTTCTTATATAACATCTGATCTTCCCATTTTAAGTAGACGAAACCTACAGCGTTCGATTCGCCAGATTCAAGTGATCATTTCGATATAGAATTGATGTAAATCGGATAAAAACACAACATTTCATGATTAATATTACGGAGTTTCACGGGATAAATGTCAACACAGTATAATAATATTTCCCTGCCCTGGGCCATTCCATTTAATATCCACACCCCCCTATGGATGAGATTTTCTGAAGGGTCTGGGAAATTGATGATATTTTCTGAGGGGTCTTGGAAATGACGAGAGATTTTCTGAGGGTTCTTGGAAATGACGAGATTTTCAGAGGGTCTGGGAAATGACGAGATTTTCTGAGAGGTCTGGGGTGCAAATGATGACGAATTTCCAGGTTGATCATAATAATTATAAATTGGAAATGCTGTTCGATTTACAATAATACTAAAAATAGACAACTCCTAATTACTGCGTAGCCGGCGCAATGGGCTGGGGGTTTGGGACGGGCTGCGAAGTACGGGGGGGGGGGGGCATTACGCAGGCTAACAGAGCGCCTAACGTGCTCGATTTTTTGGTAACATGATTGAGGTCTCACGTTAAAGAAGACGGCTCTCAAGTCGCCCCATTGTACGTAGCATTTGGAATGCTCATGAATGTTAGATAAAGTTATCCATATGGTGCAAAAAATTGCCTCAGTCCAGTCCGTTCTGCGCATGTCCACGTTTCTGTTTACATCGTTTGTTTATATTGCATTATATAAACATTGAACATGAAATATTGCGGATTTTTCTCCCACACTTGAGCTTTTCCGCCAAAAAAGCATGTTATAAGAAGCTGTTCCTAAATGTGGATAATATATCGAACAACCACTCGTGCCTTCGCCACCTTTGACGAATACTCAATTTCGAACTGTCACAAATCTATTCCGTTGAAGTTTGTTGACATATGGGGTGCCGCACTTTAGAAAAATCACACATGCGCAAAACGGACTGGACTGCACCTTTACGGAAATGCGACCAAAAAGTATCTTGATTTCTCTAAATAAGTCATCGGACGTAGTTTTTATATTGCAGAAATTAAGCCGGGATTAAACGAGAACGTAATGGCTTGCGAGTTTATAACATGGTTTATGATTGGTGTGTTGCGTCATCGCAAGTTGGCAGCCAAACGAAACAAATCAAAAACTTGCGCTGTGTTGCGTTCTCGAACATCATCCAGAATCAAAATAAAGATTCATGAAAGATATTTTCCATGCCACACAAACGTCTTGGTCGTTTATAAAAAGGTGTCAAGTCTTTTGTTATTGTTTGAAGTTTCGACAATCAGCCAACACCTATTAATATTTTGATAACTTCCGTTGTTTTTTCCCACTCTTCGACACCGAACGATGGAGCTAGGTAGTTGACACATTTGAAAAAGAGCCGCTAAACTTAAATTGAATAAGAATCTCCTCTTAATAACGTAATACAATACGCTTTGCATCACCTTTCTTCGTCTTCTTATTTTAATAATATTTTGTAGTAGGAAAGCCTTTGCGGGGAGCGAGTTGGTGATTTCCCGCGTTCGACGTTTGAATCAACAGTCAGAATTTGCGGGCCTTACAATACACAATTCAGTGTTTATCGACCTTTAATTCTAAAATCATACTCTTTTCCATCCCAAATCCCAATTAGAAATCCTAATTTAAACACCAAACAATTTTTTCACCTCTGAAAATCCTAACCCTTACCGTTAAAAATCAATAAAACAATAAAAAATGAAAGAAAAAAATTAAAAGAAATTTCACAAAAAGGATGTCGGCATCGCAACAATGGATCGAAACTGCCGGTCATATAGTTACTAATTCGTTAATCTTTATGACAGGCAGTTCCATTATTGCGATGCCGAATCTGGCGAGTTCAAATCACACAACAGACATCCTTTTAGTGAAATTTCTTTTAATTTTTTTCTTTCGTTTTTTGTATTGATTTTTAACGGTTAGGGTTAGGATTTGGGTTGTGATTAGTGTTTATTTTAGAATTATTGTTTAATTGTTACGATTACTAACTGCCGGTCATAAGATAGCCGCGGTGCTTATTAATCGAGACAAGTCGAACAAGTTGGTGAACAAAGTTTTTTGAAAACGTTGACCAAAAGTCGGTCTAGTTTCCAGCGAAATTCAATACTCTCAGACGAGAGTGGAATTTAATTTGGACAGATTACCATTTTGATTTAATTCATTTTTTCAAAGTTCAGTGAAACGTATTTTGTGAAGTTTTTACACGTACTTGATTTTTTTAGCGCAATTATGTCGCGGCAACATGTTGCCTGCGCAGGCATATATATTTATATAGGCGATGTTTTTGTTTTAACTTTGAAAATGCCTAATGGTGTAACATGTTATTTTACGACAGACTAGGTTGTTTACGCGGATATGAGGCTAATTAAACGGCGAATATTCTTACAACAAAAAGAACACAAAAAATTGTTAAGGCTTGCACATAGGCTTAAGGCTTGCACTTCGGGCAGAACCACAAACTCTTTGGTGGATCTTTCAAACCGACATATCGAATGTGATTATGTGAAACCAACAATAATAGTCTAATTGTAAAAGTAGTATTTCCTTTTTCATTAGCTTTTTCGCCTGAATCGTCAATCTCGTTCGCAGGCCAAAAGGAACGCAGGCTCTGAATTACAACCCAAAATTAATGTCTTATTCAAATAAACAAACTGAAATTATCAATTTGATTATTTGAAGAAGTCATTAATTTTCTCAAGAATTGAAACGGAACAGCAACCTCGTACCCAGGGTCTTACCTCCGCTCCCCCGAAAGCCCGCCCCCCCCCCCCCTGGGGGCGTTCGGGGAGCGGAGGTAAGACCCTGGGTACGAGGTGCTGTTGACAGTTGTTTTGAACGTGTTTTGAAGCAGCCCGTGTGGCATGGTGCCTAATTACCAACGGCGCGTCATTTCAAACGTTGAACTTTTCATATGTCGAATCTGATGTAAATGAGAAAAATCCTCCGCAGGCAACTCTGTGGCTTCTTTTTTCCATATGTTTTTTCCGAGTCAAATAGCTTCCAAATAGCTTCTGTTTTGGCCGAGTCAGAGAATTAACGTGGACCAATCCCTATACTATAGGGTGGCTCATTAGTGCATTACATTCGACACATCACTAAAGTTCGACGTTTGAAACGAACCTTTATATACTCAGAGAACCATTCAGAATTATCTAATTCCAATAGCCTAATAACGTTGAGATGTTCGATCTCTATGAAACGGACAAGTATTTTTGGTTTTCAAAACGTTAGCTAATAAAATTTTCGATAAAAAGATTGTGATATTTATTTTCAAATTACGGTTCCCGCCTGGTACCTCAATTGCCGATTATAAAATGTTGTTAACTTGCTGAACTCGTTTTTCACTCGACTTCATGTTTATGTATAATTTCAGAATTTGTTTATTTGAAGAAGGCATTTATTGTCTCAAGAATTGAAAGGAAATAGCCGATGTTATTTTGTAATAAGGTGTATACATTTATGTTAAAGAGTGAGTGTCAACCGTGACGCATTGCACGCTCGATCGGCCATTTTTTGAAGCACGAAATTCCCTTGGTGAACTGCATCCGTAAATATCTTGTCAATCCTTGGTATAAATTATTCATTTTGTATTTTAACTGAAAGAAGATATACCTTATAAAGTAATTATTTCTGTATTTTTCGCAAAACTCGACGTTTTCTTGACTTTCTTTTCGAATGATGTCAGCCTTGACTGATGCGAAGCGTGGAAGACCAAGTGACGAGGTTCAAACAAACAAATCCGGTTCCGAGTCGATGTATTTGGCTTGTGGATGAATAAGAAAGCCTCTATAGGGTTTTCTGAGAAGACTAGGCAAATTTCCGAAGTATTTATACCACATCAAGTTGGCAACGAAGCAGTTCAAAACACTTCGTTATCGTATAAAAAGATAAACACAAACGCGCAATGCACGACGGTTGACACTCACTCTTTAAGTGACCATGAAATAATGGCTGAACGGAAAATTTTCAACTTTTTTGGAGCTAGGCTGTTTCCCAGTTGCTTTTTAAAAGGACAAAATGCAATACGTTGGTTGAGCTTTCTTTTCAAGAATTTATAGCGATGAATGTGGCTTAAATAAAATATCCGTCAAACAAAAGGGAAATATGCACCGAAATTTGAAAAAATACAGGTTTCTCTTGATTTTCTTTGCTGTCTTTTGAACTTTTGAAGACTTTTATGACAATATTTATTAAGATAAATATCAAAACACAATTTAAGGTTAAGTTTTGTGTGTTACTGCTAAATCCAATATTTGACGACACGAAAAATAACTCAGTACCTCCAGTAACTACTACCTCAGTTTATGTAAAACACATTTTCTCTGAGTTTTTCGCAACAGATATTTGATAATGCTCTTCTGTTATTGTTCATCTAAAATGACTTTCAGTTTGAAAATGTGTCAATGTAAATCCCGAATTTATTGTTCTTACTAGCTATTTCACCATTGAAATTACATACTGTGAACTGGCAATAAATCTAAACTTGAAATAGTGTGATATATTTTTATCACAACCAATATTTCATCAAATTTAATTTCTCTATCACACGGCCAACTAAAAAGGACTAGGGCATACCTACATGTCAGCCTCCATGATGGCTTCAAAATTCAAAACCCTGAGTTATCGTTCCCTTATCGTTATCGTTCCGCCCAATCTCGTTCCCAGAGCCTGCGATCCCCATGACCTGCGGACAGGCTCTGGGAACGAGATTGGCCAGCGCCATAGCAAATGCGAAATTTAACGTCAAATTAAACGCGGAGGAAATTAACACGGAGTGTGGTACGGCCAAATTAAATCACGAATGGGTCTGCAACGTACTGACTAAATATCCACGTTTTAGCCAACCTCATACCCAGGGCCTTTTCTCCGGCGGGAAGTGCAGATAAGACCCTGGGTACGAGGTTGCGTTTCCGCATCTCGGTAATACCGCATCCGACCTAACCCTAAAATCGACCTGTGAGAGTGTAATCACCTCCATAGGTGATGTTGTTGTTTTAACTTTGAAATTGACAAGCTGTTTCTGTTGAATGCGATTGTTTACACCGCGCGTGCCGACTGCCAAATCTTTTCAGGTGATGTTTCACTATGTGTTTCACCCTGCAGGTTTCATTGCCGACGATTTTTAACGCAACGCATGTTGCATGGAAAATTAACCGTTCTGCGCATGTCTCCGTTTCTGTTTACATCGTTTGTTTACATTGCATTATATAAACATTGAACAAGAAGTATTGGGGATTTGTTTGCCACGCTTGAGCTTTTCGCCTAAAAAGCGTGTTATAAGCTGTTCTGTTCGTAAATGTGGATAATATATTTAACTACTACTCGCGCCTTCGCCACCTTTGACGAATACTCGCTTTCGATTCCTTTCGAAGTATGTGCAAATCTATTCCGTTGAAGTTTGTTGACATATGGGGTCTATCACACATGCGCAGAACGGAGTGACGCGCGTAACATGTTATTTGTCGTTATTTTGGGTAAATGCTGAAACAGTTTAAATCGTCGTAGGACATGTATATAAACCAAAGGCAATGTGCTACATCTTTCTAGTTTATAATTTCTATAGATTTTTGGCCGGAAGAGTTTACTTATATTTGTGTTACTGCTATATGTTTAACTGTGTTATTTTTACAAAACAAACATAATGCGCACACCGAAATAAGTTCATATTGCACAAAAATAACAAATGAAAGGTAAACAAATTAACATTCAGCAAAAGTCAGTTGGATTTCGCTCAAAAGCGCTCTCAGGAATCCAAAATATCCAGCGTACTCCGCCCCTAGATAGCCTGCGGGCAGGCTTTAGTCGTGCATAAATTATTCCCCCCTCATTGCCTGGGTCTTATATTTAACCATGGTGACGTCATGCAAATTCTCTTTATGCGAATTTCTGAGACTGGTCTTGCTTCAAATGGCGAATTTCTGAGGGGTCTTGCTTAAAATGACGAATTTCTGAGGGGTCTTGCTTAAAATGACGAATTTCTGAGGGGTCTTGCTTCAAATGGCGAATTTCTGAAGGGTATTGCTCGAGAAAATGGCTAATTTCTAAGGGGTCATGCTTAAAATGACAAATTTCTGAGGGGGTGAACGATTTTTTGGGAAATTCCGAGGGGTCTTGCACAAAATAACGAATTTCTGAGGGGGTTGGACAAAAAAATATTTCTTAGGGGTCAAGAAATTTCGAACCTCATCCATAGCGGGGTGTGGATATTAAATGGAATGGCCCGTTTCCAACCAAGCTTGTCGCGTCTTATTCGGCGAATGGTCGCGAGTGAAACGTACACGCCAAATTCTTCCGTCAGTTTCTCCTTCAGTTGAGCAGCGGTCAACTCATCGTTTTCAGTCATCTTGACATCAATAAATTTTACCTGCTCTTCAGTTAGAGTTTGTTTTCTTCCACAACGTGGCGCATCATGAAGACTTGCACTTTGGCGATAGCGAGAGAGAAACAGACTCACAGCTGATCGAGATGTTTTTATCCCTTCCTCTCTAAGCAGCTCTGTAATCTTCGTGATCTGAACGTTACACGAATAGAGTGAAACAACTCGTTCCCTGCCGTACCGAGATAGCTTTCCCATTTCAATATATTGATGATAACACTTTCGAGGAAAATATGCACTTTGCAAATAAGGACGCTAAACTTCGGAAATTTGCGACTTTTGCCGGTGTTACGACTATATACGAACCTTGCGGCTGCGATTAGGTTCGGTTAGTTTCGGTTACGGTTGATCCGCTGATCATCCGCGGTCGAACCGCTGATCGTACGCGGTTGAACCGCTGATCGTACGCGGTTGAACCGCTGATCGTACGCGGTTGAACCGACAGTGATCGGCGGTCGATCAGCGGTTGAACCGCCGATCGTCCGCGGATCGACCGCGGTTTTCGTTAGGTTACTTCTGAGCGGTACTGTATGTACAGTATAGTCAATGAAATCTCGATTTGTGTAAATTGCCCTCTGTTGAGATGTTCAGTTTTATGACGTTTTGTGACGTAGAAGTTTTATCATGTGTATTAAATTTCCTGCCTTTCGCCGTTCAGAACTTGTCAACGCTGTGAAGTTTGAACGATCTGTTCTGCCTTCAGTGAGGAAGTATAAGACGACTAAGATTATGTGTACTGTACTTAATTTTTCTTGTTGAATGCTCACCAAACAGAAAATATGGCTCAGTGACTGCGAGGTATCTGTGATTTCTTGCCATCACAGCATCACTTGTCATGGGCTAAATATATCATGATATCAAATTGTTTTGTTTGTGAATACAGTTTTCCTTCTATTTTAGGTGTATACTTAATGCAATGTCTGGTAGCAACAAAATAATAATGAACAGTTTGTCAGTTTGTCTCAATATAAATGCAGTATCACTTCCTTCAACAAGGAAACTAAAAGAGACATGTTTTTTCTTTACTGTGAATTAAAGCATATGAATACACCATCTCCTCAATCTCTGGCACTACGTCTATTTATGCTATGATCACATACAACTACAAACATCTAACTTGGATTTGAGAAAATAATTATCTACAGTGGTTTCTACAATTGATTTGTGCACAAAGCTGTAAAACTACATATGTAATAAACTGTACATCATGGAATTATTTACCTCAACTTTGTGAAAACTCAGTGGACAATGGAAATTATTTGTTTGCAAGTTCTTTGGGAAAATAAAATACAGTAGTTGCAGTGGTGTATTCCCAAACGACAACTACATTATATGTGGAGTCGTGCACATGTGCAATGAACTAATACATCACAGAGAGTATTGTATTCTCAACAAGAACTCCAATAAAAGTTAGACAATATAAACAATGGATCAACAATACCAGAAACATCTGTTACATACCATTTCTGGTTTTTATTTTGTCAGTGCTTTGCTTTGCCATCACATATCAGACACTTGCAATTCCACTGACAGTTTTACCACAGTACTAAAGAAGCATGATTTATAGTGGCAGTGATTTATCGGAAATTTGTTTACCAAACATCAAACATAGTCATAATTTATGAATACTGTGTATGCAGTCAAATTCAAAAGCCTTGCCAATTATATTCAGATAAGTGATAGTTATTTGTAATTTAAGTCTGCTGTATTTAAATATAATAAAATAATTGAAAACAATGTGTATAGTTATCCATGGTACAGAGTATAGAGTAGGAGCTGTGGTATCTACTGGAATATCAGATGACCAGATTCCTGAATTTTCATTGATTAAAAACATTGTTGTCAATGTGCAGAATAATGTTATTTTTTATCTGACAAAATTTACTACAATTGAATTTGTTCCACATTTTCATGCTTTTAAAGTTTGCAGCGAAGCGATTAGTGATAATTTCTTTTCCTCACAAAAAGAATTTCTGACATATATGCCAGCACATGTAATTCATCCTTTTGGTACTGAACACAGAAATGGTGCTTACTATATTGCACCAAGATTCAGTATATGTATTATATAATGTATATAATTTATATGATGTATTAGTATAGGAAATAACACAGTTTGAGAAGAATTAATGAAAAATCACATGTGTGTTAGGTGAAATATTCATAATACCACATGTGGTTAGTATTTCGCCAAACACAAGTGTGATTTTTCATTAATTCTTTGAGAACAAATGTTATTTCCTTTTAATACTTTTTCAATCAATTTTATGCGAATTCATAGTTTACCAAATTTTACAAAGAAGCGGGAAAACTGATGTTTGTAAATATTAAAATCCAACATCCCGGATGTTATTTTAAAAAACTATTTTAATATTGAGGTCATTAACCAATCAGGAATGAGTAAAATTGATTGAAACGGTGTTATAATGTATATAACTTAAAATAATATTAAATTTGTTTAAAATTGACCATTGTTTTTTGTTGATAGTAACATTGTGTATTGGTTAATCTTAACCAATTTAAACCGGGTTATTTAACCAATTCCACTTGGTTATACTAACCACCTATTATTATTGGTTACATTAATCACTGTTTTTTGGTTGAAACCACCATTTTACATTGGTTAATATATAGCCAATTTTGAGTGTTATTTCTACCAATTGGTTAATATTTTAACCAATTTAAACCGGGTTATTTAACCAATTCCATTTGGTTATACTAACCACCTTTTATTATTGGTTACATTAATCACTGTTTTTTGGTTGAAACCACCATTTTACATTGGTTAATATATAACCAATTTTGAGTGTGTTATTTCTACCAATTGGTTAATATTTTAACCAATTTAAACCGGGTTATTTAACCAATTCCATTTGGTTATACTAACCACCTATTATTATTGGTTACATTAATCATTGTTTTTTGGTTGAATCCACCATTTTACATTGGTTAATATATAACCAATTTTGAGTGTGTTATTTCAACCAATTTGATTTGGTTATAACCAATTTAATTGGTTGAAATAACCATTCCGTTTTTACTGCATCAATTGGGCTTCTAGCCTCAGTTGGGGATATTCCGTTCACGTACTGTAAAAGAGTGATAAATCTAATAAACTAAACTAAGAGTTGCTAAACAGAGCATTTCCTGGGCACAAGAACAAACCATCGTCCCGATCAACATATCAAGGTCATATAACACGCGCGCAAATAAGTCACTTTTGTTCAACAGCGACCTACCTGTATACTGCATGGGTCAAGAGAGAAATCTCGAGCATGTTCGACGTAACGATGGGCAGCTATATGACGTTGCCGAAGTCTATACGAACTTGTTGGCCTTTTTACATTAACGCGCTCCAAACTAAATTTGGAAACAAGATCAGGGTTATACCGGACTAATTGCATTTACTAATAGTGAATCTGCTAGATTAACCGATAAAGTGAGGAAAGCGCTGACCAAGTCTTCAGCGACTTCGGTTTCAAAATAACTGCACAAATCAACATGAAAAAGCGTGAACTTTCTCGATATCAATCTCAACCTTACTAGCGAAAAATACGTATCAACCCTATACCAAAACCCAAACGACGAGCCCATCTTTATCAACAGCCCATCCAACCACCCATCTTCTATCCTAAAACAACTCTCACATTGATTAATAGGAAAATTTCGAAGCTCTGGAATTTACGTACACCTTTCATATACCGACAGCCATACAGAGAAAGAACGATGCTGAAACTTGAATTGGTACCCCCCCCCCCCCCCCCCCCCCCCCCCCCCCCCCCCCGCCATAGCAAGAATGTCAAGACTAACATAGGACGTCATTTCTTAAACCGCATTGACAAACACTTTCCCGAATCTAACAAACTCCACAAGATGTTTCGGCCACAACACCGTCAAAGTCAGCTACAGCTGTATGCACAACATGAAGAATCTTATTAACAAATACAACCTGTCAACCACCTAATCCTCGACAGCAAGACGGCACTACAAAAGACCCGAAAGAAGGCTCCATATATGGAAACTGCATGGCCTAGAGCGTGATCTACAAAGCCATTATAACTAAAACAGAATACCAGATGACATGCAACCACCTGAAATCGTTTCGCGATAAAACATACCGGAACGAAATTAAACTTCCAAAACACATTTGGGAATTGAAAGAATAAAAACGAAATTTCAGACTGAAATGGTCCATCTGCCTACCAAAATGGAGCAAATAGATATGCTACCATTGTTTACAGGAAAGCTAGATATCATGAAAGCTGTTAAAACTAACTTATTAAAAACCGATTCTATTTGGAGAACATATGCCAAGAAAATATAGTCATCTCAACGGTTGCTCGGATCTTTGAAAGGCTTGTGTGTGAACAATTAGAGAACTATACGTACAGTATAACCAAGAACAATGTGACCAATTCCAGGCAATCTGGTTTTCGATCTTTGTTTTCCAGCACAACAGCCATGCTATAGGTTTAACAAATGAATGGTGTTTTAACATTGATAGGAAACTTGTAAATTTTTAGACCTTAAAAAAGCCTTTGACACAGTTGATCACACAACTTGATAGTTTTGTGGAGTGGCTTTGTTCAAATAAACTCACATTGAATGTAGTTAAAACTGAATGCATGTTGATTGGCTCCTCCATGGCAAAGAATAGCCATGAGTCTAAACGATAGCCTATCTCTCCACTAATGGCATAGCTTTAAAACAGGCTCATGCTTTAAAATGCCTAGGACTTACAATTTGATGATAATTTCACTTGGTAAAATCAATTGAAAATGTCATAACGAAAGCTAAAACCAATTTAAGTATTATGAAAAAGCAAAGCCATTCCTGACCAACAGCTTCTGACAAGTATTTACTATTCAATCATAGAACCTCATTTAACTTACTGTTCTGTTGTGTGGGATAGTATTGATAAAACGCTTGCAGGTAAGCCTTCAGAAATTACAAAATCGAGCAGCCCGTATCATTACAAGTGCTTCCATGCACACACAGTCCATACTTGTGATGTTTTCTCTGACTTAAAATGGTCAACTCTTGATCAAAAAAGGAAATGTCAGAAAGCAATTTTGATGCATAAAATTACTAATGGCCAAATGCTCCATCCTATTTATCCAAAATGTGTAAAAACAATTTGGTTCAACTGTATCCAAATACCAAAAGTTAGACTAAATGCTATAAAGACAGCTTTGGTATATCTGGACCTATGATATATGTGGAATTCCTTACCAGCTGACTCATTCATGAAAAATAAATAAATCTTTCAAAATTTAAGAAAGAAATCTGTAACTATACAACTGCTGCATTGACAACTTTAATATTTACCTTTACTCTTCTGTATATAATGTAAATATATTTAACAAAAACCAAAAAAACAAAAACAACTGTAGACCAGAACTAAGAATTTTATTTGTAATTTTTATTTCTGATAAATTATACCGTGTTTAAATAAATTTTATCTACCCATCTATCTATCTCTATATCTATCTCTATATCTATATCTCTCCTCACTATCTATATATCTCTCTATCTATCTCTATATCTCTATCTCTCTCTATCTATCTATGTCTCTCTCTATCTATCTCTCTCTACGGGATCGTCCGAGTGATTGGAAATGTTCAAATATAATTCCTGTTTATAAAGCGAATAATAAGTCGGATCCTAACAACTATAGACCTGCAATCTCTATTGTCAATGTTGTAGCAAAGGTATTTGAACGATGAATGTAAATGTCAAGTCGAAGTTTGATAGGCATTTAACTCGATATATGTCTTCGAAACGTACACAAAAGTACCTTCGACATTTACTATCACGTGATCTTTTCTTCGTGGTCAAAAGGTGATCCAAGACAGTACACCATATAACTAATAAAGACAAATTTCAACTTCATACCGTCAAAATTGACTTAAAAGTAGAAACAATCTTAAAGCCCGCCGCACACTAGAGCTATCAGCTTAGCAAAGTTTCTCTCGTGACTGTTGGCGTAAGCAAGTTCCCCCAGTGTGCGGTTTGAGCGCTATTGTTCACGCGTGCCATCGGCGCCGTATATTCAACATGTTGAATAATTTTGTGCACGAGTTAACATTTCCTCCAAGTGTGCGCGCGTGCAAAGCTATCAGCTTACAATAGGAGGCAAATACGCATGCGTGTTGACTCATATTTTTAAATAAAAATGGCGACTAGTAGTGTTGATGCTGATGCTATGTGTGAGGACAAAATCGCATCCGTGTCTTTCTTCTCGATCAGTGATGAAACTAATTTCAAAACTTCGACGAATGAATCTTTATCCAGCCTGTGAAACTGCCTAAACTGTTCAGGATCTTCAACATTCAGTTCGCGAACAATATTCGCGCAAGCTCCTTGTGTTTGGCGTCGTGATATCCACCGTTTAGTCCATACTTTTCGGTGCGAAGCTCTTAAACGTCTTCGTCTGCGTCGCATTAACAGAAGAAGAAGCAATATTTCTTCTTCGTCTGATGAGGATGAGTCAAACTCTTCTTCGCACACAACGGCGGCCATGTTTCACGAATTGATTTAAAAATATGAGCCAACACGCATGCGTATTTGCATGCTATTGTAAGCTGATAGCTTTGCACGCGCGCACAATTGGAGGAAATGTTCACTCGTGCACAAAATTATTCAACATGTTGAATATACGGCGCCGATGGCACGCGTGAACAATAGCGCTCAAAACGCCACCGCACACTGGGGGAACTTGCTTACGCCAACAGTCACGAGTGAAACTTTGCTAAGCTGATAGCTCCAGTGTGCGGCGGGCTTGATTAAGCACTTTATCGCTTAGTTTTATAGTTTCGACTTACATCATTCTAAATTTTTTGACAGTTAACCTTTTTGAAGATTTGCTCAGCCCTTGCAGTGACTTCAAAAACAGCCTATTTAGAGGGCAATTTGTCAAATCAAAATCTTCACCGTTCAAAGTAGCGCATACCCAATAAAAATTACATAGTTTAAAGATATATAGTTTTATATTTTCTGCTTGGAAACAGTAGAATTTCTTTAATAAATAGCTCCTTTGTCGAACGGTGGGGATATAAAAAAATGCGTCAAAATGTTGATTTCAATTCCAGACGAGTTTAATCAGCAAAATCCCGCCGAATTTCCCGTTTTGAAGATGGAGATGAAATCATTCCGTCCTTTTTAAATATCAATGTCACGCATGCAGGGAAAAACATTTGGATCTAATGTTTGCGTTAAGAGAATGTTTAAACTTAGAAATTAATAAACACTCTCGAGTAGGACTTCGAATTGCGTGGAGCCTGAGGACAAAATAGAAAAGTCATCAACATCATGACCCATGACCGGCTATTGTTTTGTGCGAAAGCTCTTTTCCGGTGTAAGGCGAAATACCCATATGTTCTGATACCCTAGTGTGTAAAAGTCGGCATGTTTCGCCAATATACGACCCCTGGCAGCATCGGCAAGTAAATTTGTATACAACACGGGATCGAAATCTAAGAGGTAAACGGTCTTTAAATCGAAAAAATCCAGACAAGCGACAAACAGGCTGAAGATAACAATTTGTTAATTTGTTGCCGGATTTGGCGACCATGATCTACAGTGTAAGGTAAAAACAACGAAAGTGAGAGTTTTGGAGCTGTAAGGTTTTAACCGGAGGACTGAAATGTTTGTCTAAAAAAGTTCGGAAATAATAGTCGAGAAATTTGGCAGGATATCGATTTTGTTTAAGTAATTTTAAGCATTTCGCGTTCATCGTCCAGGAGAGGAGAACATTTGGTTTGGTAGTCAGTCATACTCGAGAATAACGACTGGTTTTATTATGACAATGCTTTTATCTTCTTTAAGTGTTCTTAAAACTTTTCAATTCAAATTAGAAATCGATTTAGTCCCTTAATAACTCTTCCCTACCAGTACATAAGCGGCCATTGTTAGATTTGGCACTAAATTGACCTAAAATGGTCGGAAATATTTGAAAATGTTGCATAATGGCCATAAAAACACTGATTATTGGATGTGCGCAGTAAATGTGCGCAATGCAAAACTGAGGAATCACCTTAAAAACCTTTTATTTAAAAGCAATTTATTTTTCGACTGCAGTTCCCCTTTAAAATTGTTAAAATTAATAAAGTTCGAGATTTTTTGGTAACGTGTATGCATGGCCGTAGGAAGCAGGGCCGCGCGGGGGGGGGGGCTAAAGCCCTATTCTCCGGAAGCAGGGGGGCCGAGCCCCTAACATTTGACGTCAAAGCACGAGTTTGGACAGACGTTTGGCGCAGAGGAATATCCGATCTTTACATCCGACCTGGTATTTTTTTCGCTACAATTCTTGCTAGAAAATCAAATAAGCAATTACTTCATGCTGATGCCTCAGATTGCACCAGAATTAATCTCGAAGCATATTATGATTTCAAAAAATTGGCGAGGGCGGGTGGCACTTGCTCGTACACAAGTTTCAAACACAGACCAGTTCAGAAATTAGTCAGATATTGATGAAGGAAGGAAAGGTAGACTAAAATTATTCTGTTTATGATCATAATATTTTGTTGTGAAACTGACCTCAAAATGCATGAATTCGCGTTTCAGAGAGTGAGAAATAAAAACATTTTCGTGGGAGCATGCCCCAGAACCCCCTAGACCCTAACCTAAAACATCTCCCTACGGCGTTGAACGTGTACATGTCCGTTGATAACAGAGTTACAATATTACAAATAAGTCTTATATTTACGTACCGAGTGTGAGGTCTGCACGGGATAATATTTGGCTCGGGTTTTCCTATACAGATCGAAACCTGAGCAAACGCGGTCACCATAAGGTGTTTATTATATGGCTTTGGGTTGATTTTG
This sequence comes from Chrysogorgia sp. JL179-B06, assembly GCA_035772405.1. Taxonomy (NCBI): domain Eukaryota; kingdom Metazoa; phylum Cnidaria; class Anthozoa; order Scleralcyonacea; family Chrysogorgiidae; genus Chrysogorgia; species Chrysogorgia sp. JL179-B06. The sequence goes on from JAYKKM010000142.1 coordinate 480,260, forward strand.
TCTCTGTTTTCGTCTTCAGATCTGGCGTTTACCAGTTACCTCTTCGCTATTATGTTTTGCTCCAGTTTTTACTAATTTTTGTCTAGAGAACGCCAAAATAGTAATAATAGAACGCGTTGTTGAGCGCTCTGTGAAGTTCGCTACCATTGTGGCAGTTTGAGCGCTCTGGCCCCATGCATGCGCACTTCACGCTATCTGGATGTTCTGATCGCCGGTGTTATCCCACAAGCGGTTGTCAATGACGATCGCAAGTGTATAATAGTCCAGCCAGACTCATCCAGATTGTTCCAAGCTACCCTGATGAGCTGTGGCACAGCGAAACACGTGCATGTCTATATATATATAGTTATATATATAGTTATATATATAGTTATATATATATATATATATATATAGTTATATATATATATATATATAGTTATATATATATATATATAGTTATATATATATATATATATATATATAGTTATATATATTATATATATATATATATATATATATTATATATATATAGTTATATATATATAGTTATATATATATATATATATATATATATATATATATATATATATATATATATATATTATATATATATATATATATATATATATATATATATATAATATATATATATATATATATATATATATATATTATATATATATATATATATATATATATATATATATATATATATATATATATATATATATATATATATATATATATATATATATATATATATATATATATATCTTTAACTCTTTCCTGTCCGGCCCAGTCAAAAGGGGTCATAGATAGAAGACCCCCGAAGTCGTCAATCGAAAAACACGGCACACGGTAACGCAAGATTAAAAATTGAAATTCGACAAGCGCCAGGCACATGATCAGATCCCGCACACGCCAAGTTTGATTTGATTTCATAAACAACTCTGCGATTGGTGGCATTTTGAATTTTCATGATGCGGGCGTGCAATATGGCATTTTCTAGAAAAATGGAAGTTTTTCAACCTGATTTATGATAATTGTGCTAATTTATATTAACATAATGTGTCTTGTTCGGAAAATTCAAAAGCATTGGTAACAGCCGGTTTATTGGGCTTTCAGAAAAGGTATAGATTTCGCAACAGTTATGGATATTTCCCGAGATATCAATAGAACAAAGAGGTACTGTAGTTCAATTTTAGATGTTTTTCAGCCGGACAGGAAAGAGTTAAACATGGCCAAAAAGCGCTATTTTGAATTTTCGGTTTTTTGTGTCTCCGCTTTTATCTTGCAAATAGCAATGTTAAAAAAGATATCTCCAAAACCGATGGACCAAATCAAAAACTATTAAAACGACCTTTTCAGCAAGTAGTTTTGCATCTTACATACAGATAACAAAAAACTGTCCAGAACTATAGCCACTATAAAAGCAATAATGATTGTTCCAGCACATTTTGTTTTGTTTTGTTTTGTCGTTTCTTTTCATTAAAATCAACTCAGAAACTTTCCCGCCAAAATGCACCCTTCCGGAAAAAGCGTATTGCCCTCACAGCCATGATAGGCTGGGAAGTCAATATCGTATAGATTACGGAACTCTCATAGGTAACCAATCAGTGTGCGTTATTTACAATAAAGGAACGTATTGGTAACAACAACATAACGCTAAAAAGTAGAGTTACAAAGTTAACTAAAAGTTTTAACATGCAATTGTTATACAAGGCAATTTTTCAACTTGCAAGGCAATGTTTGTTTGAAAAAAAATATTGCGTGTTGCTTTAAGATTTCATACGCATGCAAGTTGCTGCGCAACCTGCAATGCACTGAATTATATTGCAAGTTACTATGGTGTGAAACGAGGTGATCAGATGTTTAATTCTTGTAACTTAGTGCTTGAAAAGCCGTTGCGTTGAAGTTGCAATAAAAATTGCGTCGTGTAACATGGCCATGAGGTAACCCTGAAGTGGCTTAATTGTCTAATTTGTCTGTGCAAAAAATCAAATCAATATATTCAAGTAAATATCCATAAAAATAGCCAAAACTGTTGGTATATTATCTAAATTACGATATGTGTCTCATTTACTTTAGTCTTGATTTATCTGATCCAGCTTCTGTACATTAATATACTGTCTGTTTTCGCCTTTCTCATTATCTGACATTCTTTACTTGACTTTTGTATTAATTACTTTCTTGCTACGTTTTATAACTACAGTCAACTCTCGTTATAGCGGACACCCTGGGGACCGTCATTTTGTGTCCGTAATAGCTAGAGTCCGCAATAGCGGGATGCGATGAAAATATCAGGATTTCAGGTTGTAAAATGTCACTACAATGTATTACTGCTTTTTTGTTTTTTTATGTACTTTAATTATAATTGAGGATCATATTGCAGTGTGTTTGTGAGTTTGAAACGGCTGGAAAGCAATGGAGATCTCCGAAACACTAACAAACGCAAGAGGAATACAAGTCTTATTATTCTTGGTTAAGAGGCCACCATGCTTACAAAGACGAATTTCAGCCTGAAATTAACAAGACTCTCGCGCTTCAACGTATGCCAAAGATCCTTTAGCCGGATAGTCCAAAATTGTTTCTTCATTTTTGAAATAAAAGAGTGAATCATAGAGGAGAAGCTGTCATTTGTGGAAAAAACAGAGTAGCTGGCATGTGTTTTGAGATTCCCGTTCTTTACAAATTGTATGGCGAACACAAATATTTGACAAGCCACTTGATGAACTTTTGCGAGCAAAACAAGAAGGAATATCGAGTACGGCAAAGGCTACACGAAAGCGCAAGTCTGTCAAGAATATTGAAATGGCAAAACAAACTAAAATTCCTCGAAAGTAATGTAAAAATAAAGCGGAAAAAGATCGGAACATTTTATATTTTTCTGTTTGTCATTTTTGTCGACAGAAATGATGACGAACGGAACCTCAAAGTACTTCCGCTGACAAACAGCAAGATGTAAATATGTCATTCGATAAATTAAAAAGTCATTCACTTTCATGTGTCGAGAGAAAATCACGGCGTCCAACTGGTCCAAGGTGTCCGTTGGCGTTGTAACGAGAGTAGAACAATAAAAATGTTCAGTTGTTTGGGACCACATGAAGTGTCCGCAATTCCGTAATAGCGAGAGTCCGTAATAGCGAGAGTTATTTCAATACATTTCATAGTTGTTAATTTCGGCCGGGCATTTACCAACTGTCCTTAATAGCGGGGTGCCCGTAATAGCGAGGTGTCCACAAGGCGAGAGTTGACTGTATATTTTTCTTAGATATACAAAGCTGATTATATAGGGCATCCTCTAGATTAGTCTTTACTATTATAGGATCTCATTACATATTTTCTGTATTCTTTCGTTAGTAAAGGTTGGGACACATGAGGCAACAAATCGTGGGGACATGTTGCAGTGACAAATACCGTCGTGTGCACCATGCGAAATCTTGTCCTCGCAACATGTCCCATCGTATAAACAGCAACTAGTCCTTGCGACAAAATTTAAATAAACCAATCAAAGAACGTTATTTTATTTTCCTCCTCTGACATGTCCCGAGCAACATGCCCTATAGCGATTTGTCGCCTCGTGTGTCTTCTATAAAGATGAGTATTAAATTGCTTTTTGAATATTTTGACTCTTTATAGTAGTCAACAATTTTAAGTTCATCATCCGTGTACTTAATTTCTATGGGGAGCAATTTAATAAGGCGAGTTAGGCCAGTGTAGGCTTTGGCCCATTGTGCCAGCATAATTTTTAGCATAATGGGAGCAAAAAAGCATAATTTCTAAAACGAGCACTGCTCGAGCATAATCCTAAAATTTTAGCACTTTTTTAAGCATAAAAGGTAATATTACTCATTTGGTAGTCTAGAAAGTCAGAAACTTGTTACAAGACCGCTTTCATAGTATCACTTTCATTGTGGGCAGTAGTAGTGCAGACTGTGCACTGCAGTACACTGTACACCTGAACTGCCGAGCAAAAAGCCTGGGAACGAGCCACGAGGTTGTAAACACTACTGCCAAAATGGCGTCAAACATTTTTTGAGTTGTTGAATTTATGTAAGAATCTGTGAGAATATCGAGCATTTATGTGAGAATATCGAGCATAATTTGTGAATTCTAGCATAATTTTTAGCATAATTAGGCAAAATTGAGAGCAGTGCTATTAGCATAATATGCCAATTTTTTTAGCACAATGGGCCAAAGCCTAGGCCAGTGCCGGAATGCCTAAATTATCCAAGCATGCGCAATCCATCATATATGACATCTACCATGAGCTATTGGTTCTTAATATATACTAGTAAGATATTTAACAATTATATCATGAGCTCGAGTCGCATGGGATGAGATGGCTACGAGCTCCATCAGTCATATACGATGAAATACGATGATATAAGAACGGTACATGAACTGTTCAGCAATCTGATTGGTTGAACCAATCAGATTGCTGAACAGTTCATGTATCTATATATAGTAGTGGAGGTCTATATTATAACAGATATCGTGTATGATAATGAAAAACAAAATGGGAGAGTGAATTATGAGAAAGAAATCAGGTACTGCAGCTTGATAAAACAATACTAAAAATACCACAGGCCTGTCTATAATATTATAAACAATTATACCATTCTCTCTCGTCGTATATGAACTCATGTGGTGTAACTGTTATATATCTCTGGAGATCTAGCCAATCAATCTAAGTAGAGTATAACATTAATGTCTCAAATATAATTAGAATAATAACAAATACGCTGGACTGTAACTTCACCACGACAGCCTAATCTTTACCATTCACTCTTCCTCTTTCACATCATCGTCGTAATAGTAGCTATCGTTCAGTTCTAAAGCTTCGTTTAAGGTTTCGAGGTATTTGTATGACTTATAGTCATTCATTGCTTTTTTGTATAGAAAATAGAATGGCCAGCGATCTCGTACATCACCATCAGCAGAAGTGTCTTTCCAGCCCATTCTTTCTGCAATAAACTGGCTTACTTGGCGATTTTCTTTTGGTTGACCAGTAAACCATCCTTGTAAATGTTGCATTATATCCGCACAATAACAGTCATGGTGTAATTTCTCAAACGGTGATCTTTTTGGATCAATTAGAAGAATACAAGCCTCGCGTGCTTGAAAAACAGCCAGTGATTGTATCGGTGCATGCTCTACTATAAAAGGCTCTAAATCGGTTTCTTCATTATTGGTATCTCCATTATTGGTCTCTTCACTGTCGCTTTTAAATAAATGACGGCAACTCGTAACTCTCGTATCCAGTGTTTCCCGTTTGGGGAGTAGTTCGTAGAAACCAGGACATTTAGTTACTATGATGGGGTACAAATTTAGCATCTTTTGGTACAAAGTAATTAACATTGGGTTTGCACCTGAATTGTAAAGGTAGTTGTAAATTATATGATATTCTGCTTCACGGTCAGGGTATTGCAAATTGGCACCATCACTCAGGCACCAACTCGTGTTTTGAGGCTTACTCGAGATATTTCTCATATTTTCAATATTTTCGTGAAAATATGCCAAATAACAAGGACGAATCCAATGCTTGTTTGTGCAGTTAAGTGGTAAACCAGATAGTATGTTGACAGCTTTCTTGTAAACAAGCTGTAACATCTTGACTCCTCTAACAGCTGCGATGTGAAGTGGAGAGAATCCTTCAAACGTTGAATCACACTTAAAAGCTGATCGGTCATGTTTTGCAGTCATAAAAAATTCCAACAATTTCTCGAAAGTGTCAAGGCGTTGATACATGTTATTAATCAAAGGAAATGATGGTTCGCCTAGTGTAGAAAATGTTTTTGCGCGAGATACAGATCCTAAGTAAAATACAGAAAGATCAAGAGCTGTCAGGCCAGACGATGTCTTCTGTAAAATGTCAACTCCGATACTTATTAACCATTTTATGGCGTCTAGATTTCCACCTTGTGCGGCCCTGTGTATTGCTAAATATCCTTCTGCATCACGACATTCGTCGAAGATCCGGTAACCTTTTGGATGATTCTTGATTAATCTTTGTAAAGGAAAGGATCGGTTGTTTACAGAAGGCTTGAAGAAATTACCAATGCTACCTGTTCTTGATGAATAGGCCATTAGATGCAGCTCCGATAAACGAAAGAGAACACCACATTCAACAGATATATCAATTTCAAATATTTTGAATACTTCGCTAATTTGTTCCCCTCCTAGATTCAAATGTGATAAAAAAGGGCTTAGGATTTGGTCCAGCTTACAGTTTATATCAACGCCGATCTTAATTAAACTGTATAAACTTAAAGGCATTCGTTTAAGTATAACTATTCGCAACAGTCTAGAACTTTCGGAGTCACATATCTTTATATTTGACTTTTGCGCGAATATTAAGTGACTCAATGCTACGTCGTAACTTGTAGTATTACACGCTGTGAATACATCGTCAATCGTGTTGTAGCAGCGTGAAAAAGCATGTGGGTACATAGGTGAAATGCCTACGGCTAGTTCCAGGTCTTCAGCACTTACGTTGCTACCATGTTCAATAAGATATTTTACAGCGTCTGCAAAGCCAGCCATGACCGCATAATGAAGAGCTGTTTTTCCGTCTTTACCCTTTAAATTAAGAAAGAAAGACACATTCTTTTGTGATTCAGCCATCAACTTAATTGCTGCAATGCGATTTTTGGACTCATTATTTATTTTCTCTTGCAACGAATCAGAGTCAATTTTTAAAACTTGTGAACAACTTCTAAATAATGCAGTGTATGGGACAGGCGAGAAAAAAACTGCAGCGGAAACTGGTGTCATTATATGTGTAGTAGGTACAAGTGCAAATATGTCGGGGTTATCAGAAAACAATTTCAGAGTTTTTATGGAACCACAGTATGCCGCCAAAAACACAACTTTTTCGTCATTTAGACTTAGTGTACGATTGACATGATAAATGAAATCCTCGTGATCAAAATATATTGCAATGACTGGTGCACTTATCGCATCGCAGTTGTTTCCAAAAACGTTAGCATTCCATTTTTGCGTTAGATGTAATGCCATTTCCCATAGTCCATATCTTCCACAAAGATGAACGGCCTTGCTACCACATGTACAAAAGTCTTTCTCACAATAAACGGTATACAAAAACCCAAACTTGTATGGAAAAAAACCAGCACACATCTTCTCAATTGAGTCTCTCGACATTTCATGTCCACACTGACCCTCGACATTAGCACCTGCGGTCAACAGTAGTTCTACCATTTTGATATCGTTTCTCTCGACAGCATCCATCAATGGTGTCTTTCCGGAATGGTGTTTACATTCTAAGGAAGTCTTACCGAAAGTCAACAGAAGCTTAACAATGCCAATGTACCGCCTTGATACAGCAGCATGAAGAGCGGTTTCGCAAAAAGAGGTATGGAATTCTTCGACAGTTATATCTTGACTAAAATCGAGAATCTTTCCTGATTTACAAGGTAAACACTCATCGATTACTCCAGCGGTTTTAAGAAGAAACTGTACGACTGCTGAATGATTTCTTGCAGCGGCATGATGAAGTGAGATAATGTCCGCCATCATGGCACCACTATTATACAGCAACTTCACAATTTCTAGGTCACCATTTGCCGCAGCCAGATGTAGTGGTGTTGGCAGATTTCGTCTTGGTTGTGTATACGACATTTTACTTTTTATCAGGAATTCAACAATGTTAACATGGCCATTGTGAACTGCGATGTACATCATGCTGATATCCTCAACCCCGCTGTTTCGACCAAGAGTCGTTATTAGATGATTTAGATCCAAGGATGGGAAATGGTCATGTACGTAATTCACATCCGCTCCTCTATCAATGAAGAGCTTTACATTTTCAACGATTCCTTTGGATGCGGCATAAAATGCTGGTGTCTTTCCCTCCATGTCGGGAATATCAGCTGACACAAATTTGGGCAGAAAGATCTTAAGTAGGGGAAAACTGCCGTCCTCCATTGCGAGATCGTGCAAGATGCATCTATCGTAGTGTGGCTCTCGAATTTCGCTAACGTTTAAAAGTGCGAGTGCTTGTTTATGCCTTTCCAACGTTCCTCCAGACAACACATGCATTGACAGCTGTGATAGCTCCTCAAACGTAAGGTTTGCATTTCTATTGCGAATTCCATCGAGGAGAAAATCAGCAATATATCGATGGCCTTGTTTTTTGGAAATAGAGAACCCATCAACATCATCTGTTTGGTTCACCAACCACTCAGCAAAAGAATGGTGATAGATCCTCACCGTTCCATCCTGACCGTAACGCATAAAGAAAGACACTTGTTGAAGAAGTTTCGACACTTCCTCTGTTTGGTTTTGAAGTTTTAAGATGGAGTCAATTTCGTTGCAATCAAGAGGAGAACCTGAGGCCAGCAGTATTTCAAACAATGCTTTGAAACGGAGAAACTCATGTTCACCAAAGTAACGTTTGAAGTAGCCTTTGTACATGTCGTATAGACTTGTGGGGAACGATTGGAGGTTGACTCTACCATCAGATTCGTCCATATACTCCAATGTCTTCTTAACAAACAGGAAATTTCCTTCGCCACTTTTAGTCAGTTCGCTTATCAAACGGTCGATCCCTTCAGTCGTAGATTTGGAACTCATTGCCTGTAATAATCTATCTACAAAAAACGAATTTTGAGATAAAAAATGCTTTATATAAGAACGAATATCTTCTACATTACGTTCATCCGTTGGGTCCAATGGCATTCTTTTCACCGTTCGAGGTATCTTTGTGGTAACAGCTGTCAAATTACGCGAAGTTAATATTATCTTCAACCACTTGGGAAAATACGAAAGTTTGCTGTTTATTATGTCCAGTATTTCCGATGTTTTTACATCCTCTTCAAGACATTCGTCCAAAGCATCCATTAGGATATACCGAAGGCCATCTGGTTGATTTTTCAATTTCCTTAAAGGTCCAACGATGGCGCTATAAAAGCAGCCAGTGGGATCACTCTCACAGCGTTCGTCAAGCACTCTCCGCACCTGTTTGTTGTTGGCCACGTGATCAGAATATTCTGAAATACTCGCGGAAATTTGATCGACTAAATTCCGCACAAACCTCGCTCCGTCACGCTTTCCTTTCTCTGAATAGTCGCACAAATGATATCCAATGATATTATTATGTATAAACAAGCTGGAATATGGCGAGCAAATTAATTGCGACATCAGCGCCGTTTTTCCGGACCCAGGCTCCCCAGTAATCAGCACACCTGCAGGTGGACTACGTCCAATCTCGAATATCTCCTCTAGCTCCATGAAAAACCACTTCCTACCAAAAAAATGTTCTCGTTTATACGCAAGGTAAGACAAGAAATCAAACTCTTGGAAGTCATGAAAACGGCTGATGGGCGATTCCTTGAAATAATGCGAACATCCTATACAATTTAATGAAAAGAAAAACAGGGAAATATCAAAACGGAACAAACGAGACTATATACTACGCAGAATATAACAGCTCACATCAACGATTCACTTCAATATTTACAAAACCCACCTAATTCTAACTCCACATCAAACTTATCGCCAACTTTAGAAACAAGCAGTGAAAGTAAACCGAATAGTAAAAACCACCATGACAGAAGGCTTGAACCTTTTTTCATGAGAAACTTGAAAAACGAAAGAAACTTGAAAATCTTTCTACTTGGAGGATCATCTACCTCCGGCACATTTGAAACAGGAACATATTTATTCTCTTCTTCCCATGTTCTTAATTCTCTGTCTTTCGCTTCACATTCTTTTAAGCGTCGCAATTCCTCCAGAACGCGAAATTCGTTCTCCTGTAGAATGGAGATATCATCGGCAAGTCTCACTTCTTCGATGGTTGAACGACACTGTTGTACCTCCACACAAGACATTAACTCTGCGTCATTCATCAAGTTGGTTAGTGCTTGAAACGCTGACTGTTTATCAGCTTCACTAACTTGGGTTTTCGTAGCATGGGCCAACTTATTCCTCCAATCTTTAACTGATTCCAACAAATCCTGTCGAACATTAAAATGCTTGCAATAGATCATCAGGTTTAGAAGACACGTAAGGTCTGTGCTGTTCGGATCCTTAACATCGTTCGATCTCCCGCCTAAATTCGACATGAATACCTTGGCAACTTCCCAATAACCATCTGTGGGGTCATGCCACTTCTTGCTGTCGCTCTGATGCCAGGGAATATGGTTGTTACAATGAAAATGTCGCAGTTCTTTGGCCCATATGCACGTGCTTTTTTTTGGATTGTTGTGTGGGTTTTGTTTCATGCCAGGCTTGCACAAACAACTGCACTTAATACCACCCAGTTTGCTCAACAACTTGGAGTGGAATTCCTTCATTTTATTCGCAGCATACGTTCTTAAACCATCACTCAAGATAATGAAGGCATCACCCACTGCGATAATGTTGAGGTATTCAGGACTGTTTCTTTCCTTCAATAAATTATGGACAGTAGAACTCATGCTTTAATAGGTCAAAATGGAAGGCTAGTCAAAAGAAAACAAAGTATATTAATAGTGTCTACCGCCAGTCAAGGCAACTGGGCTACATGCCAATGGATAAAAGTTGTCGGGTGGCCCACTGAACCCGCGACCTTCTCGATCGTTAGTGAAACGCTCAAATCATAGAGCTACCTATACTCGGATGGTATAGAGTGAAGATCAGTTGCATTATGTGTTTTGGTTCCAATAGTAGGTGCATTTGCTTCCTGAGCAACAGCCTCTTATAATATATTGCTTGAATGGTACCCAGTTGAATGTGGTATAGACCCATATCACCATGTCTGCTATTCGAACCAAAACACCATTGTATAACCTTCACTCTGGCTACCTACCATCTGGAGTCATGCAGTGCTGCAGTATCTCAATGGTTTCTGGCATCTCTGAACTAGCGACCAGAAGGTACGTTGCAAGTTCTCTTCATGTCAGGGACATAAATATTTTTGAGTATATATGAGCTTAAGAGCTTTGGTGAACATCCACTTCATGTCTGTTAAATCCAATCTCACAAAACAAGACCCTTGGTGGTGTGTTCTTCAATAGACGGATTTAGCAAAGAGGACGCGGAAGTCAAGAGGACGCCAGTTCGGACCGAGGAAAACTGATTCGACGACGACGACGTCGTGGCTGCACGAAAAAATGGATTTACTCAAATTTACAATATGCGCAAATATGGAGCAAGTTTATTGAAATATTACATTTACCATAGGAGTAAACTTGGTAAATGCCGCATTTGCTCACTTTTGAGCGAATATGAAGTAAATGCGGCATTACCATATTTACTCCTATAGTAAATATAACATTTGAATAAATTTGCTCCATATTTGCGCAGTTGTAAATTTGAGTAAATCCATTTTTTCATGCTCATGAAAAATCCAGTACATTCTCTCATTTCGTATAATATACATCATACGGTCGGATCTGACATGCCTGTATGTACGATATACATCACAGAAGTAGTAACCCCAAAACAACATAGATTCTAACCCTAACACTCTGCCTTATGGGATTTCTAACCCTATTTGAAAAATCGAACAAAAAAAAGAGAAATCCTGGCGAGAACGTGAAAACAGTGAAATGGCGTGGTGAATTTCACCAAGATGACAACCTCTAATACCGCCCGGAGATAAAATGACTCGGTCTCAAGCTCTTTGGCGAGGTTCACGACGTCATCTTGACGTTCTCTTTTCCAAATCTGTCTTATAGCCGTTGACCGACGCCAACAATGTCTAGAAACATTCTATCAATAGTTAACTGCTAGATATCTATTGTGTTGGAGGCAACTCTATAGAGCAAGCAATACGCAATAGAGCAAGCAATGTAGCCATCGCGGGCTCGGTAATAGAGTAAGCAGTTGAGGGATAGAAATGCAATATATGTGGTCACCATGACAACTATGCCAAGGCAAACCTCCCGGCACCTATCACACTGAAAAATCAGTGGAATATGTACAAGGTATATATAGCTCTTGACTATATATCATCTACTCACGTGAGATTGGTTGGGATAAGGGTAAAAGGGTGAAGCAAAGAAAGATTAGAGAGCAACATGGACTGCTGAATGGCATGCAAGCTTAAGATCGTGGAACAGGCAGCAATGCTGAAGTAACACGCTGCATTGAGATGTCGAACGTGCTAGCCCCTTGGGCCTTGGCTTTGGGACTCCCCAAGAGGTTGGGAAGTCCGCTGGCCAACTACATCCGTAGCTAAATTTGCCTAAATTCATTTAACCACATAATATAACAATATTGTAAAAAACATAAATAAAAATTTATTTAGTACAGGTGTATTCAATAGCTATATATTTTGTATTTTTCAGCGGGGGGCTCTGAAAGGAACTCAGGCTGTTTTGAAAACGATAGCTTTTCTATTGACGATACATGGACGATCGTCAAGCTCATACCCTCAGAAAAATATTCTGAGTCCCAGCAGGGATCGTAACCATCTAATCGCCGGTGAGACGCTCTAACTTCCATTGTACATCACATCAACCGAACCAGTACATCATAATCATTATGTAACCTTCGCTCTCCATCTGAGTCTCGGTAGCTCAATGATTAGAGTTTCTCACCGGCAATCAGAAGATTACAGGTTCGATCCCTATCCGGAATTCCAAAAATGTTTTCTGAGAATGTTAAAAAATGAAAATAAAAAGTTTGAGAATTTCTTTATGACAACTATATTTGTATATATGATCATGACACATATATGTACTGGTACATTGTTCTAACTTGGATTGGTCAATGGGTTGGTAATAATGACGTAATAGTTTGGTGTAAGAGTGAGCCATCTGATTGGCTAACCCTAATTAATCCTAATCCTAACCCTATGTGGGAAACACAGAAGAGAGAACCCACACTTTCACAAATCACATTAATGGTGGTCTTGGACAAAAATAATAAGCTTCTTTAATGTTTGTATTTTCAAACATATTATAGATGGAAATGATATCATATGCTGATACTAAATGAGTCAATTTCATACGTGCTGTTACCATGGTAACCTAGAAAGGACCGGGTTGAAGTAATAGACAATACAAACTAGTTATTTCAAAACTTTAAACACGAATTTCTCAAACCGTTATTTTACTAGACATGGGACGCTATGCTACAGGTGTACATTCAATATTAGTTGTATAGACATCACATTTTCAGAATTTGATCATGATTGTAAATAGATCTCAAACTTAAACCTCAAAAATTGAATACATGCATGTAAATATATGTTTTAGAACATTCCTTTTTCTCGACTGTGTTTATCCGAATATTAGCATTGTTACTTACAAACAAATTAGAGATAAATTTATAATTTTTTGAGGTTTACATGTTGGATACATCTATTATCTTTACATTAAACCTAATTTTATATTTTTCTAGTCTTTACTTTTCTTGCTATTCTGCCCCAAAGTCCGAAAATATTTTACGCATTTATGGCTACGTTTGGTTCAAGCCTAAAATTCCATTTCTTCTTATTACTCGGGCCTCCCCCTGTGGGGGGAGAGCACGAGTCTTAAAAAGGGCTCTGTTTATTTGGCAATGTCGCGAAATGGCAATTCTTGCATCATCCCACTTTGGGTCTGGGTACGAGATCGATCTGAACACTGCATATATTTATGCGCCATTGTCATATTTTTAATATTCATCTGGTTACCTTTCCTCGAGTGTTCTTCACTGAAAATATTTGATGTGGCTGGCAGTATCTTGATCTCACGATGCTTACAATCGCACATGCCGATCGCCGAAGACCTACGGCTACACTAAAAGATAACGAGCGATTTAGACACGGTTGGTGCCTTGGTGGTCTCTGTCTGCGATCTGAGATCTCGATACGCTGATGTGTACTCGATTAAACCTATGTTTAACAATTTAATATGAAACTCAACGTATGAATGCTTTTTGAAAATATGTTAACTGTTCTGAGGTAACTGTAATATTTTTATAAACTTTGTTGCCTGTATTGTTTATTGTTATCATGTTATGTTATACAAAATAAAGTCGATGCTATAGTTTATTGTTTCACATATACCAAGTACTATTATTAAAGTATGCAATGTTGCTATGGAATTTTACCCTGTTTCACTTATATTGATATTGATATTTTACCTGTAAGCTTAAATGGGGCTCCAAAATGTTCTGGGTTATCAGTAAGTTTGTATCGATTGTTCATATTATTTTATGGGAATGCTTACAAATGAACGTACAGACTAGAGTATATAAATCTCTGACATTCATTGTTGCCATTGAGTAACCCTGTTTCACTCGATATTTTACCTGTAAGATTAAATGGGGCTCCAAAATGTTCTGGGTTATCAGTAAGTTTGTATCGATTGTTCATACATGTATTATTATACACAAATGCTTACAAATGAACACACAGTATATAAATCTCTGACACCCATACCAACTATCAAGATCAAGGAGTAAAGAGTTTGTTGTTGTTTGCTGGTTTACCAGTGACGGGTCTGAATTTTGGCCTTGACTACACGAAAAGCGAGTTGACTCGCTAACCGAGACAGTAACATAGTTAACTATGCAGTAATCTGTCTTTATATTACAATTAGCTAGCTGGCTGGCCCACTGGACTAGTCACTAGTATGTATAAAGCCTCTCAAATAATAAATATGCTAAAATTATGAATATGTTTACTGGCTCAAAATGTTATATAACTTCAAAGAAATAATGATTTTAATTACATTTCTTTAAACTGTTTATAATAGCTTATGACACCTTGCTACTGCCAGCTAAATGGTTTGATTTACTGCTATGCCTGAGAAAAAGATCAACTGATTTAATACTTGCTCAAACTAAACCTGTTTGCCGGACTGACCATATGAATTGTTATTACATGAGCACAGGCCGGCTGGCTAGAACTGGATTAGGTCAGCAAACAGGGTGGCTCATTTGGTGAGGCAGAATTCTCAGTAAGCCAGCTTGGATACTGAGCCAACTCACCTTCGTATAATCAAAGCCGTTGGCCAACACTATGTTATGGGTTTGCAATGATGGAAAATTTAACCACCCCTGCACTGACAGCCGTATCATTACATGTACTTACAACTATAGATTTGTGTATATTGAATTCAAATCACTGAATTTGCCTACAATGTCTTTCAACAAGCCACAACCTCAAGTAGCCCGAGTTAACGCCTAGCGGGCGTCTTGTTTTGGTATTAAGTTTGATACTTGTAAGAAGCCAAGGACACCATCTTGTTTTGCGAAACAGTGAATAGTTAACAATTAGTCACTGAAGTCGAGGTGACTATCGTTGAATATTTACCGAGCCGCGAAGCGGCGAGGTAAATATAACGATAATCACCGAGACTGAGGTGACTAATTGTTTTAGTATAATTTCAGGCATGAGCTGAATATTCAATTGAGAAGTTTTAAACAAACAGTTTGAACTGTGTTATGCTCGATGTTTTCTTCACGCTTGACAGCTTTCAAAAACACACTAACGATCAAAACGGACGTAAAAATACAAATAATTATACGATAAACATCTTCCTTACCCTTAGACATTTCTATCTTGAGAGAAATCTGATATATACAATGTCTTTATGCTAAGTTTTTGAGCCTTTTCAACGATTTTTTAGGGACCAGTCATTATTAATGCCGGGTAGGGGGCCGGAAGATATTTTTCTGAAAACAAAATATTGTTCGTGGCCCCTTATTTTTTAACAAGATATTTTTATGACCCCCCCATTATTAGGCAATATATTTCATAGCCCCCCCCCCCAAAAAAAACCAAAAAAAAAAAACCTTATTCTTTTATTATTTATAATATAAGACTTATATTAATAATAGTGAAACTCAATGCTATTAGTATATAATTGTCTCTGAATTCAACTCATATTTCTTTACTTGCAGCTGTAAATGAATAATATAAATTACTATTTAATTTATTAAAGTAAAAGCTGAATTGATTATATGATATGTGAACTGTAGTCCACATGTGACAGTCAACTATTTATAATATTAATATTAAATTTGTACCTCTCTAAAAAAGTTCATCGTGTATTTGTAAATAATAATATTTAATAAAAGGAAAAGTCTGACAATTTTTGATAACAGCTATAAATATATATACAGTATATTAAAATAAAAAGGTAGAGTTATTCTTACCAATATATGAAGAAAGTCTCCAATTCCCAGCAATCCTACCACTTCTTGTTGACACAAATAAACTTTCTGTCTGGCTCTCAACATCAGATGGTTCATGGCCCTCATCCTTTTCATCTTCAAGATCACTTGTGCAGTTAATGATCTTATATTAAAGAAACAAAGAGAATAGACAAAAAATATATTACTTGTGCATTTATGCCTAGAGTCAGGAAGGGACTGCAGATGACTGGAATATCTACCACAATACACTTAATAGTATGTACATCAAGCATGCATATTGTCTAAATTATTAATCTATGTACACATGTAAGACTATCATCTTACACATATATGTATTATAGCAATAACCAACTCACCTCATCCATATCATCATCTGATAACTCAGAATCATTCCCCACATCCATCTCTTTACCTTCATGGTCCACAATGTTGTGCTCTAATACATGTAAACCTAATTTGTGCCTTCACATGTCTTGAAAAAAAACCTCGATCTTTGCTGTCTTTTTTAGTTTCAAACACCCCATCATGTTGTGCTTACGAAAGTATTTATTGAGGGTTTCTACAAGCAAATTCTTAATGCTTCCATCCTCAACTTTGCCCAACCAGTTGATGTCATCAAAACTCTGCTTTTTCTCCATTTCTCTTCTGATTCTACTTTCTCTTTTTCGCACCTCTTTGGTGATGTGTTTATAAATCAGGTCATCAAGAGCAACTTTCACAGTACTTTCATCAATAATGTACCTTTCTGCAAAACTATAGTTATTGTGGAAGGGTCTTCATTATTCACCGCACCCTGTTGGAACAATTGATTTAACTGGATCCTTGGATTGAAGTCGTCCACTGATCTAGGGACCCCATCTATCTTATTAGGTGTATCTTTGACATGAAAGTACTTACAGTTATTAGAGGTGGGATCACGAGTCATCGGCTCTGGTATGCGTTGGCAAACAGCATCAACCCACCCAGATACAGGACAGTTTGAACACAATGAGTCATTGTTGTCTTCACAAGCAAATTTCACAATCTCAAAGTACTTATTACCTGTCCGAACATGATTCTTTGAAAAACTCTCTAACTTTGAGAAGTAGTTGTGACCTGGGACAGTCGAGTTATTTTTTTCTCTCAATGAAATCTGTCAGATAGGGCTTATCCCAGTAGAATAATTTGTCTGCTGTGCTGAAAGCAGAAAACTGGACAGCAAATATCAATTCAAGCTGCATTTTTAAATGCCGAGGACAAGTACCCTCCTGACAATTTAAGTTCTAGTGATGAAGAAAGTGACTATTAAAACATAACTTTAATATATACAATAATACTTCCTTCATTACTGTTTTTATTTTATATTCTTTGCAATTTTTAATATAGTGCACATTATTTTGATAGACCTCTTTATATTTTTGTGGCCCCCCCTTCCATGCCCAAAATATTTTCATGGCCCCCCTTCATTGCTCAAAAATTTTTCGTGGCCCCTCACAATATCTTCCGGCCCCCTACCCGGCATTAATAATGACTGGTCCCTTAGTTATAATAAATATGTTTTAGAAACCATACATCAAAATGATGATTCCGAGAGGGGACTGGAACGAATAAATATAGTCTGGTTACAAAAAACACTTTTTCAAGTATGATTTCTAGTAAAGTGATAAGTCACCGCGTAACGCGGTGACTATCAGGGACTTTAAGATTTGACGACGTGAGGCCACTGAATTGTTTCGGAGTCACGAAAATTGAAGCCGGAAATAGCTAGCGGCGGCCATGACTTCGGCTGTCCTTTCCGTCTTCATGATTGATCTCTCATCTGTATTTCTTTCATCTTCACATTTTAAGTAGACGAAACCTACAGCGTTCGATTCGCCAAATTCAAGTGACCATTTCGATATAGAATTGATTTAAATCAGACAAAAACACAACATTTCATAATGATAAATATTACGGAGTTTCGCGGGATAAATGTCAACACAGCATAATAATATTTCCCTGTCCTTCGGCTGTCCATTCTGTCTTCATGATCGATCTCTCATCTGTGTTTCTTTCATCTTGGAGAGAATCTTTGCAATGGTTTGCAGGTTTACAGGTCTCGGTAAACTTTCCAACTGCGATTCATTGTCAATAAAACGAAAGTCCGAAATCGCTTTGCCTTGCAACGACTATCTCTGTTATGTTGACGTTTCGTCCACGGTTCTCTCTTTAATCTCTCATCTGTGTTTCTCTCAGTCATCCAGTTATCTTGGAGAGAATCTTTGCATTAATTTGCGGGTTTACAGGTCTCGTAAATGCTTTTCAGACTGCGATTCATTGACAATAAAACTGGCGAAATCCGCTTTAATTCGCTATTTATACGCCCACGCAATAATTACATTCTCTCGACGTAAAAAACATGAACATGACGAACATGACGAACACAGAAATCAAGCTGGATTTAAGACTTGTGCTCACCACAGGTGGCCCAAGTAATAACCCATTCATTCGACAATCTGAATACATTTTCAGTGGAGACTAACTCTGAGAGCCTTTGAACTATAAAGTTAGTGTTGGCTGAATTTCATTGTTTCATGAGACAAATTATTAAAAAGTAATGAAACAGCCCAAACTGTTTAATGACGAAATTCTACTGTAACATAAATGTGATCAGGGGCGCAACTAGAACATTTCGAGGGCAGGGGTTGAATGCAAAAAAGGGCAAAGTTGCTCAGTCATTGGCGGCGGAAGATGTTGTGTTTTGGGGGGTAACTGCAACCTCTAGGGGGGTCGGGGGGCATGCTCCCCCGGAAATGTTTTGAAAACTAGAGTCTCTGAAATGGTATTTCATACATTCTGAGACTGTTCCTCACAGAATTGTCAGGTTAATTGATTGTACCCAAGTGCACGTTTGGGACGTGAGAAGGTCTGTAAGAACCGATATGGCACCAGAATTCAAGGGGAAAACGAACCAAACCTTGAATAATTTAGTTTATCTTTCGCTGAATATCCGTTGGCGTTAAACAAGGGAACAAACAGTGTTTTAGCTCTAAAATCCTAAAAATATTGGGGTGCTTAGCCCACCCATTTCAAATATGGGGGGGCTATAACCGCCGCCCTTGCGCTCAGTATTCTAAACAATTTGGGATACTAGATATTTTCGTTATGCTTCTTCAAGAACACTCACAACTACGACAACAACAACAACAAAATTACAACAACAACTTTTATTTACCCAAAAATTAACATGAATGATTTACAAAATATATAAAGCACGTTCTATGAGTTATGACACGCGTGTAGCATCTTTTACAAGGCAGAGTGCGTTTGAGTATGTAGACTATATACATTAAGGACATACTCTTTAAGACTAGTATTTGTCAGAACAAAATGTTGTTCTGCCACTTCTTGATCAGCTCTCCGCAGAAAATGCGGAAAACCGCTGAAAGCTGGAGCACGGGCGTAAGAAGACTCGTACCCAGAGCCTCGCCGCGCCCGGTGGAAGATTAGAAGGCGAGCTTGAAGCCTGAGTCTCGACAGATTTGCGGAGAATTGTATTGCGTACTACAACAGACGATTAATTATCTGTTTATCTAATATCTAAGTAAGTATTAGTTAGTATTAGAGGTCTCACAAAAAGGGCAGGGGTTAAAAAGGGCAGGGGTTGCAACCCCCCCCAACCCCCCCTCTAGTTGCGCCCCTGGTGATAATGTGACATAATTGGAGGGCAAAGTGGAATGGCGTATTATAAGTACCTTTCTTTATAAGTATCTTGAATTTCCGTAACCGCTAATCTTTCCCGCACGCTATTGCACATACGTTTTATCTAATGAACCTCTTGAACACAAATCTTCATTCAACGTAAAAAGGGCTGTACGCCAAACATGCCATGTTTGCCGCACAAAAAGGAACCTGTTTTTTTTGCGAATAACTGCAAAAGACGAACATGCTGTCCGTCGCACATCAACGTAGATTGCAAATAAACGGGCATGCATTTATTTTGAAGGATTTCAAAGTAAGAAATGATAGAATTGGGTATATTTGGCATTTCACTCGATTAGACTGCATGCTGTAGGAATTTATGGTGAAGGAAAATAAAACTATTGTTCAGAAAATGAAGCCGGAAGTCCGCCAAGGGACCAACTGAGGATCCTATGAGGTTTTTTGTTGGATTATGTGCTCTTACCATCGACAAAATAAAATAATTTTACTATAAAGAGGACCAGAAGACATTTTTCAAAGGTAAAACGATTCATGACCAAAGTTGCAGTAAATCTGAAGGTAGGCCTGGCAGTCGTTGGCTCTAATTATCCAGCGAGAGAACTGAGAAGCCTAATATGAGACGTCAAATTAGGTTCAAGATTTGTTTGTTACTTGTCTTTGGTCGTGAAAGAAAGAAATTTATTCAAATACTTTACCCAAATTTAAACTTAATAGTAGAGAATTGGAGGAAATATTAGGAATTGAACCGACGAGCGGAATTTTTCAGCACCGCGCTCGCCTGTTACAATGAAAAACCGCCACCTACAGGGGCTATTGAATATATTCCCCGAAAAGAACACGAGGAAACCGAGCCATGTGAGAAATAAGCTACGTATTAGACAACGAATTTAATTGTTGAACAAAATACAATATCCTGGTGCTCAAAAGACTACAGCTTTAGATCTCGCCGCGGCAGGGACCATTTCTCACGAAAAGTTTGTATATATAAGTGTAAAATGGTAGGTCCAACTCCTTATAAGGAAGTAAAAAGTCGTTTTGGGCAGACAACGCGACCGGTCATTGGTGATTTGTGATCTGACGAACTATATAAAGAGGTTTAAATATAATAGACACGTATGTTATGTAGACTCGCTAATACCAAATCTGTTTTCAGAATTGAAATCGAGTAAATATTGCACGAGATTAAAAGGGACACTAAGAACTTTTGCAAAGAAGGCTACTAATATCTTACACCTCCCCTCTAGTGACGCATCTGTGAAAGGCAGGCTCATAAATAAAACTAGAGGGGGCATTTTATTCTAATCCTCATTTCATATTAATAGCTCAAAATATTAATAGCTCCATATTAATAGCTCAAAATGCCGCGCAGTTCGCCCAAGCTCGTTCTGTGGCAAACTGTGTTTTTTATTGGAATTTCTTCGATTTGTCAAAATTAGAGGATATTTTCATCTATT
Source organism: Chrysogorgia sp. JL179-B06 (assembly GCA_035772405.1). NCBI lineage: Eukaryota > Metazoa > Cnidaria > Anthozoa > Scleralcyonacea > Chrysogorgiidae > Chrysogorgia > Chrysogorgia sp. JL179-B06. The sequence goes on from JAYKKM010000142.1 coordinate 501,472, forward strand.
TATTTGCAGTTTATTGTTTTTATTTAAAATTTATTTCGATCCACGTTTACCCCAAAAGCAAACTTGCTTATCTAGGGGGCTCACGTATACATTTCATTTTACATTATTAAAATATTATACATAAATAAACCATTACATTTTACATTATTTTCTTAAAAAGACACAAACAGGAACGCACATCACATAACTACAAAATATAAATAAAGGCTAAACATTAGCTAGGGAGAAGCGATCAGTATTCAATATAAATTGTTGAACAATACGAAACAAATTACAGTTTTCTTCATAACTTAATGCTTCAGAGCCAAATAGTATATATCTGAGTTTTTCTTTTTCGCCACTCGCTAACCATGTCTGACCACATAAACGTGCAGCAGAGGTAAGAAGAACAAAACGTTGAGCAGCAAAACGAAGACATGATAAAAATTAATGTTTTACAGTTTCCTTTTCAAGTCCACAGAAACATAAAGGTGAATCACAACAACTAATTAAATTTTATACAAATAGTCATTGAGAGCACAAAAACCCAGTCTTAATCTGGCTCTTCTAGATAGAGAAAAATTAAATAACTTATTATAGCTTAACGAGAAAAAAATAGTATTCACTTTTACTTTGAAAGCTGGAAGTGAAATCGAGTTTCTAATATCTAATTCGAGAGTGTTCCATAAACTAACTGTAGAAGGAAAAAATGAAGATCTAAATTTCTGTGTTCTGCATGCAAATGAACTGACATTTGGGTCAGACCTTAAAGCAATATGCGAACGCTCTCTTACCAAATTTGGTAGAAGTTCAACCAGATACATGGGAGCTATCGATCTTATTAGATCTCTTGTAAAATTAATTTATGATTGTTACAATATATGTTAAAATAATGTGTAGTTGTATCTACCATAAGCATGCAGGGTTCTTTCTATGATTTTTCATTTGGGAGAGAAACAAGGACGTAGCCATGCAGGACTCGGAAAGGACGGTCCGGGTGCATGCCCCCCGGAAAATTTTGAAATCTAGAGTCTGTGAAATGTTATTTCCTGCATTTTGGGGGAAGATTTTACACAATTCTGAAGGTTTGGAAAAGTCATATAAAACACTAAAAAACAACACTTTCCAGGATTTTAAGTACATTTTATATTGTTTATTAAAATTTATAATACACTGGGAATACTTACTTCATGTACACCGACCTGAATGATCACAACTTTTTTGGGGGGGAAGCTGGGCTGTTTTTTTTGGGGGGGGAGCTTCCACCCCTCAAACCCCCTAGATAGAACCCTGATAAGGTGTCAACCTCGTGGGTACGAGGTTGATAATGCATGTGTATGTGTCTCTCTCCTCCGGAACGAGGAAAACCGCTGACCTCGTCCCATTACCCCCTCCCCCCCGCGGAGGAGAGAGTGTATGTGTGATCAGTGTCTGTTCGGTAATATTTAGAACATTTACAGTGCGAAAATTATATAATGGCCATATATAACCATATATTAAATAATTTGTTTCTATCGAACATTATACTAAGAATATTCAACAAAATTAACATTTATAAACCTTGTTTTTTCGACCTACATGTTTATTGTATCGGTATGTTCGTCCTTGTAAATCTTGGCACCATATTCTGGGTTTGAAGTATAATGGTGCCAAGTTTTTCAAGGATAAACATACCGATACAATAACTGTAGGTAGAACAACAAGGTTTATAAATTTTATTTTGTTGAATATTCTTAGTATAATGTTCGATATAAACAAATTTAATATATAGTTATATATGGCCATTATATTTTCGCACTGTAAATGTGCTAAATATTACCAAACAGACACTGATCACACATACACCTTATGGTAGATATAACTACACATTATTTCATTATATTGTAACAATAAACTGCAAATAATAAATGAAAATATCCTCTAATTTTGACAAATCGAAAAAATTCCAATAAAAACACAGATTGCCACACAACGAGCTTGGGCGATCACAGGATATACCGATTTGACTATTTTCTTTTTTCTTTTGCAGAAATTAATGAAATAGAATAAATCTCCAAAACATGGTTTCGAAGTTCACTCGAACATGTTCAACAAATGAAGCTGCAATTTCTTGGCTACTCTGGCTATCCTCAAAATCGAAACCTTCTGCTCCTTCGTGAGACCAATGCTACTCCAGGAAACGTTTATATAATATTAGAATATATAATATTATAAATTTAAATCCTGTTTGAATTCATGTTATATGTAGTACGGAATAATTTTTAGTTTGTTGTTAATTTCACCTTGTAAACGCATTGAGGCTTTGCGAAATGCGTGGCAATGCCATGTGGGTAAACGCGGACAAACATGGATCTGACGTCATCTCGACGGAGCGCTATTGACGGAGCGCTATTGACTATTATAAATTGGAGGGCAATTTTGTATTTATATTTCATATTAAAGCGATAATTTTGATCTTTTACTCAACAGAAAATGGTACAAGTAACAATAGAACAACAGGCTTAATCGCCAAATAAACAATAGTGAAAAAGACTGAAACGCAAAAATTGTAGAATTTACGATCCGCGAGGTTTTAGAATTGCAGGAAAAGGCCTGGCACCAATTGTGCCAGAATTTAAAATGGCGGTCGTAAACTCAATTTTTCGGCCAGGATTGTTCCAGGGTAAAGTGGCCATTGTAACTGGAGGAAGCACCGGAATAGGGATAAAAATTGTGCAAGAACTCTTAAATTTAGGCGCCAAAGTTGTCATAGCTTCTAGAAATGAGGAGCGAATACGTCGTGTAGCTGATGATATAATGAATGATGGAGGAGGTGAAGTGAAGGCCCTGCCTTGTAATATAAGGGATGAGACTCAGGTGGGTATGGTACTATGCTTTAAAGTGCACATGACCCCAAATACGATATTACATATATAGATGCTACATCAAGTGAAAAGTTGAATGGCAAAATATTTTATGATTTCAGCTTTGCGTTGATGTGCTATAAAGATTTGTTTGTCAGAAATGGTAATGAGTGTGACGTCTTTACGTCACTCTCATTACCATTTCTGACAAACAAATCTTTATAGCACATCAACGCAAAGCCCAAATCATAAAATATGTTGGCATTCAACTTTTCACTTGATGTAGCATCTATATCAGTAATATCGTATTTGGGGTCATGGGCACTTTAAAACATAGTTAATAAAAATGAAAGTAATATAGGAAAGCATAGAATCCTAACCTTTCCTGCAACCTGATTGGCTGCAGCAGCAGGCGGAATTTTACGATATTTTGACCACGGTCACGGAATCCTAAATGCTATAAAAATATTTTATCGTGATTTTTGCTTCATTATTAACTGGAAAATGGAAAACTAATACAGAATTTGATTCAACTAAGCTGGATATAACTATATTATACAAAAACTAAAGTATTTTGGTTTGTTTTTCTTTGCTTATCCAAATATTAATAATGCAGTTTTACCAAATTGAAGTAACTCAAGTCGTTTACCTTGTATACTGTAATAAAAAAATTAATATGTTATTTACCATTTTTGGTCAGTCCGGATAGAGAAATATTTGCCCTTGGTCTCAAAAATGTCCCTTGGCCTGCGGCCTCGGGCTGTTTTTGAGACCTCGGGCAAATATTTCTCTATGCGGACCTCCCAGCCGGTAAATAACATATATGTATAGTTGTATACATTGCTGTGAATGTGGGCATTTGGAGTAGACAGATGACACATGGATGATCATCAAACTCAAACCAGAAAGAGCTGTGGGATCCCAATGTGGGACTCATTTTCTATGGATTTGAGTTTGACAATCATGCATGTACATTAATCTTTCGTTAGTAACATTGTGCATAATTTTAAAATGAATTTATAAAGGTTATTCAACATTCATGCAAGAGTCTGCGATAGCACCCCCGATTCCTGACCATACGCTGTATGGAACTGCACCTAATTGGGCAGTGTCCTGAACCAATTCATTCTTTGGAGGGTGTAGCTCTGTCAGAGAGGGTTTTACGCTAATAGCTGAGGAACACTTTACAGGACCCAGAGATCCACAAAGACGGGAGCGGTCTCATAGGTAGAGCAGCCCCAGGCGCGCCTAAACTCCCCAACTAACTTGTTACAATGTTGCCGAGAATTACCCTCTCCTGACCAGAACTACTGTCACACATAAAGTGGAGAAAAACACTTACCGTATAATAACAAATTACCCCTACTACAGCCTACCGCCTGCACAATGCCTGCAGGGAACTAAACAAGGCCCGACCTTGAAGTTTGATCCCAAACCAGAGCCACATCAAGCTAGAGGATGGAGATGACTGGGACATCTCCTATGGAGGATTGCCTTAGGAGCATTGCTGTGAAGAGAATATAGCTGCGAACATGCACAAGAACAGACGACATTTAAGTTGATAGAACAACAAAAGAGATTGCACACAGTAAACACATGCAGCAGAACAGGAGACAAACAAGCGTTTTAGTTATCACCCAGTATAGCTGGGGAGCAGACCAGTTCTACTGGCGCGATTGTACACACTAACAGTAAAATATCACCCGGAGTAGCCGAGCAGCAATATTACTTTATACACAGTAAACACATGCGCAACAGAACAGGAGACAAACATAAATTAACTTAAGTCACCCAGAATAGCCGGGGAACAAACCAGATGTACTGGCGCGATGGTACACACACTAACATTAAAATAGTAGCCAAAACAGCGGACCAGATGCACTGGCGCGACGGTACACTAATGTTAATGGATACATAGACAACACATACAGCAGAACAGGAGACAAACACAAAGGAAGTCACCCAGAATAGCCGGGGAATAAACCAGATGTACTGGCGCGATTGTAGACACACTAACATGAAAATAGTAGCTAAGCAGCGAACCAGATTACTGGTGCGATGGAGCAAACACATGCAGCAGCACAGGAGACAAACATAAAATAAGGTAGCCCGCAGACGAAAGCAAATACTGGCAGCTGCCGACAATATGCAAGCAAAGACATGGCGCAAATACAGTCCCCGAACGGCTGATCGATAAGCAACGTTGCAGAATATACGGACCCGCACAAGCGCTAGCAGCAGTTGAACCGGATGACCCCCCACACGACTGAGCAACAGCAGGGAGCACAAATAGAGTCCCCCAACGACTGTACGGCGACGTTACCCAGTACGGACCCGGATGACCCCCACATGACTGAGCAACAGCAGGGAGCACAAATAGAGTCCCCCAACGACTGTACGGCGGTGTTGCCCAGTACGGACCCGGATGACCCCCCACACGACTGAGCAACAGCAGGGAGCACAAATAGAGTCCCCCAAGGCCCAACGACTGTACAGCGGTGTTGCCCAGTACGGACCCAGAGGACCCCCCACACGACTGAGCAACAGCAGGGGGCACAAATACAGTCCCCCAACGACTGTACGGCGACGTTGCCCAGTACGGACCCGCACTAGCAGCTAGCCAGCAAGCAACAGATGAATGAAAGCAAAGTAGCACAGTCCGAAGCACGGGAGCACAATACTAAGCTATGTTAGATGAGGGTTGGGTGGGAGGGAACGAAGTATCGTGTACGACGAACAGCGCACGAATAAGCCCTGAAGTGGAGGACTGTTAGATGCCACGAGTTTTGCATTGACGTAAGGCATTCAGTGCACACACCCTGAATATCTATATAGGGCCCCAAGGGACCACAAGACCGGCAGCACACTTACTTTGCATGATGTTAATTATTTTTATTGCATAAATCCATACTAATTTAGGCTATATATGTGAGGCATTTGTTTGTTTGTTAGGCTCACACAAAAGAATGCTTGGAATGCATTTGATATACCTAAAGTAGTATATACATGCTCCAAGGAAGAGCACAACATTTTGAGTTGAATTCTGTATTTAAATAAAGATGCATATAAGTTATGTAACATATATATGTATTACCCTCTTGACAAAACATATGATTTTTCTGGTACAGTATATATATATAGTGTGACTCATTATATGATCCCCAAACACCAAACGGTTGTCACCTAGAAATGCAGGTTTCAAATTCCACTCACCTGTAAGAACAATAAACGTCAACAAAGAAATGTAAACAAATTATGCAAATGCAATGCAGTAGGGCCGACTGTTCCACAAATGGTCTTCACTCAAAACGTTAGACCTCATACTCATTATTGTGGCAGCTACACCGACCTTTTAGAGTATTCTATATTGTTCTGTTTATTATATAAAAAAATACTCCCATAGTCCTATTTCCAGACAAACATGGATTGGCTGAAATGACAATAATCGTGAGTTTATCACTAATATTTCACATGTCATTGTGTTTGATTATCAAATTTATTATAGTGGTGGATAAACCACTGTTTTTTATATAAAGTGGAATAAACAAATGGGTATCAAACTTTTATTTGCAAAATATATCATGTAACAATTGGTAAGTCAATCAGGTTTACGATAAACAATAACAAATATATAAAAGAAGGAAAATCATTTGTTATTTTTGGCATTGATCAGTAATAGGCAAGCTGGGGGTGGACGTTAATAATTCCCTTTAGTATCAACATACAAATTCTCCTTACAGGTCTCCAAACATTTTATATATACAGTAGAACCCCGCTATCTCGAACCCTCAAGAGAAACAAAATATAGTTCGAGATAACCGGGTCAGTGGCAAATTTCAAGGAAATCATTAATTAGTAACGTGCATAGTTTAATAACTCAAATGATATAAAACACTGTCACTACTAGAAGAGTGCATTCTTTAGCATTGTCTGTTTTACGCATTTACACCGAAAAAACAAGTACCTACAAAAACAACGAGAAAAAAGTTAAAATCTAGTTAAACATCAATTGTCATTGAGATACGAAGAAACTCTCGATGGTCTGCTGTCTCTGACTTGTTCAGATGTTCTTTTCAATCGTGAAGCTAAAGGGCAAACCTGTTAACCTGGAGAGGGTATGCAAGTGCCTTGCACTCTACATTTCGACGGAAAAAAGTATTTATCGAAGTCCTAGGATAACAGCTTTTAAGCATAGAATAGCTGATTGCATAATATGTGAGACTGCGAATTATTTGTTATGTATATCGAATCGAAAGAAGCAGTCTGAATTATAAACATTTCAAAACATTAGAGCAATTAATGTAATTTTAGTACGCTTTCCACCTGTGTTTTGACACTTTCTGATGTTTGTCTATCAGCTTCGTAATTAGAGTTTGAATCGAGATAAACAGGTTGATTTGGGCCAAGGGAAACAAAAAAATAGTTTGAGATAGCCGGGAGTTCGATATAACCGAGTTCGAGATAACCGAGTTCGAGATAACCGAGTACAGATAACTGATAAAGCAAGTGCAAATCCAAGGGAAATGGGTTTAAGTTCGAGATAGCGGGGAGTTCGAGATAATCGAGTTCGAGATAGCGAAGTTCTACTGTAGTACTAGTTGGAGACAGGGCCGTAGCGAGCGGGGGGGGGGGGGGGGGGTATACCTCGCTTCATCGGCAGACTCATGACTCGTGAGTCGGCAATTAGCATATATCGCGACAAATTAAAACTAGTTTCAATGAAATTACACAACTTTCACTCGGTATCTTCGGGTTTTTGGCTGCCATGGCGCCATTCCATGCAGTGTCTTGACCGCTTGATGCTTACAGCTCCTGTAACGGTGTCGTCAAATGAACGTTCTTTTGGCAAATTGAAGTTTGTAAAGACCAAGCTGAGAACATCCATGGGCGATTCAAGGCTGGCCGGTCTTATGCTCTTGACCTGTGAGAAAGATCTTACAGGCACTCTTAACATTGAAACAGTCACAAGAAGGTGGAGCATGTTGAAAAAGAGACGAGTTGTCTTACACTAAACATTTCGTTTGATTAAATGTTATAAAAAAGTAGCGGCGAACGTCTCGTTTGTCGTTTATGTAACTATCAACTTTTACTCTTTTAATATTTTTACTTTTGATATCAAGTATTATCAACTCTCAGTTCTGTATGTACAAGAAACTACCATGAATTCACATAAAGTTGAAATTAATAAATCTTTTGCACTTCGGAAAAAAAGTCGGCATATTAAGTTATTTTTACTCGGCAATTCGGCCTTCAACACCTCCCCAATCCGCACCCTTTCGCAACGGCCCTGGTTGGAGAAGTTGTTTTAAAAACATGCCAGTTCATCTTTGGTGATCATTTGTTTTATTCGCATTACATCTATGCTTGGTTAGAAGAACACAGCTATGCACCTGTGGTTACTCATTATTTTGTAAGATATACTGTAGGTATACAGTGTACTGATTTTTGTTTTTCTTCCAGGTTAAGGATTTGATGGAGAAGACATTATCATGTTACGGAAAATTAGATTTTCTTGTAAACAATGGTGGGGGACAGTTTATGAGTGCAGTTGCTCAGATGAAAACCAAAGGATGGAAAGCTGTTATTGATACAAATCTTAATGGCACATTTAACTGTTGTAAACAAGGTAATTACACTTATTAATTAACTTATATTCTATATATACTTATGAGTTATGTTCTATAACATCTACAAGATTCTAATAGCATCTATAGGTTGACTATAATATCTATATATTCTATATTATAGCATATCTACAGTACTATAGTTCTAGTACAGCACTGTAACTAGTTCTATAGCATCTATAGTCAATTCTTTCGCATCGTCTGCTATTTGCGATCATCTGTGATCCAAATGAAAAATTATGATGAGCATTCTATAGATTTCATAGTATCTATAGGTTCTAATTTTTCTATACTATCTATATGTTCTGTATATAGCATCCATATGTTCTATACATAACCTAACGAAAACCGCGGTCGAACCTAGGTCGATCCTAGGCACAGGGAGCCCAACTCTGACGCCTGTGATGTATTTCTCTGTTTCTCTTTTTTATTCTAGTATTGAGGAAATTCTGATGTTTTATATTTAATGAAAGAAAGCGGCGCTTTTTTATTCTATATTATGGAAATTCTGATGTTTTATATTTAATGAAAGAAAGCAGCGCTTATGAGGGCGCGGCGCTTATAGTGCACGTGCGGTACGGCGGTAATTTGAAACTCGAAACAGACATAATACGAGTGAGGATCACTGAAAGCTGAAACGACAATTGCACGCACGGTAATTTGAAACTCAAAACAGCTGTCACTGGATGCCACGTGAATACTCGTGCCCCGCTGTGTGTTCCCGCATAGCCTGCGTAGCAGACACCTCCCCCGCCCTCCCCCGAATATAACCCCTCCCCCAAACAACCGTCTGCTACGGCACATGAGTGTCGTCTCAGCTTTCAGTGATCGTCACGCGTATTCACGTGGCATCCAGTGACAGCTGTTTCGAGGAATGTACAAACAAGCCAGATACATTAAGCGTTGTAAAGAAGTAATGTGGAAACGATGGTTATCAGAGTATGTCAAGTCATTGAGAGAAAAACATCATCATATGTCTGGGAAGAAATTCAAAATATCAATCGGACACATGTTTATTTATTTATTTATTGGACGAATATTTAAACAGGATTATCACTTCAGATAGATTTGATAACAGATTCCTTTTGTATATTACATACGTGGGTCCTGTTGGTAATAACACTAATAACACTAAGATTGATTTAAAAATATTTAAAAAATACACTTAGTGTAATAACACTAAAATTGATTAAAAATATAAAAATATACAATGTTAAAAATTGTCCATCAAAAGGTTGTTAAAATAATCATAATTATCAGTTTTACGTATGTGCAAAGGTCAGTGATTATAAAGCTTTGCTCCCATATATAGTAAAAGGATCCTCTACCATATTCTAATCGAATCTTTGGTAGTTCCAGTTGATAACCATTGTTTCGGGTCGCCACATTATGGTCACAAAGTAATTTGTAAAGTTTGAACAGATATTTCCATCCATAATGTGGGGACGAGTGTGGGGAGACAAAAATAATTCCACACTCATGGAACGCCTACAAGTTCTACAGAACAATTCCGCCAGACTTATCCTCGATCCTCCTAACTACGCTTCTGCTACTATGTCATTAAAATATCTTAACTGGAAACCACTATCTCTTCGTCGTCGCTACCATCGTTGTCTCTCAATTTTTAAGCATGTCAACCATATCGCAGACTTTGATTTTGAACTTCTGAAGACTTCCAACATTCACCACTACAACACACGTCGGCGAGACAATTTTCATCTACCGCGACCACGTACCAACTGGGGTAAACAGCAAATGAAGTATCATTCTGTGTGTGATTGGAATTTATTGTCAACCGACCTAAGGGAATCCTCAAGTTTAGAATATTTTAAAACAAACTTAAAGAAACTATTCTAACCACACCAATTTTCAAATTACTTTATTTGTTTGAGCGTAACGTTTCTCTTCTTATAGTTTTATAATCTATCATGTATTTACATTACTTATATATTTACGACAGGACCTCCCTGAAAACCACCATTGGTGAGCGGAGCATCCTGTATAAATATTAAATAAAATAAATAAATAAATAAAAAATACATCGAAGTCGACAGGCTTTTATTTGATGGACAAAGATGTTTTAATTCTTAATTCATGATGGCTACTTGAAGTAATGATGTCCATTGCACGGTCATGAAAAGATGAAAGTTTATCCTTTCGAGATTTTCAATATACCACAATAAGTTAAGATTGGTACTATGTACCATTCCTTGGTAGATCGCTTTGCTGCTGTGACATTAAGAAACGGACTTCGCTCTAAATTAAGAAACGGCTCTCTTATAGGTGTGATCAAAGTTTGAGTTCAAATTTAGTGAGTGATCGATGTCAACGCCTAAATACTTATAATTTATTGTAGCATTGATGGACTTGTTTCTATATATAACATTCAAAGTTTTTGATTGCTTGGCGAGATTTTTTGCAGTACCAAATGCATTGATTCTGTTTTGCCTTGATTAAAATTCTAAGTTTATTCTGGGTACACCAATCTGAAATTAGTTTCATATCAGATGATAGTCGAGTTTCAATAATAAAGGTGTCCATCCCAGCGACATAGATCACAGTATCGTCCGCATAGATGGTAACCTTTGAATGTTTCAAACAGGACGAGAAATCGTTGAAGAAAACAATAAACAAAAGTGGACCAAGGTGGACCCTTGAGGGACACCTGCAGATGTAACTTTTCCCGCTGTTGACAGGCAATCTTTATATTGAACTTGTTGTGTTAAAAAGATAATCTTGAAACTATTTTAATTCAAAATTTGATATTCCGTAGCTTTCTAGCTTGTTCAGGAGTGTTCCATGACTAATTGGGTGTCGAAGGCTTTACTAAGATCGATAAAGACGACACCACCTAATTTGCCATCGTTAACTTTTCTTTTAATAGTGCAAGCTCAGTATAGAGCGCCCTTTACGAAAACCAAATTGACTATCATGTAGTAGGTTGTTTTCTCCAGATAGCTTGATAGTTGATAGTGAACTAACTTTTCTATAACTGTGGATATGACAGGGATCACTGAAATTGGTCGGTAATTTTCGATATTATTTCGCTCCTTTGATTTATGAATAGGGATCAATTTTGAACATTTTCAGGCTGTAGGGAAGATACCTGTAAACAACGAGCCATTTATAATGTGAGTCAAGGGTTCCGCAATAACACTAGCACAGTCCTTTAATAAATATGCCGGTATATTGTCGAAGCCAATAGATTTCTTTCGTTTTAGGGATTGTAATTGCTTCTGTACGCTTTCAACTGTTACTTTCTTAAAATTAAATCGGAAAATTAAAATAGAATTGTCCAACGCAACAGATGAACAGAGACGAGTGAAATGCACGAATCCGAAGGAATTTGAACCAAGAGCAGCTAGAGAAGCAAAGACAAAAGCTAGGGAGAGAATACGGCAGATTACGAGTGACACTCAGGAATATTAGATGTGACTATTTCTTAGTTCTAAGAACTAAAAAAGGGGAGGGTCTTGGAAACTGAAACAATGGTATCAGGATATCTGCCATATAGGACAGAACTCGTGTTGTGGTTTTGTGGGTTTTATATTTTTCTGTTTTTATGTTTATGGTTTACGGAATAAAGAGTTTATATATACATTATGGTGTAGTCTGGTTTTCTACAATTGCATTAACCTTCTGATTACCTTCTGATTACCTTCTGATTACCGGTGAGATGTCCTAACCATTGAAGGCCGGACTTAAAAACATTTTCTGAGGATTTAAGTTTGACGATCGTCCATGTATGTACATACAGTACTCTACATAATAAATAATTATCTACGATTGCTTATAAGGAGATAATTATTTTCTTTACAATTAGTAGAATATTGCATTATTTATACATCTATCTGCTTTTAATATAACAATGAACCAGACTGTTATAAAAGTTCTATGGCCTCGAAGTAAGTCGGACGTTACATCACGCACTTTTTTTTTATTACATTTTTGCTATTTTCGTCTTTTTTTGCTATTGCTTTTTTGCTAGTCCAGTACGGGGTACCTTACAGCATCTTGGCCCAATCCAGATTTTCTTATACAGTAAGGTTTTGCCTGGCCTCCCGATGTTGTAGTTGCTGTTGCTGTGTTACACACACTGCGTGTAAATCTATGTATATATCATATCGATTTTGCGACAGATCAATGTAGTCGCAAGTTTATAGTTCATCAAATGAGTCAATAAATGTAGCGCCCACACCATGACACCAAACTGCAAATGTTTGTGCAGTCGTCATTTTAAATAGTTGTTTATACAGTGTGTATAAAAAAAACTGAACCCTTAGAAAACGGTCTTATACTCCTTGTAAACGTATGAAGGAGCATAACTGCAAAGAAAGGTTAATATATTTAACATGTTTCTTTGCAGTTATGCTCCTTCATACGATTACAAGTTATCTTAATTTCCCAGGTGTATTAAGACCGTGTTTTTAATTTCCCAGGAGTATAAGACCGTTTTCTAAGGGTTCAGTTTTTTTTTATAAACACTAGTATAGAATCATGGTTATATTTGCAGCATACCATATATGGATGAAAGATAATGGGGGAGTCATTGTTAATATCATTGCAGACATGTGGAATGGTTTACCAGGAATAGCGTAAGTGAAACTTTCTAAAAAATATTGCTTTTATACAGGGTGTATAAAAAAAACGAGACCTTTAGAAATTAACCTATTGTTGTTAAGCACAAGATTTTATGCTCCTGGGAATTTAAAATAGCTTCTAATCGTATGAAGGAGCATAACAGCATAACTGCATAACAAATTGTCAAAGTACTAATTAGTCACATCATCAGTTCGAATAAAAATGGTTCAATTGACCATAGAGCAAAGTACATTCAGTCTCGGTATAATGTAAAACAGTAAAAACTCGTTTACACTTAAAAACAGTTTATTTTATTTTTCGCGACAACTTAACGCTTAATACTACTGGTAGAGCAGTGTACCGAAATCCCGAAGGTGCGACTGAACAATTTTCCGTCGACTCAGTAGTGTAGGTTAATCATGTCGATAAATTTTCATGTTACCCTGAGGATAATTCTGAAATAATATTGGACTAAAAATGGAAGCCTATAGTTTTTTCCCCCTTGTGACTCGTGTTCATGAAATTCTCCATTAAGATCAGTGACATTCTCGCAATTACTTTTGTGTTGTTACTCACCTTTCAAGTTCGTTGCTATGCAACAACGAAGTTCAAATATACCTTTTTTGATATTTTTCATCTTTTCTCTGCCATTTCTCGCGTTTCCGTCAGTGATTGTTTTCACACTAAAAACGGAAAACTTGTCTGGACGCATGAACCCGTTTGACGGGTTATTCGTCGTAGTGTGAATCCGAGGAGGAGAACACGTCTTTCGTGACTCGTCTAAAGCCCGGTTTCCATATGATCGCGACGATCGTTGCGATCCTTGCGATCCTTGCGATCATATGGAAACCGAGCTTAAAATTACGTCTCGATCGCAATAATCGCCAGGTTTATGGTTTCCATATGATCGTAAGGATCGCAATGATCGCAATAATCGCCAGGTTTATGGTTTCCATATGATCGTAAGGATCGCAATGATCGCAATAATCGCCAGGTTTATGGTTTCCATATGATCGTAAGGATCGCAACGATCGCAGAACTCTTTATTTCTGCGATCGTTAGGATCGTTGCGATCATATGGAAACCGGGCTTTAGATTCACATCTGGACGGAGTGAACAAGAAGCTGATATCCAGTGTGGGCGGTGAACTAGCTAACGCCGATAGACGAGGACAAGTGGCTTAGGCCGTATTGAGGTTCCTGCTACCACGCCTCGGAAGATTGCCAAACAGTTGAATAAAATGCGAATTTTATCTTACTAAATCTATGGTATATGATTGCCCTAGACGATGTATGTGATGGGAAAATTTTATCGGGCGTTATAGAGTTATCGGTATTTATGTATATATTTCAACACTCGAGATTTTCCTTCACCATAAATCCTTAGAACATGTAGTTTAATCGAGTGAAATGTCAAATATTACTTGTTATGGAGTTGGTCATTTTATGGCGATTTGTTGCACAAATAGGCGAGGCGAGAACGATTTGTGAAGTCGATGCTTGCATGGCTGGCGGCGACGGAGTTGCCTGCCTTCCCTATTTTATAGCAGGGATATATCCATCCTGTCCCGTTTTCACAGTAAAACGAGTTATAATGAATGAATGAACGAAAAAGTGTGAAAACGGCCAGTGAAATTTCTACAAACTTCACAGTCTTTTGGAAATTGCTTCGAGCATATTTTAGTCAAATATATAGGTTGTTCAGATGGTTTTGTTAATATCACAAAAAAACAGAAGTAAAAAGGTGTAAGCTTCATCTTGTGTGCAACTTTTCAAAACGCAAGATATTTGCATTTATTTTCGGGCTTTTTTACACATGTTGACGTATAGACTTCCCGATTATCAGTAAATTTCCCGCCAAATTAGCAACCAGCTCACGCGTTGTCATAAAACATAGGGAGCCACCTTAAAGGTTTATTATTTTGTATTTTTTACTTTTGTATTTTTTAATTGGCTGATAGCGTACGGTCAACCGTCTATTGTCCGTAAGCTGAAAACCGACGAACAATAGCTTGGCCATCAAAGTCGCTTGAAAATAAAGATGGCGGCGGGAAAACAACGAAACACAAATTTACAAAGAAAACGCTTCGACAGCTTAAAAGTGAGTATCAACTGTGACGCATTGCACGCTCGGTCGGCCATTTTTTCGAAATTCCCTTGTTGAACTCATCCGTAAATATCTTGTCAATCCTTGATATTAATTATTTTATTTTGTCTTTTGATTGAAAGAAGACGTACCTTAGAAAGTAATTATTTTTGCATTTTTCACAAAATTCAACGTTTTCTCGACTTTTGTTTCGAATTATGTCAGCCTTGACTGACGCGAAACGTTGAAGACCAAGTAACGAGGTTCAAACAAAAAAATCAGGTTCCGAGTCGACCTATTTGGATTGTGAATGAACACGAAAGCCTCTGTATGGTTTTCTGAGAAGACTCGGCGAATTTCCGGACTATTTACAACGTCAAGTTGGCAACGAAGCACTTCAAAACACTTCGTTATCGTACGGAAAGATAAATACAAACTCGCAATGCACGACGGTTGACACTCACTCGTCAGAAGAAGAAAGGTTTATTGTCAATTTATCACATATTTATCGAATTTCTAGTTTTATTTTCTCAGTGATACTTTCTTGACATATAAGACGTTATTTTGTACCATTTTACTGTCGTTTAGTCATTCACCCGAAAATAAACATGACCCGGCAGAAACTATGAAACACAAATCTAACAAGAAAACTCTTTTATGCGACTTTAGAACTAAGGTTTATTGAGAATGTTTATCTAATTTGCTGTTTTATTCCCTGCTGAATCGTTATTGACATTGTAAAACGATAAAGTTTTGTCCGTTGTTTGCTATCCAGTTCAATTCGGTTTGCTAAGTGGCGAACGAATCATGTCCTTCGCCAGCTTATAGTTATTTTCGCTGTTAATATTACTCAATAAAACAATTATTGGACTCGGTTTTCGCATGATACCTATAATTATTACGGCCTCGGTTTGTGTTATTCGCCTCTGCCTTCGATTTCGGCAGACAACACAAACCTCGCGGCCTTGATAATCCGATATCATGTTCTGCAACCTCATCCAGTCATCCAATATACAATTATTGGATGAGCTTGAGCGTGTTATCAACGTCAAGGTTTGTGTTATATGCTGAAGGCTGAGGCGGATAACACAAACCTAGGCTTGAATACACAAGATATGCGAAAACCGAATTCAATAATTGTTTTTATATTATACAATTGTGAATAACTAAGAAAAAGCTTGTAAAAATTATGAGCTCGGATAATTAACAATTACGTCACCTACAGACAATGTTGCATGATATTTTGTAGGTGGCAAGACATCAAGAATTGTCTGCAGGTTTTTTAGCCAATCACAATCGAGATTGTATTAGTATTGTATAATAATAATTGTCAATTGGGCCAGACCAACTTTATTTTGTGTTTTGCGGGCTCTTGGACGACAAAAACATTTTCGGAGGGAAAAAAATAAAAAAATAATGGATTTTTGAAATGTAACTGAAACTTCATACGTTAAACCAACTTTACAAAAATATGAATGTGTGAACTAGCAACATGCAGTTCAATCTATTATTAGATACACTTAAACTATTTCACAAACTGAAAGAACAT
The DNA here is from genome assembly GCA_035772405.1 of Chrysogorgia sp. JL179-B06. Classification (NCBI taxonomy): domain Eukaryota; kingdom Metazoa; phylum Cnidaria; class Anthozoa; order Scleralcyonacea; family Chrysogorgiidae; genus Chrysogorgia; species Chrysogorgia sp. JL179-B06. The sequence continues at coordinate 518,133 of JAYKKM010000142.1, forward strand.
TATAAAATTAATATCAATACTAGAAATACGTGTACGCAACAACCCCTCGCCCGCCGTAATAGCGTAGTCCTTAGTTATTTTACTTAAAAATCGATAACCCATTGATTTGCCTATCTCTGAGAGCCTTTAAACTGTCAAGCTTGTGTTGTTCTGAATTTCATTGTTTCATAATTAGACATCAAACTAAATAACTAAATAACTCAAAGTGTTTACTTTTTTGGGTGCAATTATATCAACCTGCAATGATTAAGATTTGTTTGATATGTAAAGGCCGGATCCTCACTGTGATTAACTTACTGAAAATGTCAATCAAAGCACTCAAAACTCAAAGCGTACAAAAAGTATCTCACTACTGACAATTAATCATTTCGAGGCTGCTACACAACGTGTCTAGCAGGTTTTGCTATATATAATACAGGGCATCATTTTTCACATTATTATAAATTCTAGTTAATATTTGTTACTATTATTAAGTTACAACATTATTTGTTACTATTATTATTAAGCAAAAACTTGAGTAAAAAAGTGCCAACAGTTTGCCTGTTATGCATTTTGAAACATTTTTCTATACCGTTTATAATCTCTCCCACTCAAAACCCCTTTGGAAGTAAGTTGTATAATCCCAGGGCATATAAACAGATTCTACAACGGCATATATCTTCTTCTGTCTTCAAAAAAAACTCTGAACACATTTGCTTAGTTTTTAATGTATCGGGACCCTGGCTCCTTTATCAAAATGACACATTAGTTACAAAAGTGAAGCCCTATTTATAACAGATTACAAGATGATGATATTCAAAAAGTCTCTCAGGTTCAGTTCCATGGGAATAAAGCTGTTTAATTTATATGTCCAGAATCATATTTTATTGCCCCAATTTAAAAAAATGCACATATAAATGCTCTTGTGGTGCATGCCCAATTAGTGTGTTGCCAGATTTGTTGATGAAGGTAATACTTTTAGTTCGAGTGATCACACATATTATATTAATTTTACATTTGATTGTTTGTTTGTAAGAAATGTAATAAAATCTATGTTAATAAAATCTACTTTATATATCCTTCAGAAAGCACTTCAACAAGAGTAGCTTAAATATATATAAAACCGGCATTGCATATGCAGTTCTATTCCAAGGACAAAAGTGTTTCCCCACAAACACTAAGTGGAGGCCAGGCCAGACATAACATGTGTATTGTGTAGGTCTATAAACCTGTACAATGCATGTTTACACTACTCAAATGTACAAATGCCTTTATGCCCATACAAAAATTAAAAGCACAACATTGTCATTGATGCAATGCATTACAGTAAATTATATCACATTATCACCACATTGATCAAGGGTGCACTTCACCTGCTTGTTGGTTGAGCTGACACATCCATGCAATATATCTAGTATTATAAAATAATCGGAAGTAAATGAGCGACAACACGCTGTCTGATTGAGATAAAAAACCGTGTCATTATAAGTCAATATTAAAGCATAAGCTAAGCTGACGTGTTCCTCGCGTAGATTTTGTCGTTTTTGACGTAGTGTACATCACAAAAGGAAGTCAAAGAATACCTGGATACAAGACTAATCAAGGTACTAACACAAGAGAATGTTTTAACTGCAACGTTAAGTGAATACATTTTCATCGCTAAAATCGCTAACATGTTTCCTAGCAACGCACATAGCAACGCCGCTTATAACAGTTAAATCTGCATTTTTCATGCGCTTTTAGTGTTAATTTAATGGTGTTATTTTATAAAAGGAATAAAAAACTTTGTCTTGTGTGATTATCGAGTTATAATGGCACTCGAGAAGTTAGTAAAACACAGTGGCGAAGCTGGTCGTAGCATACTAGCATGCTATGCTAATTTTAATATTTTGATAACAATATATTTCTAAAGATCTGAATATGTAAATGATTTCAAAATTTGCATGCCGTACGACGAAATGCTAACCTAATATCATCAAAACCCTAAACCTAACCCTAAATCTAGCCAAATTACTAACCCTAACCAAAAAAACTATGCATAAAAGGCAAATTAATTGCTCAACACAGACTCGCAGTGTACTATTATTAGCCATTATTTGAGAAATTATTAATTTATTTACTGTTCTTGCCCGTCAACACTGCAGTCTACAATTACGGCTTGAAATCAGCTGATAAAGTCTGTATAATTTGATGCTTTTATAGTCCAGAGGTTCTGCAACTTGTAGTACGCCGCCCCAAAAAAACGCTTTCGGTTTTCGGGGGGGGGGGGGAGGCGGCGGCGTAAAGGTACGTTTGTCGCGCTGACGTCATATAAATTTAAACGCCAAATGTAACCACCAAAAAGCCGTTTATAGTACGTACGTCCCAATCACAATTCCTAACCCTAATAATCCTAACTTAACCCCTTCTACTGCCAAATTATCCCTCTCTAACCCCAATTTTCCTTTGTTACCACGGCAACAATAAAGGATCGTTTACCATACATACAAATATATATATATTCCGACATAAAGGCTACTTTCACTTCGCCTTGCATAAAAAAGCGCGGGAAAAAATTCCGTCGAGATTAGCACTTCGCGTCTTCCCCGCGCTTCGCGTCGCCGGGCGAGGGGATCTGGCACTAATAATTGTAGTACTTGTGCTGGTTGACGGCACACTTTTGCCGTTCTCTACTATCCACAACATCAAATTGTATGAATCTGAACCCAAATGCTACAGCTACTCTCAAAGGCATTCCTAAATTCCTTCTTCATTCACTTTGTCGACAATCTTTCCAACACATGTCTTCGTCAAACACTCAACACCAGCGCCCTCCGAGATGCTGATAAATACGTCCGGAAGAGTCTTGTCCAGTGACCATTCCATGATCAATTTCTGGTGCTCTTTTCCATTCCGTCTAAGACTGACCGAAAACCAAGCTTTAACGCCTGAATCCATCTTCAATAGAAGAGAATTCCAGAAGAACAAACTCTTTATTATCAAGTCACAGCCATTGCTCCGCAGTTCACCGCACATGTGCACTGACGTTTGACCAATAGAACCCCAACCTCGTACCCAGGCTTTTAACCCGCCTCGCCACCCAGCCTGCTTGCAGCCCGAAATTTCCCAAACCGGAAATTCGGGTTGCATACAGGCTTTTCCGAATTCGGGGGGTTGGGACATGCAAAACACTATTTTATTTTTTTTCCAATTCCTGAATTTTCGTTTTCGGCGGGCCCGTAAAACGCAAAATTAAGTTGGTGTCGCCTTTTAATGTTGGGGCACAACGACAACGACGTCAAGTAAAAACGATATATAGGAATTAAAAATCGGTTATATGGGAAATGTATTTCAGAATCATTAATGAAAATTTATCGACATGTAATCATGTCGTCAGACGACGGAAAATTGTTGACTCGAGCGGGTTTTGAACTCGCCGGCACCTTCGCCGGATTCCGGTCCGCTGCTCTACCAGTTGAGCTACAGCGTCAACTGGGAACAGTGGAAATATTTTCGCGACAACTTAACGCTGATATGATCATCTGTAAGGATGTGTAGTGTTTTGAAAAGCACAATGCCACACGGCTGGTGTTCGCGCGGTCCCAGTTGTGATTGTATATTCACTTCTAAAAAATGCTCTAAAAAATGGTTACACGCGCGATAAAACGGTCTGAGATTGTCACTGTGCTGAGATTGTATCTCGACTATTGTAGAATCGAAACGATTGATTGATGACATTTCCAGATTGTTGTTTAAACATTTAATCGTGGCTCAACTAAAGTAATCTCAAATCTTCTGCTAATTTCCGATGCGTCTTATCGAAAGGAACGAGATGCACATAATAGCGATTACAAGCAGCATATATTATATGTACGCTGAAGTTGATGGTTTTTCCTGCTCTCCTTTGTTGACGCTTTTATGTGTCAATATATACGCTTTTCTTCAAAGTCGACTGTAGCATCGTAGCACAATGTCCTCCAGCTTCCGCGATCTTTTCCTGCCACGTTTCCAGATCAATGTCACATGATTTTAGATTTGCATTGTCATTGAGTGTGTCCTTGTAAGGCTTTTATATTCTGCCATGTTGGTCACCTGTCTTGAGCTGCCCTTAGAATATCGCTTTCGGTATCCATATATAATTATTCATCCGCATTATACGTGCCTGCGTTCTTATCAACAACATACATTCGAGACGGACTTCCGTTATCCTATCTTGCCAAACCTATAGTAATTGTACAAGTGAGGTTGGACAAAGGACGTTCGACGTTAGAAACAGGCCTATATATATATATATATATACGTGTAGGTTTTGGTCTACGAAATGCAAAGAGTGCTCAACAACATATAGTTAGAGCAAATAGATTTTCGCTTACCTCAAAACTGGTCTGCTACAACTTGTTTCATCTGTAAATTTTACAGATGAAACAAGTTGTAGCAGACCAGTTTTGAGGTAAGCGAAAATCTATATATATATATATATATATATAGTAAAGGTGGTAAACTGCCAAGAATTTAGTGACGAGATACTGACGTTTCGAGCGGAGCCCTTCATCAGAGTAAGACGAGATGAAATAAAATAAATAGGGCTTATATATATGCCAAAAGGGTGTCACAAGTAGAAAGTAGCCAATCAAATGCACGGGAGATAAACAAACTAATAATTAATGAGATGGGAAACGTTAAATCATTTGCTATTTTTACAGTCGATCAGCAAGCAGACTGAGGGGGTGGGAGAAATGACAGGTCCAATATTCAAGGGGATTAGGCGATAATATTAGCATAAGAAATAAAAACTTGAAAAGGAATGAAAGTGCATATATAAGCTAATAATAATAAAATAATAATAAATAAAGTTCGAAGCAAACTAAAATAACAAAAAACTTGTAGGAAATTAAATCAAAGAAAAACATTCGTTAAGACCAAGTGGATGTGTGGTGCCAAGTTTAAAAATGAGGACGCTTCTCTTGCCGTTTGCGGTTAGCGTTACCACCTGAGATGGGAAGGATGGCACAGACTTTCATGTCTGAAACCAAATGGTTAGAGCTGTTGAAATGGCGGGCTACAGGTTTGTCACCATCATTGATCCTCACGGAACGAAGATGTTCAGCAAACCTGTCTGAAAGGCGTCGCCCAGTTTCACCGATGTAGATTTTAGGGCATTTATCGCAAGAAATGCAATAAATGATGTTGGTGGACGTGCATGAAAAAGCATGACGGATTGTGTGGTCGAATTTGGGGGCAGTAATAACTGTATAGTGGGATTGAGAAAAGGGCATGTGTTACAGCGGGAACGGCCGCACTGAAGAAAATGTTCCCGCTGGTGCCGAGGTATTAGGTTTAAGGGCACTATGTACTAAGGAGTCACGAATGTTTTTATTACGGCGAAAAGATACCAAAGGGTTATCGGTGAAAATGGCTGACGTCTCAGGATCATTATGTAAAATGTGAAAATTCCGATTGATAATATTTTTAACTTTAAAATTGAAAGGATGAAATGTTAGAACTAAAGGAATTTTATTGTTTGAAACTTGTTCCAAAGGTGGTTCAAGGGCGTCTAAACGGGGGACGAGAAAAGCTTTCTGAACGGCGAGGTCTAGAAGGTTGGTAGGGTAACCACGTTTAACAAAAAAAGTTCTCATTTCCTTTGATTTGGCTTGAAAATCTTGGTCGTCGCTACATAAGCGGCGAAGACGCAAGAATTGAGAGTAAGGGATGGATTGCTTAGTGTGGTTGGGATGAGAGGATGAAAATAGAAGATAACTATGGGAGTCAGTGGGCTTGTACGAGACCGACGTTTTCAGCGAATCACCATTAATCGAAACGAAAATATCAAGGAACGACACAGAGGTCTCGCTGATTTCCCACGTGAACTTCAGAGCAGGATGAAAATCATCAACAAAGTTGATGAACTGCTCTAAAAAGACACGTGAACACGACGCTGTTCCTAAACAGTCATCGATAAATATGCCGAAGAAATCAGGCAAGGGACCCGTGTATTGTTCAAAGATCTGTTTTTCAACATAACCAACAAATAAGTTAGCATAGCTTGGACCCATTTTGGTGCCCATCGCAACACCACTTATTTGTTGATAATGTTCACCATCAAACGAAAAATTGTTAAGGGTGAGCACTAGTTCTGCTAAGCGGAGTAACGTGGTTGTGGAGGGTTCTAAATTAGTGCGCTGATCAAAGAAAAAGGCCATCACAATGGGGAATGACGGTGTATAAGGACTTGACGTCCATGGTGAAAATAAATTTATCGGAACTACTGAAACGTAACTGGTCGAAAATTTGCAAGGCATGTTTAGTATCTTTGATATAAGAAGGCAACTTCTTAACCAAAGGATACATAACGTTGTCTAGAAAACTGGAAATGAGCTCGGTGGGGCAACTACAAGCGGAAACAATCGGCCTGCCAGGATTGTTAGGTTTATGGATTTTAGGTAGGAAATATATGACAGGCGTTCTGGGGGTTGTTAATATAAGGTTAGATGCAGAGGCAGGCAATTCACCGGCTTGGATGAAATTCTTGATGGTAGTTTTGACGGATTTTTGGTGAGATTGAGTGGGATCGGAATTCAACTTGGTATAAAAGATGGTGTCGCTGAGTTGTCGAAGAGCCTCTTGTCGATACAAGTCCGCTCTCCAGACAACTACAGCGCCACCTTTGTCCGCAGGTTTTATGACAACATAATTTCGGCATCGTAATGAATTCAAAGCTAGAAGCTCTTCTTTGTTAAGGTTATGAACTTGTTTTCTGCGCGGAGGGTGCAATTTATCAATGTCATGGCGGCATTGTCTTACGAAAAGATCAAGGGAAGAAAAATCGCCTTCGGGTGGAGACCAAGACGACTTCTTGGGGTTGAGTTCTTCGAAAATATCCTTATTGCTATTGAAAGTGGGCTTATCATGAAAAAAGGCTTTGAGGCGCATGCGGCGGAAGAAAGATTCGGTATCCTCTTTAACTGAAAATAGATCGATGGGCCCGGAGTTGGGAACAAACTTGAGACCTTTCGCAAGAACAGATCTCTCGGGGTCAGATAATGGCAAATCAGAGGGAATAGTGAAAACTAGACGAGTGACTTCGTTAGAGGAACTAGTGCTTTGGGAGGGATTTGGGGAAGGACCCAGTAATTTGGCCAATTTGGACGCCTTAACGTCTTTAAGAAAAAGATTGAGTCTAGAATTTAGCATGCGAATTTGTTGAACCATAGCGGTAAACAAAATAGGTGGGCAGACCTGGGAGAGAGAGGACTTACATCCCGAGATGTCGTCATCAGTATGTTGTAAATTACTGGACATAGATTTAATAGTGATACGCATCAAACGACGGGAATGACTCGAACAAGCCGCTGATATGCCATGGGAATAACGACGATCGATAGCGGGAAGATTAAAAGACAATAAATCAAAAGAGGATCTAAAACCGTAGGGAATGACCCCCGATATAAACAACGACTAATAAAAGTAATATGACTGGAAAAACGGGTTTTAGATAAAATAAGGTCAAACAAGCGTAGAGCATGATTACTGATCGACGGTAAAAAAGGAAACAAATAACTTACCATTTCGTGACGGAGACTTTGACGAAATATATATAAACATCACAATCTTAAAGATGGGATGTGGGATATACCACACTGCTCTAAATCAAGAAGTCTTACGTCATAATCCACTCAGTACTGTAAAAAACAGTTTTAACTGAGTGGACTGACAACTACATGAGCAGTGCCTAAGGTCAATCAGCAATCGCGGACAGCTGTTTCGCCCTATTTGGGGCTCGTCAGCGCGATGAAGCTGATGACCCAGCACATCCAAATAGGTATATAATAATATATCATCGCCCGGGTTATAGCAAACCCCTGTAGGTTATAAAGAGAACAAAGACGGTGTTGAGATTGCTCTTGGGATTAAAATCAATTTATTAAAAGGTGGCGCCGTTTGTTTGTAATTTATAATCAGCTAGGTAAAAAAAGTCCCGAACTAATTTAATTTAAAGTGTTTTGCGCACGTGTTTATACGTCATCTTGCGATGAGTAGCAGATGCACTTGATAAACAATATCACAATTGAAAGCGAATACAAACGTCAATATAAGCTGATTATATTCTAAAGATAAACAAACATAATCGGGATAAGGTGAAAGAGAGAGCGAAAACCGAGCAAAGTATGTCTAAAGTGTACAAGGTGTGCATTGTTACGGGTGCTAGTTCTGGTCTTGGCTATGAAACTAGTAAAAGAATGGCCGCTCTTGGCTACGAGGTGATACTTGCTTGCCAAAATAAGTCAAAAGCGAAACTAGCTATGAGCAAGATCAAGCGAGATGTATACGTTTGTCGCGCTGACGTCATATAAATTTAAACGCCAAATGTAACCACCAAAAAGCCGTTTATAGTACGTACGTCCCAATCACAATTCCTAACCCTAATAATCCTAACTTAACCCCTTCTACTGCCAAATTATCCCTCTCTAACCCCAATTTTCCTTTGTTACCACGGCAACAATAAAGGATCGTTTACCATACATACAAATATATATATATTCCGACATAAAGGCTACTTTCACTTCGCCTTGCATAAAAAAGCGCGGGAAAAAATTCCGTCGAGATTAGCACTTCGCGTCTTCCCCGCGCTTCGCGTCGCCGGGCGAGGGGATCTGGCACTAATAATTGTAGTACTTGTGCTGGTTGACGGCACACTTTGCCGTTCTCTACTATCCACAACATCAAATTGTATGAATCTGAACCCAAATGCTACAGCTACTCTCAAAGGCATTCCTAAATTCCTTCTTCATTCACTTTGTCGACAATCTTTCCAACACATGTCTTCGTCAAACACTCAACACCAGCGCCCTCCGAGATGCTGATAAATACGTCCGGAAGAGTCTTGTCCAGTGACCATTCCATGATCAATTTCTGGTGCTCTTTTCCATTCCGTCTAAGACTGACCGAAAACCAAGCTTTAACGCCTGAATCCATCTTCAATAGAAGAGAATTCCAGAAGAACAAACTCTTTATTATCAAGTCACAGCCATTGCTCCGCAGTTCACCGCACATGTGCACTGACGTTTGACCAATAGAACCCCAACCTCGTACCCAGGCTTTTAACCCGCCTCGCCACCCAGCCTGCTTGCAGCCCGAAATTTCCCAAACCGGAAATTCGGGTTGCATACAGGCTTTTCCGAATTCGGGGGGTTGGGACATGCAAAACACTATTTTATTTTTTTTCCAATTCCTGAATTTTCGTTTTCGGCGGGCCCGTAAAACGCAAAATTAAGTTGGTGTCGCCTTTTAATGTTGGGGCACAACGACAACGACGTCAAGTAAAAACGATATATAGGAATTAAAAATCGGTTATATGGGAAATGTATTTCAGAATCATTAATGAAAATTTATCGACATGTAATCATGTCGTCAGACGACGGAAAATTGTTGACTCGAGCGGGTTTTGAACTCGCCGGCACCTTCGCCGGATTCCGGTCCGCTGCTCTACCAGTTGAGCTACAGCGTCAACTGGGAACAGTGGAAATATTTTCGCGACAACTTAACGCTGATATGATCATCTGTAAGGATGTGTAGTGTTTTGAAAAGCACAATGCCACACGGCTGGTGTTCGCGCGGTCCCAGTTGTGATTGTATATTCACTTCTAAAAAATGCTCTAAAAAATGGTTACACGCGCGATAAAACGGTCTGAGATTGTCACTGTGCTGAGATTGTATCTCGACTATTGTAGAATCGAAACGATTGATTGATGACATTTCCAGATTGTTGTTTAAACATTTAATCGTGGCTCAACTAAAGTAATCTCAAATCTTCTGCTAATTTCCGATGCGTCTTATCGAAAGGAACGAGATGCACATAATAGCGATTACAAGCAGCATATATTATATGTACGCTGAAGTTGATGGTTTTTCCTGCTCTCCTTTGTTGACGCTTTTATGTGTCAATATATACGCTTTTCTTCAAAGTCGACTGTAGCATCGTAGCACAATGTCCTCCAGCTTCCGCGATCTTTTCCTGCCACGTTTCCAGATCAATGTCACATGATTTTAGATTTGCATTGTCATTGAGTGTGTCCTTGTAAGGCTTTTATATTCTGCCATGTTGGTCACCTGTCTTGAGCTGCCCTTAGAATATCGCTTTCGGTATCCATATATAATTATTCATCCGCATTATACGTGCCTGCGTTCTTATCAACAACATACATTCGAGACGGACTTCCGTTATCCTATCTTGCCAAACCTATAGTAATTGTACAAGTGAGGTTGGACAAAGGACGTTCGACGTTAGAAACAGGCCTATATATATATATATATATACGTGTAGGTTTTGGTCTACGAAATGCAAAGAGTGCTCAACAACATATAGTTAGAGCAAATAGATTTTCGCTTACCTCAAAACTGGTCTGCTACAACTTGTTTCATCTGTAAATTTTACAGATGAAACAAGTTGTAGCAGACCAGTTTTGAGGTAAGCGAAAATCTATATATATATATATATATATAGTAAAGGTGGTAAACTGCCAAGAATTTAGTGACGAGATACTGACGTTTCGAGCGGAGCCCTTCATCAGAGTAAGACGAGATGAAATAAAATAAATAGGGCTTATATATATGCCAAAAGGGTGTCACAAGTAGAAAGTAGCCAATCAAATGCACGGGAGATAAACAAACTAATAATTAATGAGATGGGAAACGTTAAATCATTTGCTATTTTTACAGTCGATCAGCAAGCAGACTGAGGGGGTGGGAGAAATGACAGGTCCAATATTCAAGGGGATTAGGCGATAATATTAGCATAAGAAATAAAAACTTGAAAAGGAATGAAAGTGCATATATAAGCTAATAATAATAAAATAATAATAAATAAAGTTCGAAGCAAACTAAAATAACAAAAAACTTGTAGGAAATTAAATCAAAGAAAAACATTCGTTAAGACCAAGTGGATGTGTGGTGCCAAGTTTAAAAATGAGACGCTTCTCTTGCCGTTTGCGGTTAGCGTTACCACCTGAGATGGGAAGGATGGCACAGACTTTCATGTCTGAAACCAAATGGTTAGAGCTGTTGAAATGGCGGGCTACAGGTTTGTCACCATCATTGATCCTCACGGAACGAAGATGTTCAGCAAACCTGTCTGAAAGGCGTCGCCCAGTTTCACCGATGTAGATTTTAGGGCATTTATCGCAAGAAATGCAATAAATGATGTTGGTGGACGTGCATGAAAAAGCATGACGGATTGTGTGGTCGAATTTGGGGGCAGTAATAACTGTATAGTGGGATTGAGAAAAGGGCATGTGTTACAGCGGGAACGGCCGCACTGAAGAAAATGTTCCCGCTGGTGCCGAGGTATTAGGTTTAAGGGCACTATGTACTAAGGAGTCACGAATGTTTTTATTACGGCGAAAAGATACCAAAGGGTTATCGGTGAAAATGGCTGACGTCTCAGGATCATTATGTAAAATGTGAAAATTCCGATTGATAATATTTTTAACTTTAAAATTGAAAGGATGAAATGTTAGAACTAAAGGAATTTTATTGTTTGAAACTTGTTCCAAAGGTGGTTCAAGGGCGTCTAAACGGGGGACGAGAAAAGCTTTCTGAACGGCGAGGTCTAGAAGGTTGGTAGGGTAACCACGTTTAACAAAAAAAGTTCTCATTTCCTTTGATTTGGCTTGAAAATCTTGGTCGTCGCTACATAAGCGGCGAAGACGCAAGAATTGAGAGTAAGGGATGGATTGCTTAGTGTGGTTGGGATGAGAGGATGAAAATAGAAGATAACTATGGGAGTCAGTGGGCTTGTACGAGACCGACGTTTTCAGCGAATCACCATTAATCGAAACGAAAATATCAAGGAACGACACAGAGGTCTCGCTGATTTCCCACGTGAACTTCAGAGCAGGATGAAAATCATCAACAAAGTTGATGAACTGCTCTAAAAAGACACGTGAACACGACGCTGTTCCTAAACAGTCATCGATAAATATGCCGAAGAAATCAGGCAAGGGACCCGTGTATTGTTCAAAGATCTGTTTTTCAACATAACCAACAAATAAGTTAGCATAGCTTGGACCCATTTTGGTGCCCATCGCAACACCACTTATTTGTTGATAATGTTCACCATCAAACGAAAATTGTTAAGGGTGAGCACTAGTTCTGCTAAGCGGAGTAACGTGGTTGTGGAGGGTTCTAAATTAGTGCGCTGATCAAAGAAAAAGGCCATCACAATGGGGAATGACGGTGTATAAGGACTTGACGTCCATGGTGAAAATAAATTTATCGGAACTACTGAAACGTAACTGGTCGAAAATTTGCAAGGCATGTTTAGTATCTTTGATATAAGAAGGCAACTTCTTAACCAAAGGATACATAACGTTGTCTAGAAAACTGGAAATGAGCTCGGTGGGGCAACTACAAGCGGAAACAATCGGCCTGCCAGGATTGTTAGGTTTATGGATTTTAGGTAGGAAATATATGACAGGCGTTCTGGGGGTTGTTAATATAAGGTTAGATGCAGAGGCAGGCAATTCACCGGCTTGGATGAAATTCTTGATGGTAGTTTTGACGGATTTTTGGTGAGATTGAGTGGGATCGGAATTCAACTTGGTATAAAAGATGGTGTCGCTGAGTTGTCGAAGAGCCTCTTGTCGATACAAGTCCGCTCTCCAGACAACTACAGCGCCACCTTTGTCCGCAGGTTTTATGACAACATAATTTCGGCATCGTAATGAATTCAAAGCTAGAAGCTCTTCTTTGTTAAGGTTATGAACTTGTTTTCTGCGCGGAGGGTGCAATTTATCAATGTCATGGCGGCATTGTCTTACGAAAAGATCAAGGGAAGAAAAATCGCCTTCGGGTGGAGACCAAGACGACTTCTTGGGGTTGAGTTCTTCGAAAATATCCTTATTGCTATTGAAAGTGGGCTTATCATGAAAAAAGGCTTTGAGGCGCATGCGGCGGAAGAAAGATTCGGTATCCTCTTTAACTGAAAATAGATCGATGGGCCCGGAGTTGGGAACAAACTTGAGACCTTTCGCAAGAACAGATCTCTCGGGGTCAGATAATGGCAAATCAGAGGGAATAGTGAAAACTAGACGAGTGACTTCGTTAGAGGAACTAGTGCTTTGGGAGGGATTTGGGGAAGGACCCAGTAATTTGGCCAATTTGGACGCCTTAACGTCTTTAAGAAAAAGATTGAGTCTAGAATTTAGCATGCGAATTTGTTGAACCATAGCGGTAAACAAAATAGGTGGGCAGACCTGGGAGAGAGAGGACTTACATCCCGAGATGTCGTCATCAGTATGTTGTAAATTACTGGACATAGATTTAATAGTGATACGCATCAAACGACGGGAATGACTCGAACAAGCCGCTGATATGCCATGGGAATAACGACGATCGATAGCGGGAAGATTAAAAGACAATAAATCAAAAGAGGATCTAAAACCGTAGGGAATGACCCCCGATATAAACAACGACTAATAAAAGTAATATGACTGGAAAAACGGGTTTTAGATAAAATAAGGTCAAACAAGCGTAGAGCATGATTACTGATCGACGGTAAAAAAGGAAACAAATAACTTACCATTTCGTGACGGAGACTTTGACGAAATATATATAAACATCACAATCTTAAAGATGGGATGTGGGATATACCACACTGCTCTAAATCAAGAAGTCTTACGTCATAATCCACTCAGTACTGTAAAAAACAGTTTTAACTGAGTGGACTGACAACTACATGAGCAGTGCCTAAGGTCAATCAGCAATCGCGGACAGCTGTTTCGCCCTATTTGGGGCTCGTCAGCGCGATGAAGCTGATGACCCAGCACATCCAAATAGGTATATATAATAATATATCATCGCCCGGGTTATAGCAAACCCCTGTAGGTTATAAAGAGAACAAAGACGGTGTTGAGATTGCTCTTGGGATTAAAATCAATTTATTAAAAGGTGGCGCCGTTTGTTTGTAATTTATAATCAGCTAGGTAAAAAAAGTCCCGAACTAATTTAATTTAAAGTGTTTTGCGCACGTGTTTATACGTCATCTTGCGATGAGTAGCAGATGCACTTGATAAACAATATCACAATTGAAAGCGAATACAAACGTCAATATAAGCTGATTATATTCTAAAGATAAACAAACATAATCGGGATAAGGTGAAAGAGAGAGCGAAAACCGAGCAAAGTATGTCTAAAGTGTACAAGGTGTGCATTGTTACGGGTGCTAGTTCTGGTCTTGGCTATGAAACTAGTAAAAGAATGGCCGCTCTTGGCTACGAGGTGATACTTGCTTGCCAAAATAAGTCAAAAGCGAAACTAGCTATGAGCAAGATCAAGCGAGATGTATCCGATGCTCGCCTCATTCACATGAATTTAGACTTGAGCAGCTTTCGTTCCATCGAACAGTTCTCCAGTAACTTTCACCTGGCGGGAAAGAAATTGAACGTTCTTGTTAACAACGCAGCGTGGATGGACAACACTCGTGCTAGCATGCCATCTTTGACCGAAGACGGCTTTGAGAAAACGTTTGCAGTGAATCATCTCGGTCATTTCCTGTTGACGACTCTGCTCCTAGATGTCCTTCAGTCGACAGCGAAGTTCGACATCGAAGCTCGGGTCGTGATCATTTCCTCGGCAGTTCACAGCGCTGGCATGAGGCTTCGTGCAAAGAGAGTAGCTTTGGATTTCGACGATATTCAATTACTGAAACCAGGCGCATACAATGGAAATGTTGCCTACAAGAATTCTAAGCTGGCTAACGTCATGTTTGCTTACGAATTACATCGCCGTCTTGATGGCACCGGAGTTACATGTAACGTGCTTAACCCAGGCTTAATGCCGTCGACAAACCTTTTTCGTAACCAGACTTGTTTTGGGAAGTGCTTCACGCGATGTTTTCTTCCTTGTATGTGTCCATGCATGACGAGAAATGTTGGCCAAGGAGCGACTTGTGTTGTGTTTGTTGCCTCGGACAGCCATCTGAGAGGTCTCAGTGGACGTTGTTTTGATGGTTGTGACGAAACCGAGAATTCCTTGCAATCCGAGGAAATTGATTTGGCTAAACGAATGTGGGACTTGAACGAGAAAATGATCGCAGGTGTTGATCTATCATAGGAAGCTATGCAACTACAATACATGCCTCAGGATGACTATAGTTTAGAAGGGTAAACCACATTTTCATTGCAGGGGAGTTGTGGTTTTATATTACCTTTGTTAAGGTACATTTATACATTGTGATCTTGGTGCATGTCAGGATCTTATCTCCGCTCCCGGGGCATTTTTTGATTGGTCTCGTCACTGAAAAGAAACCAGGATAAAAAATCGGGGCGATTAATCGCAGAGTGTAAACGTACAATTAGGGTGAGGGAAATGACCACATGATAGAGATCAAGATAAAGCTAATTATAATGCTGATCTAATTGTCAGGAGGCTTTCAATGTTATAATAATTGTATTATGGTAATAATGACGATAATGACAGGAAAATTGATGATTATAAGAAACAATTAAAATAATTGCTTATGTGAAAACGGTCGGTTTAATGCCTAGTCGACTGAAAAATTTAAAGCCGAGGCTGGTGATGCATTTACTGTAATGTTTATTTAAAAGAGTTTTAAAAGATCGGAAATTTTCGCGAAGTGTCGTCATACAATCAATCACCGATTAACGAACGTCAGCAAACGATCAACACACAACAACGTCATCAGAACTATTTTTAACCCGCCGAGTATATTAACGACAAGTTGAAGCCGAACTGTCAGTTGCCTGAAGATCGCATTACGCGCGAAACTATATATATATATATATAAACCAGATGAGTTTTGTTGCGTATAGCTCAAAGAGTGCTCAATACTTTTGAGTAGAGCAAATATTTATTGATATAAACTTAAAACTAAATGAACATTGCTACTTAAAGTTTCATGCCCGTGGGCAATCTTCATGCGCTTGCGTGATTCTCATTCTTCTTGCGGCAAATGTTTTGCGTTTTTTCTAGGAAAAAACTTCGGTTCATTTGTTCAGTAAGTTGTTCTTCTTGCCGGGCTTTCATGATGAACAATTTCTCGCAGTTGCAAATATTGCTCCGGCTGTGTATGGTGCTGCGCGTCTTAGGATTGACCAGTTAATGCTATGGTGTCGGTTGCTAAGCGTTCTTTGAAACTGTTGGAGGTTCCTCCGATGTATGTCTTTGTATTCTCTCTTGTGACGACTTTTGCTTGGTATACGACGTTGCTAATCAGGTAATTTGTAACGGACACTCATCTTTCTTTCTGCAGTTGCATTTTCTTTCAGGTGTGGTTGCTGATGTTTTCGGTAGAATTTTCAATACAATTTTAGTGTTGTGGGCCGATATGACGTTTTTCAAGTTATTCATACAGCTGTAGCTAACTTTTATTGTGTTTCTATTGAAGATTTTGTGAAGAGCGCTTGACCTAGGGAAGTGGATGTCGATGAGGCGTAGGAAATTTTACCGATGTTAGTCTTGACGTTTCTGCTGTAGGGAGGGTTGAACCATATAATGTTCCTTTGTCGTCTTCTTTTGTTACATGTGTCTTTCTCGTTGTTGTTGTTGGAGTATTGTAATGTGGTGTGGAAGTTACTGTGGTGAAGCGCGTTTTCGTTAGCGGCGCTGTATCTTCGAAGGATTGCTGATCGGATGATAGACGCGAGATTCGTTCCCAAAATCGCTCTTCACAAAATCTTCAATAGAAACACAATAAAAGTTAGCTACAGCTGTATGAATAACTTGAAAAACGTCATATCGGCCCACAACACTAAAATTCTATCGAAAATTCTACCGAAAACATCAGCAACCCCACCAAAATGCAACTGCAGAAAGAAAGACGAGTGTCCATTACAAGGTAACTGCCTGATTAGCAACGTCGTATACCAAGCAAAAGTCGTCACAAGCGAGAATACAAAGACATACATCGGAGGAACCGCCAACAGTTTCAAATAACGCTTCAGAAACCACCAGAAGTCCTTCAAAAACGCGATATATTCAAATGAGACGGAATTATCGAAATATATGTGGGACTTGAAACTGAGCAACCGACACCATAGCATTAACTGGTCAATCCTAAGACGCGCAGCACCATACACAGCCGGAGGAAAGCGATGCAATCTTTGCAACTACGAGAAATTGTTCATCACAAAAGCCAAGAAGAACAACTAACTGAACAAACGAACCGAAGTTTTTTCCAAGTTCCGCCACCAGAGAAGATTTTTGGCGGGAAACATTTGCCGCAAGAAGAATGAGCATCACGCAAGCGCATGCGTCAGCAAACAATGAGTTGAATTAACGAATGCTATACTATTGCCTGAAGATTGCCCACGGGCATGAAACTTTAAGTAGCAATGTTCATTTAGTATTAAGTAAATATATATATAAATATATATATAAATTATATATATATATATATATATAAATTATATATATATATATATATATTATATATATATATATATATATATATATATATAAATTATATATATATATATATATATATATATATATATATATATATATATTATATATATATATATATATATATATATATATATATATATATATATATATATATATATTATATATATATATATATATATATATATATATATATATATATATATATATATATATATATATATATATATATATATATAATTACAAAATGAAAACACCGATTATTTCATTGAAGTTTATATATATATATATATATAATATATATATATATATATATATATATATATATATATATATATATATATATATATATATATATATATATATATATATTTAAGAAATAGAAAACATTTTCTGTGTTTACATACAGTTATATAAACACGAGTGGAAGTTTGAGAGAACGAGAAATCATAGTGGGAACACGAGCCCGTAGGGCGAGTGTTTCCACGCGATTTCGAGTTCTCCCAAACTTCCACGAGTGTTTATATAACGTATGGGAACACGGATAAAAATGTTTTCTATTTCTTTTATAAAATAACCCGTAGAAAGCAAATAAAATGTACAAATATCTTTTTTATTAACACGTAAATTCTCCTTACTGCGTATGATGGCGCCGTGATGGCTAATTGATGGCGTATGATGGCTAATTGATGGCGTATGATGGCTAATTGATGGCGTATCATGATGGCGTAAACCATCCATGTTATATTTAACAATTAGACAACGAGCCCGCGTTTTCTATGAGCAGATAGTCAACGAGGCGGAGCCGGGTTGACTATCGCTCATAGAAAACAAGGGCGAGTTGTCTAATTGTTTTAGTATAAATTTACAACTTTCTAACCCAAGAAATAACTTTTATTTCGCATTTTTCATGGAAAAAAAGTAAATATTCTTTCGAAATCAGGCGACTTTTCCCCAGAGGTTTATATCAGCGGATAGTAACTCCTGCGATAGCCAATGAAAATTGAGGATTTGTGATATTTGTCATTTTATACTAAAATTTTATATAAACACGGTAACTGACCAATCACAGCGTGCGTAAGACACGACTTATTTTATAAATATAAATTATATATATATATATATATATATATATATATATATATATTTTCGCTTACCTCAAAACTGGTCTGCTACAACTTGTTTCATCTGTAAAAGAATCTTCTGCCTGAAGATTCTTTTACAGATGAAACAAGTTGTAGCAGACCAGTTTTGAGGTAAGCGAAAATATATATATATATATATATATATATATATATATATATATATATATATATATATATATATATATATATATATATATATATATATATATATATATATATATATATATATATATATATATATATATATATATATATATATATATATATTATATATATATATATATATATAGTACAATATCTACAGACACGTGTTTCCACAGCTCATCAGTGTAGCTTGGTACAATCTAGATATGGACATGAGTACTAATTATACACAAACGATTGCCAGTGACAACCGCTTGTGGGATAAACAGCGGTCATGCGCACATCCAGAGAGCGTGAGCGGTATAGGGCCAGAGTGCTCAAACTACCACAAGGGTAGTGGGCGTTGCATTATCGCTAAAGGACACCTACACCAACTTCACAGAGTGCTCAACAACACCGAAGTGAAGGAGCGTAATAGTACAATATCTACAGACACGTGTTTCGCTGTTCCACAGCTCATCAGTGTAGCTTGGTACAATCTAGATATGGACATGAGTACTAATTATACACAAACGATTGCCAGTGACAACCGCTTGTGGGATAAACAGCGGTCATGCGCACATCCAGAGAGCGTGAGCGGTATAGGGCCAGAGTGCTCAAACTACCACAAGGGTAGTGGGCGTTGCATTATCGCTAAAGGACACCTACACCAACTTCACAGAGTGCTCAACAACACCGAAGTGAAGGAGCGATAGTACAATATCTACAGACACGTGTTTCGCTGTTCCACAGCTCATCAGTGTAGCTTGGTACAATCTAGATATGGACATGAGTACTAATTATACACAAACGATTGCCAGTGACAACCGCTTGTGGGATAAACAGCGGTCATGCGCACATCCAGAGAGCGTGAGCGGTATAGGGCCAGAGTGCTCAAACTACCACAAGGGTAGTGGGCGTTGCATTATCGCTAAAGGACACCTACACCAACTTCACAGAGTGCTCAACAACACCGAAGTGAAGGAGCGTAATAGTACAATATCTACAGACACGTGTTTCGCTGTTCCACAGCTCATCAGTGTAGCTTGGTACAATCTAGATATGGACATGAGTATTAATTATACACAAACGATTGCCAGTGACAACCGCTTGTGGGATAAACAGCGGTCATGCGCACATCCAGAGAGCGTGAGCGGTATAGGGCCAGAGTGCTCAAACTACCACAAGGGTAGTGGGCGTTGCATTATCGCTAAAGGACACCTACACCAACTTCACAGAGTGCTCAACAACACCGAAGTGAAGGAGCGTAATAGTACAATATCTACAGACACGTGTTTCGCTGTTCCACAGCTCATCAGTGTAGCTTGGTACAATCTAGATATGGACATGAGTACTAATTATACACAAACGATTGCCAGTGACAACCGCTTGTGGGATAAACAGCGGTCATGCGCACATCCAGAGAGCGTGAGCGGTATATATATATATATAGTAGTAGCGGTATATATATATATAGTAGTAGCGGTATATATATATATATAGTAGAAGTATATATATATATATATATATATATAGGTAATATTTGGCATTTCACTCGATCAAACTACATGTTGAAAGGATTTATGGTGAAGGAAAATTTCGAGTGTTGGAATACATACATTTTAAGACCAAACCGGGACCAGTTGCGAAAAATGCAACTTCAAGGCCTTCCGGCTGGAATTGAACCCGCGACCCTGCGATGCTAGTACAGTGCTCTGACCACTGAGCTACGGAAGCCGTTGCCGAGAGCCTAGTCACGAGTTCTGTATATGTATATGTAGTTCTTAAAATGTATGTATTCCAACACTCGAAATTTTCCTTCACCATAAATCCTTTCTATATATATATATATATATATATATATATATATATATATATATATATATATATATATATATATATATATATATATATATATATATATATTATATATATATATATATATATATATATATATATATGGTGATTCGCATATATATGGTGATATATATATTTTATGGTGATTCGCTGAAAACGTCGGTCTCGTACAAGCCTACTGACTCCCATAGTTATCTTCTATTTTCATCCTCTCATCCCAACCATACTAAGCAATCCATCCCTTACTCTCAATTCTTGCGTCTTCGCCGCTTATGTAGCGACGACCAAGATTTTCAAGTCAAATCAATGGAAATGAGATCTTTTTTTGTCCAACGTGGTTACCCTACCAACCTTTTAGACCTCGCCGTTCAGAAAGCTTTTCTCGTCCCCCGTTTAGACGCCCTTGAACCATCTTTGGAACGAGTTTCAAACAATAAAATTCCTTTAGTTCTAACATTTCATCCTTTCAATTTTAAAGTTAAAAATATTATTAATCGGAATTTTCACATTTTACAAAATGATCCTGAGACGTCAGCCATTTTCACCGACAACCCTTTGGTATCTTTTCGCCGTAATAAAAACATTCGTGACTCCTTAGTACATAGTGCCCTTAAACAAAATACCTCGGCACCAGCGGGAACATTTTCTTGCGGCCGTTCCCGCTGTAACACATGCGCTTTTCTCAATCCCACTACAGTTATTACTGCCCCCAAATTCGACCACACAATCCGTCATGCTTTTTCATGCACGTCCACCAACATAATTTATTGCATTTCATGCGATAAATGCCCTAAAATCTACATCGGTGAAACTGGGCGACGTCTTTCAGACAGGTTTGCTGAACATCTTCGTTCCGTGAGGATCAATGATGGTGACAAACCTGTAGCCCGCCATTTCAACAGCTCCAACCATTTGGTTTCAGACATGAAAGTCTGTGCCATCCTTCCCATCTCCGGTGGCAACGATAACCGCAAGCGGCAAGAGAAGCGTCTCATTTTTAAACTTGGCACCACACATCCTCTTGGTCTAAACGAACGTTTTTCTTTTATTTAATTTCCTACAAGTTTTTGGTTATTTTAGTTTGCTTGGAACCTTTATTATTATTAATTTTTTATTATTCGCGTATGCATTTTCATTCCTTTTCAAGTTTTTGTTTCTTATGCTAATATTATCGCCTAATCCCCTTGAATATTGGACCTGTCATTTCTCCCGCCCCCTCAGTCTGCTTGCTGATCGACTGTTAAAAATAGCAAATGATCTAACGTTTCCCATCTCATTAATTATCAGTTTGTTTATCTCCCGTGCATTTGATTGGCTACTTTCTACTTGTGACACCCTTTTGGCATATATATAAGCCCCATTTATTTCATTTCATCTCGTCTTACTCTGATGAAGGGCTCCGCTCGAAACGTCAGTATCTCGTCACTAAATTCTTGGCAGTTTACCACCTTTTCACTTTGCTATATATTCAAAACACTGTCTACGCAGCACTCTACTTTTATATATATATATATATATATATTATATATATATATATATATATATATATATATATATAATATATATATATATATATATATATATATATATATATATATATATATATATATATATAACTATAAACAGCTCGACATCAGTTCATTTCTCTTATTAAGTGTGGCCATATTAGGTTTACATATTATGAAATACTTTTCCCATAAGCATAAGTTGCATTTCTTGTTAACGTTTGTGTATGACCTAGCTTGTTCTACTTTTCGCCATTTGATATCATACTTAATGTTCTGTTCTTTCAGGCTCCATATGTATTTACTAAGTTCGGTTACGTGTTTATATTGTTCGTTCTAAAAGTGCCCCTAACCTCAAAATGTTTTATTGTCTTATTTGGAAGAACTTTTAAAATGATAAAGTAACTTATTTTGAAGATTTTCGTTTCTTTGCTTTCTTTTTTAGATATATCAGTTTGTTTGATATGCAAATATCTGGAATTTCGTCACACATGCATGCATAATGAGTTATCAGAGAATGTTATATGTCTTTGCGTTCATGAAATAAAAACACTAAAGTGTGAATAACACGTATGTGTGTTTCCCCGCACTTTAAATGAACATACATGATTGTTATATCTTAGTTTAAATGTGGTGTCGCAAAGTCTAATATAGGTTTCTCTTGTATCCAGTGTGGTGACTTCTGCTTGGTATATATGATGTTTTTATTGTTGCAATTTCCGTCCATAGGGCACTTGTTTGATTTGCGGCAATTGCATTTTTTCTTTTCTTCACTGGGTTTAGATTTGCCTATTTCGACTTTGTTGTGGTTCGTTATTATGCTTTTGATGTTACAATCATGTATGTTCATTTAAGAACGAACAATATAAACACGTAACCGAACTTAGTAAATACATATGGAGCCTGAAAGAACAGAACATTAAGTATGATATCAAATGGCGAAAAGTAAAACAAGCTAGGTCATACATGCACAAACGTTAACAAGAAATGCAACTTATGCTTATGGAAAAATTATTTCATCAATATGTAAACCTAATATGGCCACACTTAATAAGAGAAATGAACTGATGTCGAGCTGTAGACATTCGAAGAAGTTGTTGTTGAACACTCCCATCACTTAAACATACATACTTAAATAAAGCAAGCGCATGCACCCTAAGAATGTATTGTTCTGTATTCTCAGTAAATTTTTATTGTAAATAGTTCGACATTCTCAGTAAATTTTATTGTAATTACAGTAGTTATTCTTGGCAGTTGCCTGATGATTGCTTCGCGAGAAGCATGAAACTCCGAGTAGCGATTAAATGTTTTTAAACAAGTGATCTAGCTTCGTAAATCTACCTATTCATAGCTCTAGTTTATCTATTGAGCACTCTGATATAGTTGATGAGGACTGCAACCCATTACTTACTTACATTACATTACATCGAGATGTGACGTTTACTAATATTCGTCAATGACGTGATTATATCCATAAGTGTAATGCTAATCAATATGGTACAAATAATATTTTCAGACACACTGGTGCTGCAAGGGCTGCAGTGGAAAACTTGTCGAAGAGTTTAGCAATTGAGTGGGCCTCGAATGGAATAAGGATAAACTGCGTGGCGCCGGTAAGTTTCTCGACGTAACAGATTAACTGGAGGCCGCTTTTGTTTAATGTGCCCCTATGATCAAATTGGTGGTGTTGCACATTTTTACATAATTGTAAAGAGTATGCATGCGGTCTTCTTATCTTACTTATGACATTACGAGCGTCAGAAATCGCCTTTTTCGACTGTTTTTATACGAGATCACGAGGCATTGATTGCACATGTTCCGCGGAAGAAGTGCTACTGCGATGAAAATACGTGAAAACTTGAAAAGTGTTGTAACTTTCTAATTTTAATCAAAAGATTTTTCCCAATTCGAATTGGAAGTACTATATTTTTTCAATTCTTTCTACGTTTGCCGTTGAGCTCTCGCCGCCAGAGCTAGTACTCGGAAAGTAATGGTCGAGTACGAGTTGTGACGTCATCCAATCAACAGGGAGAATTCTAGTTATGGTTTTAGATATTGTAAGATATTATCACCGTCATTTCATGACATTTATAAGCAGGGCCGTAGCTAACATGTCATGATTGGGGGGTGCCAACCCAAAATTTCCGAATGAAATATGGACCGAGCGAAGCGAGGTTGATAATCTCCCCGCGGCAGGGATCCAATTCTCACGAATATTTTACATATATATATATATATGTAGTATTTAAAACACGAGAAGGTGCGTTTTATCATATTTAAAATGCGAGCGCGCAGCGCGAGCATTTTAGATATGATAAAACGCTCCTTCTCGTGTTTTAAATAGCTTCAAAAACAATTG